>JAKOGI010000609.1:400000-415000 GCA_029747015.1 Carnegiea gigantea
CCGTTGAAGTGTGAAGCCCAGTGCTGTGCATCCCCCATTCAACGTCAACGACAGTGTATACCGGCTGGAGGTGAGTCTATTTTTCGGTTGGAGGTGAGTATTTTCTGGCCCCTTTTGACACAATTAACCTCACCGGCCGCTAGCACCCTTGACTGCGTGTGTGGCAATTCAACCCCCACACCGTTTTTATTAGTCAATATATTTCGTCTGGGCGAACCCCCCCGTCACTGTGCGTGGCTATTCAACCCCCACCTTTTCCTTGCCAATCCCTTTGAGCCAATTTGTTTACAATTAGTGCTTTATTTCTCCCGCTGGATCACTTGGTTTACATTTAGTGCTTTTCTTTTTGTGTGGTCGTCTCTGCTAACTACCACCAAGTTACCTTTTACGCACTAGAATATTATTGAATTATTAGTGTTATTTTTTTTAGTACTTGGGATTGTATTGTCTAGGGCCTTGGTGATTCCTACTGGTCTTGTTTTACGGTGCTTCTGCGTAGATCTTGCTGCCATCAATCAAGTGTTGCGTTAGTGTGGGAGTCAATTTTAGTTAAACTGAGTATTGGTTGCTTTTTGCGTAGTTTAGTGTTTACTCACTTTAATTTTGTTACTATTGGTACTACGTAGGGTCATTTGCCCATTGTTATTCGCTCATTGTGCCCTTTCACTCTCTACTAACTAGTTGTGTTTTTTTTGGTCTAGTAGACTTTTAGTCTTCGTTACTAAATTTGTTGTTCTCTTACCTAGTAGATTTCCAGGCTTATAGCGAGCGATATAGCAGCTTCAGCCAGTCCTCTAAGGGGTAATGGGGTTAGGAAGGGTGCAGGGTTTTGGAAGGTACACCTAGCATCTTGGAATATTGGGTCTCTTACGGGTAAATCGATAGAATTAGTTAAGTTTTTGCATAAGCGTAAGATTAGCATAGCTTGTGTTCAAGAGACGAAGTGGGTGGGAGCTAAGGCCAAAGAAGTTGATGGGTATAAATTATGGTATTCAGGGTCAATCAAGGCGAAGAATGGAGTTGACATTTTGGTTGTGAAGGAGTTGGTGGACTTTGTGGTCGAAGTGAGGCATAAGAGCGACTGAATTATGGCCATTAAGGTTTTGGTGGGTTTAGAAATCATAAATGTGATTAGTGTTTATGCTCTTCAAATAGGTCTGCCGGATGATATTAAGAAGCTATTTTGGGAGGATTTGGATACGGTCATCTAGGATGTACCTCGGAGCGAGAAACTTTTCATAGGAGAGGACTTTAATGGCCATATTGGTGTGGACTCAGACGGGTATGATATAGTCTATGGGGGTTTTGGTTTTGGGGAGAGAAACTACGGAGGTGTTTCTGTGCTGGACTTTGCAGTGGCCTATGAATTGTTGGTGGTTAACTCCTATTTCAAGAAGAAGGAGGATCACTTGGTGACCTTTAAGAGTGGCTCCTTAAAGACCCAAATTGATTACTTCCTGATGGAAACGGATAGCCGGAGGTCTTGTAAGGATTGTAAAGTGATTCCTAGGGAGTATCTAGGGACTCAGCATAGGTTGTTAGTGGATGTGGAGTTCAAGTGTTCAAAGTGGAAGAAGACGAGAGTTAAGTGGTGGACCCTCATAAAGGAGAACGTCGGGTTATTATCAGAGAGGATTACTAAAGAAGGAGCGTAGAGGTGGATAGAGGATGCAGATACAATGTGGGAGGCAATGGTAGATTGTATTCGAAGGTCGGCTAAGGAAATCCTAGGTACTTCTAGAAAAGGGGGTAACAAAATGAAGGGCGCCTGTTGGTGGAACGAGAAGGTAAAGGAGAAAGTCAAGGAGAAAAAAGAGGCTTATGCGGGCATCATGAACAGTGGAACAGATGAAGAGAGAGAGATTAGGAGAGTTAGATATAAGGCCGCTAAGAAGGTAGCCAAGAAAGCTGTGGTGGTAGCTGAGAACTTGGCTTTTGATAGGTTATATCATAGATTGGAGACCAAGGAAGGGGAATAGAAAGTCTTTAAACTGGCAAGGGCTAGGGAAAGAAAAACAAGAGCTTTAGGTGTTGTGAGGTGCATCAAGGATGAAAATGGAAAGATGTTGTCTGAGGATGCAGAAATCAAAGAGAGATGGCAAAGGTACTTTTCCAGACTCCTTAATGGGGAAGTGATGGAAGATTCCCGTAGTAGGGGCAAAGAATGTAGTGAGAGGCGGCTTGATCCGCGAATGTGTGGTCATATCTCAAAGGACGAGATTAAAGAGGCTTTAAAGAAGATGACTAATGGGAAGGCAGATGGTCCAGATCAGATACCGGTGGAAGTATGGAAGTATTTGGGTGAAGAAGGATTAGAGTGGCTAACGGAGCTTTTCAATGTTATTTTTAGGATCGCTAAGATGCCCAGAGAATGGAGATCTAGTACAGTCATCCCTCTGTACAAGAACAAAGGGGATATTCAAGATTGTAATAATTTTGGGGGTATAAAGTTGCTCAGCCACACTATGAAGCTATGGGAGAGGGTGATTGAGAGAAGGTTGCGAAAGGATGTTTCGATTTCAGAGAATCAATTTGGTTTTATGCCAGACAGGTCAACCATAGAGGCAATTTATCTCCTTAGAAGGCTCATGGGTTTGTATTGAGATAGAAAGGTGGATCTTCATATGGTATTCATTGACTTGAAAAAAGCTTATGATAGAGTCCCGCGTGAAGTGTTATGGAGTTACTTGGAAAAGAAAGGAGTGTCATCCTTGTATATTCGAGTTATTAAGGATATGTACGAGGGAGGTAGGACGAGTGTTAGGACGCCGGGAGGGGTCACCAATGACTTCGCCGTTGGTATAGGTCTGCATTAGGGTTCTGCCTTAAGCCCTTTCTTTTCACCTTAGTTACGGATGAACTTACAAGAGGGATTCAAGATGCGTTACCATGGTGTAAGACCCACCTTCGTTATTTTTACGTTCAGTTGCCTGTTTTGCTTTTACGTTATAAAACCGTATTTTTAGTAATTGTGTGAGTTTTTAACGATTAAATTCATTAAAAAGAACGATTATTTCATTAATGTTATTATCGATGTTACTTATTTATAAAATTATCGAATCAACGCCAAACCGAGTTCTTAAAATCGTTTTCCGTTTTACTTGGCCGATTTTCAAAGTTTAAACCGAAATGTACATGGTAGGTCGTTCAATTCGGGTTTAGCCTAACCATTAGCGAGTACGGGACAAGAATTTAGTTGAATGTTGTTAGTTTAACCCAAAACAACCCAAAAAAAAGGAAAAAGAAAAAGGATTGAAAAGGGGGAGGGGGGACCGAAGTCGGGCAGGACCCCGACCCCCGCACGCTCTCTCTCTCTCTAACGCATCTCTCTCACTCACTCTCTCTCTCTCTCTCTCTCTCTCTCTCACCGGCAACCGGCCACCTGGCGCTGCCGCCGGCCAGCACGTGTCACCGGCGAGAGAAAGGGACGAACGGTCCTCACACCACGCGTCTCAGCCGCCCATTCTACCACCAAACTTCATCCACTTCGCACAGCCTCACACCCACGCGTCTCCTCGCCCAGAACCGGCCGTCCACCTGCCGGAAACCGACGACCCACCTCCAACCCAGCCTTCTCTATAAATTAGAGCCAAAAATCGAGCCTCAATCCGCCACAAGCATCACGGAATCGAGGGCTAGGGTTCGAATTTGCTGGCTGACGGGCTTGGGTTCCGGTTTAGCAGTGTGGGAGCATTGATATTTACTGTTTGAGGTTGAAACTAGGCTAACCCGAGTAAGTGTTTCTCCCTCCTAAGTTATTACTATTTTCAAAGTTAATTTTTCAGCGGTTTGATGTTGCATGTCAAGTTAGGGCTTGTTAAATTCGTTAGAAATGACAAGAATTAAGTTATTCATGCGTAGGTTCGAATCAATTGGTTGTTTCATGCCTGAATTTGTGAATCGATGTGAATTCTGTACATAAACCGTAGTCTTGCGTGAACAATGAATTCGAGTTTATATGGACGTATTTAGCTTCGAATCGAGTTAATGAGTTATTGTTTAAAACGGAATCAAAATCGAAGTTAATTTAACGTATTTAGCTTCGATTCGAGTTAATGAGTTGTTGTCTGAAACGGAATTAAAATCGAAGTTAACTTAACATATTTAGCTTCGATTCGAGTTAAAGAGTTATTGTTTAAAATGGAATCAAAATCGAAGTTAATTTAACGTATTTAGCTTCGATTCGAGTTAATTAGTTATTGTTTAAAACGGAATTAAAATCGAAGTTAATTTAACGCATTTAGCTTCAAATCGAGTTGATGAGTCATTATTTGAAAAAAAATTAGAAATGAAGTTAGTTTGATATGTTTAGCGTCGATTCAAGCTAATAAGATAACATGTGAAAAAGAATTAAAATCGAAGTTGTGTTGACATGCTTAGCTTCTATTCAAGTTATTTAGCTAATATATGAAAAAGGATTAAAATCGAAGTTCCTTTAATGTCTTTAGCTTCCATTCGAATTGATTAACCAAAGCATGCAAATAAGCTAATTTTCGAGGTAAATGAAGGGTGTCTGGCTCTGAATCAAGTAGCTTAGCCAATACATGTTAAACGAATTAATCTCGAGGTTATATAAACATGTTTAGGTTCGACTCGAGTTAAACTAACTAATGCATGTAAACGAATTAAATTCGAAGCTATTGAAATATGTTTAGCTTTCATTCGAACCCTTTTTAGTACATTCATGCTTAGGAAAGTTACTTCGAAATGTATCGTATATGTTTAGAATCAAATTATGTTTGATTTATTGAATAAAGTGTTGTCGATTCATGAATAAATGTGGCCATATGAACGCTTGTTGTAGCACACCGCTGAATGGTGCTGGATGCTCAGGTAAGAACCTAAACTTCACCCTTTATTTTTATAAGCTAATAGGATAATATGTTGTGATTAATGAATCGATGAATTGAGTTGGTAGTTGGATGGTTTGAGGAAAGAATCATGAGCGTTCGAAGTCTTGTGGTACGGTGCTTGTGAGGAGGGAGTTCGGGTTGTAAATTTACCGCAATCGTGTGGATTGCGCGGCCATGTGTGGCTCATTGTGTTGAAATGATTACGAAGTGTTTAAATGTGATATGTGTATTCCCCTTTCCTTGTATGTTTAAGATGTAACATGGGTGTGGAAGGGTGATGTTTTAGCAAATGACTCTTCATGTGTTTTAAATGAATAATAGCCATATCTAGTAATGAGCTATGGCCTATTTTAGCTATTCAAATAGTGTTTGGGAGGAATCCCTAAAACGTTTTTAACAAAAGGGAGATGGGAATTATACGTTGAATGATTTTATTGTTTGAAACGGAAAATTACTAGTCGTTATGACCATACGCTTTCCTTGCCTAAGATAATGTGCTGTGGACACTACGTTATGAATGGTGACTGCCTAGGGCTTACGTCCTGGTACTAGGAAACCCTAGAAGACCCTGACGAGGGTAATGGTCCAATATGTTTATGTAGCCATCTCGGGAGTAAGAGCTTAAGCGTGAGCGTTAGGTCTCACTATGGGGTCGAGAATGGTTCTCACCCAATCAGCACCCTGTAATGATCTTATGCCAGAAGTACTTTCGTACTAAGTTAAGAAAAGCAATTGGCCCTTTGCCATTTTTTAAACGATTTTAAAGGAAAGGGAGTTCTTTTTATGGGCCCAAAAGGCTATATGGAATGATGTATGAAAAGCTTATAAGGGTCGTTACACGGCCAAACGAAATGAAACTTCCTTTGAAGACTAAGAAAACGTTTTCAACGAAAGAAAGAAAGCTTTCAATGAATGAGTTATGAAATAATCCTCAAGCATGTTTGAATGCAGATTCTTAGCCTATGTATTAAAAGAAAGCTTTCAATGGATGCTTTATGAATGATTCTTAAGCATAGTTGAACGTGGATTCTAATCTTATGTGGCATCATTCTTATCCATAGCAAATCTGTCTGATTTAAAGTGTATAAGATGAGAAAGAAAGTTATAGCACGTTAAAAATTCCATGAATGAAGGCGTCTCTTCCTAAAAGAATGAACGTTGATATGTGAATGGCATGCGAGGGTGTCATATAGCTTAATATGATGTTTAAAGGTACTTAAATGCTTGATATGTGTTTATGTGTGTGATGTATACATTATATGAATGAAATGCCGAGAAAAGTGTATTTATGAAAAGGGATAACCTTATATACACATCATATGATTGAGGGTTCATGTGTAGTTCAAATGGAGTGTTAGGAAGTTATGTTATGAAAAGAAAAGATTCTTATACTTAGCCTTCGATACTTACTCACGTGCCTAACTGCTTGCTAGTAAAGAACTCCGTCGTTGAGGAACCTAGAAATATGATTGAGTGGTCGAAGTGAAGTTTATGTTTGGTGATCCTCCCATAAAGGTTCTATGAATATCTATTATGATAGTAAAGTATGGAAACGTGATATGTGACTAGTAAAGATAGTATTGCTTGCAACGGTTTTGGTTTTAAGGGGGGTTGGGGGACACTCACTGAGCGTGTGGTTGCTCATCCCATTACTCTTTCCCCTTTTCCTCAGGTTTTCTTTCTGACAGGAAGAAGTTGAGTCAGATAAGTCCAGAAGGAACCTATTGTTGCTTACAAGGCGTCGTATGTGCTCATTTGAAGAGATCTTACGTGTTTAATGAAGTCATGTAATGCACTCTTAGTTTATAAAGGTCTGTAAACGGTTATTCTAGTTCATGTAATGCATATGATACAGGTCGCTCTGTACGGCCGTTTGAGCGAACCATCAAGTTAGTTAGATGTCTTGTTGGCTTAATTTAGCTATGTTTTGGGATGTAAATCTTAATACTCCGGTTTTGTTAACCATTAAGTTGTATCCTCCATTTCTTCTTTATTCATGAATCAATCTGGTTGGTGTACTCCGAGCGAGTGGCTCGTTGAGTTATGAACTCCGGCGTGTGGCCGTTGAGCTATGTTTTATATGTTTACGCTTCCGTTAATGTACAGGGACTTATTGTAAGGCGTTTTAGCCTGGAAAGGGTCAGTTTTCAGGGGAAACTCTGTCCATTTCATCCCAGAATTTAAGTAAGAAGTTAGGAAAACGTAACGCTTCTGGCCTAGGGGCTGGGGGTGTTACATTGATGGTATCAGAGCAAAGGTCCTGCGACCATAGGTCGCGACTCGAGTCTTGCATTTCGTATAGTCGCCTAAGAATGTATTTAGGATGAGGTGCTATATGCCGTGCCTTTGTGTACAAATGCGCTCCTTGTTGTGAAGGTCGGTGCGTCTAATGGGCTATGCATAGCTTTAGTGAACTTATTGATTGCATAAGTGAGCCTTATATTAGAGTGTGGACTGAATGACTCGCATATTCGTGAATGAGCTAAGTGTTAGCTTAGCAGCGATTGCTTTATAAATGCACCTTGATGATTTAAATCAAAGGTTTAAAGTGTACTTGGGTTGAACTCGAACGGTTGAAAATGTTTGAGCTCTAAGCATATTCTTGCTCCTAAGGTACGATTTGCTCCTCGGGCCCCGTAATGGAGTGAGTAGACGTACTTAATGGTTGGTAGGGATAGGCTAGAGGCAGTTGGACTATTTCTAGTTTGAAAATCTAGAGATTTTGAAAGTTAAGGTCCTTTCTAGATAGTGAGTTAAGATCCTTGCTTCGCATTGAAAGATTTCTAATTATGTAGTTAGGTTTTAATGCCACATTTGAAGGCTTGCATTTGCTTTGTATGACGCTTGAGCCTATGCTACTGTCGTAAGTTTCTATGCGCAACTAAATGTTTTGAATGTATACCTACCGAGATACCTATAGTGCTTGATGTGTCAATGACAAGTTATAAGTGATTAAGGGTTACCTTTCTTGACTGAAGATTTCTTTAGATAGTGCCCCTTTTGCGTGGATTCTTAATTGTTAAGGAAACGAAGCGAGAACCTTGTTTATGCGTGTGTCAATGTGATGGTTGTGATATGGTCTTATTTTGTTGCCAAAGTGTTATCCTATGTATGTGTTATTGACACTTAGGTGTGGAGTTTTCCTTTCACCCCTACATGTGACTACTGTCGCCCTCGAGTCAGGTAGGCATCATGCTCATGGTAATATGGAATGCCATTTTTATTATAGGCTTGAAAGTTCTCCAACCATATTAACCCTGTCACACCTAGAGTGGAGATATAAGGAATGACCTGACGAACTTTGGAACTGTTATACCATATGCATCACCCCGTTACCTTATGAGGCAACAATTTGTACCTTTCGGCATTCTCTTAAGCATCAACACCAAGGGCAGGGGCCAGAGTACATCAAGATAGAAAGTAGAGCCACCCCCATGTGTGCTAAAAGTTCCTTGAACCTCTGCAATTACCCTATGAAACAAATAGGTCGCAAAATCTCAATGTATGTCCGTAAGACCAGTAACGCCATTGTTCTTACCCTTGTTATTTGACTAATGGCCAGTCTGTAGTTACTTTGGATAAGCCCAAGGCATACCTTTGACCCTAGAATGCTAATGAGGATTGCTATCGTCTATACTCGTCTAGGTGACTTTTGTACAACATTATTATGAACCATTGTGTTTTAAAGCATGCTATGTTTTCATAAACATTTGGAAGCCTATATCGTTATATGAAATGATGTGTATGGTTATTCGTATGTTTTATAAGTGAGAGGTATAGTAAATAAACCACTTGGTACGTGAATAATTTAATTCTGGTTGAGTGCGCCACCGAGTTGGCCAAATAATTTAAACTACGTGAGTGTTTGCTTCGTATAACTGTGCTTGTCTAATTATAGCATAGCAACTAGCCCTTTTGCATTATAATTAAGTGGCTAACTGTGAACATACCTCATGACATGACTACACGACTGTGGCCTCTGCATTCGAATGCTTACCCTTGTATGTATCATTGCATGATGTGCTAAGATATTCGTAATGGCAGCGGAGTTACTCATTGTCTATATGTCTAAGTTCTATGTTTCATATGTTTGATTGAGTGGCTAAAAACTCATATGCCTAGTAAAAAGATCTTGTGACCATAGGGGTTTCATTCGCATTTATTGGCCTTGTACCTTCTTTACTTAGACCATATGACATGCCAGCGTACTTGCGACCATACTTGAATGCGCGACTTAAAGGGATATGAATGGATGTGTGTAAAACAATCCCTGCAGGGTATAACTGAGCGTCCTGGCATGGTATGACTGAGTTAGCCGCATCATGTCTTGCATGCTGAATTTTTATGGGTACATGGTAGGTTTAATAGAGAACCTTGGATAGTGCTTTGCTAGCCATCATATGTGCTGCCAACGCTGTCTTACTATACTTTGATTAGCATGTTTGGCCTTTCCTTCAACCTAGTTGTCTTATAGCTAGACAAGACACCATTTGGCATAGTACCACTACCGTTTCTCGGGTTACATTTACGTACATACATACCTGCTCGTAAGAACCTATAAGAAGCGGCATTGCGTTGGTTAAACTCAAAGTCTGTTTTCCCTATGAGATCGCAAATCCCCAAATGGCAATGCCCCGGGAAGCCACCTTACCCTGGCAATTAAACCCTTGCGGAACGATAGTTGAGTTATGTAAGAACAACACTAGGTATGAGGATCCTGCACTAAACCCGCCACAACTAAGAAGCCATGTATCAACCTCCCTTGAACAATTAATATATGGATACGTACAGGTTTATTGCTGAGTATTGACCCACATCCCTGTCATTTAACTTTCCAAGTTGTTTCTTTGCATGACTAATGGGTTGTATATTTATCCTCTCGTAAGTTGTGCACCATGTGGGTGAGACAGATTGATTCATGCTGCATGTGATTCTTGGGTAAAAACATTGAGTTATTGATTTCATGCTATGTCATTGTGCTAAGGTGAACCTACGTGATACTATGAATTGTTCTTATCACTCTAGAGTGTCATAGGGGTCTCAGGGTTAATTGTTATGACCCTTATTTGTTGCGGCCTGAAGTCATACCCTTGGACGCCAACCCATAGCGATACATGTGCATAGAACTCCTTGTCATGATACGAGTAGGGTGTAGGCGATTCAAAGTCCTCATCCCTTTTTGAAATAAGTTTAATATGGTTTTCCACGTCAACTCATTTGCCTCACTTCAATGCGATTTGCCCTCGGCGCCTAAATAGAGCGCGTAGACGCTTAAAGAGATTGGCGAGGAGGAGACTGGATACCATAAGACAATTTTCTTTGATTTAAAAAGTAGTGATTGCAAAATAGAACCGCTTGGAAACCTACCGTGTAGGTCTTACCTGCGTGCGTTCATTTTAGGAAAAACCGAACTTAGATTTGGAATTTCGATGACGAAATTCTTTTAAGGGGGGAAGAATGTAAGACCCACCTTCGTTATTTTTACGTTAAGTTGCCAGTCTTACTTTTACGTTATAAAACCGTATTTTTAGTAACTGTGTGAGTTTTTAACGATTAAATTTATTAAAAAGAACGATTATTTGATTAATGTTATTATCGATGTTACTTATTTATAAAATTATCGAATCAACGCTAAACCGAGTTTTTAAAATCGTTTTCCGTTTTACTTGGCCGATTTCCAAAGTTTAAACTGAAATGTTAATTGTAGGTCGTTTCAATTCGGGTTTAGCCTAACCATTAGCGAGTACGGGACAAGAATTTAGTTGAATGTTGTTAGTTTAACCCAAAACAACAAAAAAAAAGGAAAAAGAAAAAGGATTGAAAAGGGGGAGGGGGGGACCGAAGTCGGGCAGGACCCCGACCCCCGCACGCTCCCTCTCTCTCTCTCTAACGCATCTCTCTCTCTCTCTCTCTCTCTCTCTCTCTCTCTCTCTCTCTCTTTCTCTCTCACCGACGACCGGCCACCTGGCGCTGCCGCCGGCCAGCACGCATCACCGGCGAGAGAAAGGGACGAACGGTCCTCACACCACGCGTCTCAGCCGCCCATTCCACTACCAAACTTCATCCACTTCGCACAGCCTCGCACCCACGCGTCTCCTCGCCCAGAACCGGCCATCCACCTGCCGGAAACTGACGATCCACCTCCAACCCTGCCTTCTCTATAAATTAGAGCCAAAAATCGAGCCTCAATCCGCCACAAGCATCACGGAATCGAGGGCTAGGGTTCAAATTTGCTGGCTGACGGGCTTGGGTTCGGGTTTAGCAGTGTGGAAGCATTAATATTTACTGTTTAAGGTTGAAACTAGGTTAACCCAAGTAAGTGTTTCTCCCTCCTAAGTTATTACTATTTTCAAAGTTAATTTTTCAGCGGTTTGATGTTGCATGTCAAGTTAGGGCATGTTAAATTCGTTAGAAATGACAAGAATTAAGTTATTCATGCTTAGGTTCGAATCAATTGGTTGTTTCATGCCTGAATTTGTGAATCGATGTGAATTTTGTACATAAACCACAATCTTGCGTGAACAGTGAATTCGAATTTAAGTGGATGTATTTAGTTTCGATTCGAGTTAAAGAGTTATAGTTTAAAACAGAATTAAAATCGAAGTTAATTTAACGTATTTAGCTTCGATTCGAGTTAAAGAGTTATTGTTCAAAACGGAATTAAAATCGAAGTTAATTTAACATATTTAGCTTCGATTCGAGTTAAAGAGTTATTGTTTAAAACGGAATCAAAATCGAAGTTAATTAAACGTATTTAGCTTCGATTCGAGTTAAAGAGTTATTGTTTAAAACGGAATTAAAATCGACGTTAATTTAACGCATTTAGCTTCAAATCGCGTTAATGAGTCATTGTTTAAAAAGGAATTAGAAACGAAGTTAGTTTGATATGTTTAGCGTCGATTCAAGCTAATGAGATAACATGTGAAAAAGAATTAAAATCGAAGTTGTGTTGACATGCTTAGCTTCTATTCAAGTTATTTAGCTAATATATGAAAAAGGATTAAAATCGAAGTTCTTTAGTGTGTTTAGCTTCCATTCGAATTAATTAACCAATGCATGCAAATGAGCTAATTTCGAGGTTAATGAAATCTGTTTAGCTTCGAATCAAATGGATTAGCTAATGCATGTTAAAGGAATTAATCTCGAAGTTATATAAACGTGTTTAGCTTCGATTCGAGTTAAACTAGCTAACGCATGTAAACAAATTAAATTCGAAACTATTGAAATATGTTTAGCTTTCATTCGAACCCTTTTTAGTACGTTCGTGCTTAGGAAAGTTACTTCGAAATGCATCGTATATGTTTAGAATCAAATTATGTTTGATTTACTGAATAAAGTGTTTTCGAATTATGGATAAATGTGGCTATATGTACGCTTGTTATAACACACCGCTGAATGGTGCTGGTTGCTCAGGTAAGAGCCTAAACCTTACTCCCTTTTACATAAGCTAATATGATAATATGTTGTGATTAATAAATCGATGAATCGAGCTGGTAGTTGGATGGTTTGAGGAAAGAATCATGAGCGTTCGAGGTCTTGTGGTACGGTGCTTGTGAGGAGGGAGTTCGGGTTGTGAAATTACCGCAATCGTGTGGATTGCAAGGCCATGTGTGGCTCATTGTGTTGAAATGATTACGAAGTGTTTAAATGTGATATGTGTATTCCCTTTTCCTTGTATGTTTAAAATGTGACATGTGTGTGGAAGGGTGATGTTTTAGCAAATGACTCTTCATGTATTTTAAATGAATAATAGCCATGTCTAGTAATGAGCTATGGCCTATTTTTGCTATTCAAATAGTGTTGGGAGGAATCCCTAAAACGTTTTTAACAAAAGGGAGATGGGAATTATATGTTGAATGATTTTATTGTTTGAAACGGAAAATTACTAGTCGTTATGATCATACGCTTTCCTTGGCTGAGATAATGTGCTGTGGACACTATGTTATGAATGATGACTGCCTAGGGCTTACGTCCTGGTACTAGGAAACCCTAGAAGAGCCTGACGAGGGTAATGGTCCAATATGTTTATGTAGCCATCCCGGGAGTAAGAGCTTAAGCATGAGCGTTAGGTCTCACTATGGGGTCGAGAATAGTTCTCATCCAATCAGCACCCTGTAATGATCTTATGCCAGAAGTACTTTCGTACTAAGTTAAGAAAAGCAATTGGCCCTTTGCCATTTTTATACGATTAAAAAGGAAAGAAAGTTCTTTTTATGGGCCCAAAAGGCTATATGGAATAATGTATGAAAAGCTTATAAGGGTCGTTATATGACCAAACGAAATGAATCTTCCTTTGAAGACTAAGAAAACGTTTTTAACGAAAGAAAGAAAGCTTTCAATGAATGAGTTATGAAATGATCCTCAAGCATGTTTGAATGTGGATTCTTAGCCTATGTATTAAAGGAAAGCTTTCAATGAATGCATTATGAATGATTCTAAGGTATGGATGAAGTGGATGCTAATCTTATGTGGCATCATTCTTATCCATAGCAAATCTGTCTGATCTAAAGTGTATGAGATGAGAAAGAACGTTATAGCATGTTAAGAATTCTATGAATGAAGGCGTCTCTTCCTAAAAGAATGAACGTTGATATGTGAATGGCATGCGAGGGTGTCATATCGCTTAATATCATGTTTAAAGGTACTTAAATGCTTGATATGTGTTTATGTGTGTGATATGTATATTATATGAATGAAATGCCAAGAAAAGTGTATTTATGAAAAGGAATAACCTTATATACACATCATATGATTGAGGGTTCATGTGTAGTTCAAATGGAGTGTTAGGAAGTTATGTTATGAAAAGAAAAGATCCTTATACTTAGTCTTCGATACTTACTCACGTGCCTAACTACTTGCTAGTAAAGAACTTCGTCGTTGAGGAACCTAGCAATATGATTGAGTGATCGAAGTAAAATTTTTATTTAGTGATCCTCCCATAAAAGTTTTATGAATATCTATTATGATAGTAAAGTATGGAAACGTGATATGTAACTAGTAAAGATAGTATTGCCTGCAACGGTTTTGGTTTTAAGAGGGGGTTGGGGGACACTCATTGAGCGTGTGGTTACTCATCCCATTACTCTTTCCCCTTTTCCCCAGGTTTTCTTTTTGACAGAAAGAAGTTGAGTCAGATAAGTCCAGAAGGAACCTATTGTTGCTTACAAGGCGTCGTATGTGCTCATTTAAAGGAATCTTACGTGTTTAATGAAGTCATGTAATGTACTCTTAGTTAATAAAGGTCTGTAAACGATTATTCTAGTTCATGTAATGCATATGGTATAAAGGGCGCTCTGTATGGCCGCCTGAGCCAACCATCAAGTTAGTTAGATGTCTTCTTGGTTTAATTTAGTTATGTTTTGGGATGTAAATCTTAATACTCCGGTTTTGTTAACCATTGAGTTGTATCTTCCATTTCTTCTTTATTCATGAATCAATCTGGTAGGTGTACTTTGAGCGAGTGGCTCATTGAGTTATGAACTCCGACGTATGGCCGTTGAGCTATGTTTTATATGTTTACGCTTCCGTTAATCTACAGGGACTTATTGTAAGGCGTTTAGCCTGGAAACGGTCAATTTTCAGGGGAAACTCTGCCCGTTTCATCCCAGAATTTAAGTGAGAAATTAGGAAAACGTAACGCTTCTGGCCTAGGGGCTGGGGGTGTTACACATGGTGTATGCTTTTTTGCAGATGACATTGCCCTTATTGATGAGACCAGACAAGGAGTTAATGATAAGTTGTAGCGATGGAGGCATTCGCTGGAAGCTAGAGGTTTTAGAGTGAGTAGATTGAAAACAGAATACCTTCATTGTTATTTCAGCGGTAGGGTAGATGCGAGGGGAGAAGTCACCCTGGATGGGAGGTCGATACCTAAGGTTGATAAGTTTAAGTATCTTGGCCCGATCATTCAACAGAATGGGGATATTGACGAGGATATTAACCAGCAAATAAAATAGGCTGGCAAAATTGGACGTTTTCTTCAGGTGTGCTGTGTGATAAGAGGGTACCCCTAGGATTGAAAGGCAAAGTCTATCGAATGGTAGTTAGACTGATTGTTCTTTATGGATCGGAATGTTGGCCGCTAACGAAGACGCAGAATGATTAGGTGGATGTGTGGTTTTACGAGATTAGACAGAATTAGGAATGG
>JAKOGI010000609.1:420000-432500 GCA_029747015.1 Carnegiea gigantea
CCCTGTCACTGAAGTAAGTGAGGATAGACCAGAGCAACAGAGTATTTCGGGGATTTATCCACCCCAGAAGGACAACTCACAGACCCTTGACTGTCACTACTGAAAGATTACCTGAGCAAAATAGTTTTATGGCATTACTAGAGGAAGAAGCACCACCAGGTCCTTCGAGGAGGGATGGGGGGATTGCCCCAAATGGATGACATATTAGTGGGGAACATTAGGAGCGTGAACAGCCCCAATAAGCAAGAGGACATTAAGATCTTCTTGCATAAGCAAAAGGTGGGTCTGCTTGTTTTGCTTGAAACTAAAGTGAAAGAAGAGAATATGGACAAAGTTGCAAATAATCTATTTGGAGGTTGGCAGTGGATAACAAATGTAGCATGCATGCCTAAGGTTAAAATTTGGGAGGCTTGGCAAACTAAAGTATACACCATCAGAGTGGTGACTATGATAGACCAATTGATACACTACTAGGCTTGTCAACTAGCCACACAGAAGACATTTCATATAACCTTTCTGTACGGCTAAATAGTGACAGGTTGAGACATCAACTATGGGCCCAGCTGGTCACTTATTGCAGGGAGTATGCAAGGAGCCTGGGGGGTGCTTGGAGATTTCAATGCAATTCTACACCCCGAGGAGAGAATTAGAGGAGATGATGTCCTATATACTGACATTAAAGATTTCGCGCAATGTATAAAGGATTGTGATATACAGGAGACTAGAATCAGTGGAGCATAATTCACTTGGACTAACAAAACCGTATGGTCCAAGATTGACCGAGTACTAGTCAATTGCCATTAGTATGTTCAGTTCCGATACACTCATGTCAGGGGGCTTGGGATGGGGATATCAGACCACACTCTCCTATTACTCAACTTCCCCTCCACCCCTAGACTGACCAGCACCTTTAAATTTTGCAAAATGTGGTGCACAGACCCACATTTCGATTAAATTGTGCACCAACAATGGCAAAGGACTAGCAAGGTACCAAAATGCAGCAGTTATACACTAAACTACAACAGCTTCAGTATCACCTCAGAAAGTTAAATCGGGACAAGTTTACAGATATACATAAGCAGCAGAGGAATGCAAGGGGGGAACTGGAAAGGGTTCAAGAGGAGCTCCGGGCTAACCCCACTAATGAAGAATTGCTCACCAAGGAGGGAGAATACAGAGAGAGGTATCTAAAGCTCTTAAAGTCATCATTATCCCTCATGAAGCAACAAAGCAAAGTTCAATGGCTGAATCAAGGTGATATATGCACAACCACTTTCTTTGCCAAGATGAAGCAAAGGCAATTGTAAGACTATTTGTACACATTATAGGATGATAAAGGGAATAGAGTGGAGGGGTTTGACATACGGCACAAGTAATGCTTGACTTCTACACGAGACTCATTGGACAATACCAGGTAGGTATTAGACTATGAGGTCATGCAAGCAGGCAACCACCTATCCATCTCTTAATAATTAAGCTTAACTGCCCCGTTCACAGAGCTTGATATCAAAACTGCTTTTCTTTCCATCCCCACCAATAAATCCCCAGGGCCGGACGGATATAGCAGTAGTTTTTTCAAGAAGTGCTGGCCTGAAATAGGTTCATTGGTATGTGAAGCCGTATAGGAATTCTTCAAAATAGGGGTCATGCTGAAGGACTACAATGCAACAAAGCTTGTGCTGATTCCAAAGGTATTATCACCTACTAGAGCATCAGAATTTCGACCTATATCATGCTGTAACATGGTCTATAAAGCCATATCCAAACTGCTATGCTCCAGGCTCAAAATGGTCTTGCCAGAGCTGATTAAGCCCAGCCAAGGGGCTTTCATCCATGGGCGGGAACTCCTGTTTAATGTTCTTTTATGCCAGGAACTTGCCAAAGGACATGCAAGAGCGCATATCTCACCTCGTTGTATGATGAAGATTGACCTTAAAAAGGCCTATAATTCCATTCATTAGAATTTTATGAGGGCATTGATTCCCTACTATTTTCATCAAGTGGGCTATGGCTTGCATATCATCAACCTCCTTCATCATTAACATGAATTGGGGGGGGAGGTACGGTTCCTTTGAGGGGGGAAAAGGATTAAGGAAAGGGGATCCACTATCCCCCTTGATGTTTGTACTCGTGATGGAGTATCTGTCCAGACTCCTTCAGCAAGCTAGCAGTACCCCCAGTTTCAAATTCCATCCGCATTACAGGCAGCTACAATTAACTCACCTTATCTTTGCAAACGATTTGATGCTATTTAGTGCAGCATATCCAACCTCAGTTAATTTAATGACGGAAGCATTTGCGAAATTCACTAATAGCACAGGGCTGGAGGCAAACAAGGAAAAATCACAATTGGTTATGGAGGGATGCAATACTACTACGCAACAATAGATTCGAACATTGACTGAATTCCAGGAAGGCAACTTACCATTTCGATATCTGGGGGTCCCTATCACGGCTAATAAGCTCAGCAAGGTGGAATGTAGCCTTTTGGTGGAAAAAATAGCAAAGAAGATACACATATAGGCCACGAAATCCATCTCATATGCAGGCAGAATAGCCCTCATTAACAGCGTGATCATGGGAATCTTTAATTTCTGGGCTCGTATCTTTATCCTCCCACAATCCGTTATTAAAGATATTATGAAATTATGCAGAAACTACTTGTGGGGAGCAGAAGCCAATTATGTCAAATCCCCCTATATGGCATGGCACGATTGTTGTAAACGAAAGAAGCATGGAGGCTTGGGAATCAGGCATGTGGATGCTTGGAATCGTGCCTGTATAGCTAAGCTGGTTTGGGCAGTTGCCTTAAAGGAAGACATTTTGTGGGTAAGATGGATACATTCCAGGTATCTTCGAAGGCACCAAAGGTGGGAGTATATGTTGGGATAGGATGTGAGCTGGTATTGGAGGAAACTAAATAAGGTGAAGGAGGAGTTTAAATGGGGAAGTATGGCCACTCAAAAATGGAGGTGGGGAGGGACACATGATGGAAGATACTGAGGATATAAATGGTACCTCAACACTTCAACAAAACCTACATGGACGAGGGTGGTGTGGGCAAACATCAACATCCCAAGACATAGTTTTATTGCATGGTTACTATGCCTTCAGAAACAACCCATAAGAAGTAACATTGCTAAATACATCACAACGGACACAGAGTGTGAGATATGTCATGGGGTAGCTGAAACCCATGACCATCTGTTCTACAAATGTCAGCGGGCAGCTGAGATCTGGAGGGGGATAGCTCAATGGCTCCAGATACCTCTACCACAGGCGAAGGAAGGGTGGTTTAATAGACTACTGCTGTAACACCCCCAGCCCCTAGGCCAGAAGCGTTACGCTTTCCCAACTTCTTACTTAATTCCTGGGACAAAACGGGTAGAGTTCCCCCTAAAAACTGACCGTTTTCAGGCTAAAAGCCTTACAATAAGTCCCTGTAAATTAACGGAAGCGCAAAACATTTAAAACATAGCTCAACAGCCACACGCCGGAGTTCATAACTCAACGAGCCACTCGCTCGGAGTACACCAACAAGGTTAATTCATGAATAAAGAAGAAATGGACAATACAACTCAACGGTTAACAAAACCGGAGTATTAAGATTTACATCCCAAAACATAGCTAAATTAAACCAAGAAGACATCTAGCTAACTTGATGGTCAGCTCAGACGGTCGTACAGAGCGACCTTTATACCATATGCATTGCATGAACTAGAATAATCATTTAAAGACCTTTATAAACTAAGAGTACATTACATGACTTCATTAAACACATAAGATCCCTTCCAATGAGCACATACGACGCCTTGTAAGCAACAATAGGGTCCTTCTGGACTTATCTGACTCAACTTCTTCCTGTCAGAAAGAAAACCTGGGGAAAAGGGGAAAGAATAGTGGGATGAGCAACCACATGCTCAGTGAGTGTCCCCCAACCCCCTTAAAACCAAAACCGTTGCAAGCAATACTATCTTTACTAGTCACATATCAAGTTTCCATACTTTACTATCATAATAGATATTCATAGAACCTTTATGGGAGGATCACTAAACATAAACTTCACTTCGACCACTCAGTCATGTTTCTAGGTTCCTCAACGACGGGGTTCTTTACTAGCAAGCAGTTAGGCACGAGAGTAAGCATCGAAGGCTAAGTATGAGGAGCTTTTCTTTTCATAATATAATTTCCTAACACTCCATTTAAACTACACATGAACCCTCAATCATATGATGTGTATATAAGGTTATCCCTTTTCATAAATACACTTTTCTTGGTATTTCATTCATATAATATACATATCACACACATAAACACATATCAAGCATTTAAGTACCTTTAAACATCATATTAAGCTATATGACACCCTCGCATACTATTCACATATCAACGTTCATTCTTTTAGGAAGAGACGCCTTCATTTATGGAATTTTTAACGTGCTATAACTTTCTTTCTCATCTCATACACTTTAAAACAGACAGATTTGCTATGGATAAGAATGATGCCACATAAGATTAGAATCCACGTTCAAACATGCTTGAGGATCGTTTCATAATTCATTCATTGAAAGCTTTCTTTCTTTCGTTGAAAACGTTTTCTTAGTCTTCAAAGGAAGTTTCATTTCGTTTGGTCGTGTAACGACCCTTATAAGCTTTTCATACATCACTCCATATAGCCTTTTGGGCCCATAAAAAGAACTCCCTTTCCTTTAAAATCGTTTAAAAATGGCAAAGGGCCAATTGCTTTTCTTAACTTAGTACGAAAGTACTTCTGGCATAATATCATTACAGGGTGCTGATTGGGTGAGAACTATTCTCAACCCCATAGTGAGACCTAACGCTCACGCTTAAGCTCTTACTCCCGGGATGGCTACATATAACATATCGGACCATTACATTAGCTCTCGTCAGGGCCTCTAGGGTTTATCCGGACTTATCCCCTAGGTTAACATTATTCACATCATATCATTTTGTCCGCAGCACATTATCTTAGCCACTTAAAGCGTATCGGCCATAACGGCTAGTAATCTTGCGTTTCAAACAATAAAATCATTCAACATATAATTCCCATCTCCCTTTTGTTAAAAACATTTTAGGGATTCCTCCCAAACATTATTTGAATAGCTAAAATAGGCCATAGCTCGTTACTAGACATGGCTATTATTCATTTAAAACACATGAAGAGTCATTTGCTAAAACATCACCTTTCCACACTCATGTTACATCTTAAACATACAAGGAAAAGGGAATACACATGTCACATTTAAACACTTCGTAATCATTTCAACACAATGAGCCACACATGGCCTCGCAATCCACACGATTGCGGTCAATTCACAACCCAGTCTCCCTCCTCACTTGCACCGTACCACAAGACCTCGAACGCTCATAATTATTTCCTCAAACCATCCAACTACCAACTCGATTCATCGATTTATTAATCACAACATATTATCATATTTGCTTATGAAAAAGGGAGTAAGGTTTAGGCTCTTACCTGAGCAACCAGCACCATTCAGCGGTGCGTTACAACAAGCGTACATATAGCCACATTTATCCATAAATCGATATCACTTTATTCAGTAAATCAAATGTAATTTGATTCTAAACATATACGATGCATTTCGAAGTAACTTTCCTAAGCATGAATGTGCTAAAAGGGGGTTCGAATGAAAGTTAAACATATTTCAATAGCTTCGAATTTAATTCGTTTACATGCATTAGCTAGTTTAACTCGAATCGAAGCTAAACACGTTTATATAACTTCGAGACTAATTTCTTTAACATGCGTTAGCTAATCCACTTGATTCGAAGCTAAACACATTTCATTAACCTCAAAATTAGCTCATTTGCACGCATCGGTTAATCAATTCGAATGGAAGCTAAATACGTTAAAAGGACTTCGATTTTAACCCTTTTTCATATATTAGCTAAATAACTTGAATAGAAGCTAAGCATGTTAACACAACTTCGATTTTAATTCTCTTTCACACGTTATCTCATTAACTTGAGTCGGCGCTAAACATGTTGATATAACTTCGTTTTTAATTCTTTTTCATGCATCAACTAATTAACTTGAATCGATGCTAAACACGTTAAACTAACTTCGTTTTTAATCCTTTTTCATGCATCAACTAATTAACTTGAATTGATGCTAAACACGTTAAATTAACTTTGAATTAACATCTCAAGCATGAATTACATTCATTGTTTCGAATCGACGCTAAACACATTTAAATTACTTCGAATTAACAACTCAGGCATGATTCACGTTTATTGGTTCGAATTGAAGCTAAACGCACATAATTTGCATCAATTTACAATCTCAGGCATCCATTAACTACATGCATTCGAATTAACGCTAAACACGTATAATTCACTTCGAATCACAATCTCAGGCATCCATTAACTACATGAATCGAACCTAAGCAGGTATAGCTCACTTCTTGCCATTTCTAACGCATTTAAGCAAACCCTAACTTGACATGCAACATCAATCTGCTGAAAACATTTTCGAAATTAGTAATAGCTTAGGAGGCAAGAACACCCACCTGGACTCCAAGCTAGAGGACTCGTTCGAAGGCACTAGGCTCGACCTGAGGTACTTGAAAACTCCCATCTTTGACTCCTTTTCTCACTGACCACACGAACAAACCCCATAACACACCTAAACCCGCGCAATTCGAACCCTAATTTCACCCAAACACTCACTCACTGACTCGGTTGAGGAGAATGCTCGAAGCTACGAATTCACTCGCGAATTGCAGAGGAATTGACACAACTAAAAGCTAGATGACATGGCCTTGCTTCGACCTGTGTCTGGGCTTCGAACCGCCGACCAAACTCACCTAAACCGTGGTGGTTCTTCCCCGTTTCTGCTCAAATTTCACACTAGACGTTCGTTTGTTGGTGGGGACGCTTGAATTAGGGGAATTTCGAATTGGGTTGAGGCAAAATCAAGGGTTTCTCGAGCTTCCTTGGTGGCGTCCATGGTGAGGGAGGAGAAGAGGAAGAAGAGCAGGGAAGAGAGAGAGAAGCATCGGCTTCCTGGGGTTCACAACCGGGTAGAAGGGGAAAATAAAAGGGGTTAGGTGAATTTACAAAAATGCCCCTCCTTCCTTTCTTTTGTTCTAGGTTGTTCAATAAAATGGCACCGCTAGTCTGATTTCATACTTGACCATCTGGCCCCGAATCGATAATACGCCTTCTATCGACTATTTGTTCCCAAGTACGTCAAGGTTCGATTTAAATAAACCACAAACTAATTCTAAGGTTGAAAACCTAATCGTATTCGGGAAACGACTAAATAAATCGAATAACGACTAAATTAAACTATCGATATAATTTAAAAGCATAAATGGCACGGATTGACCTTGAAATCAATAATAGCAATAATAAACCCCTCTTTAATAAAATTATAGCTCCCAAAAGCACATGACAATAATTTAACTCATATAGTTGCTAAAAATACGAATTTAGATCGTAAAAAGGAAATTTAGTTAGCTTAACGGAAAACAAAAAATGCGGGGTCTTACACTCTTCCCCCCTTAAAAGAATTTCGTCCCCGAAATTCTAAATCTAAGTCCGGTTTTTCCTAGAATGCATGCCCACAACTAGGATTTATGCAGTAGGTTATCAAAAAGGTTTCATTTGCAATCACTACTTCCTTTAAATCAAAAGAAAAAGGCATATGGTATCCAGTCTCCTCCTCGCCAATCCTCTTCAAGCGTCTACTCGCTCTATTTAGGCGCCGAGGGCAAATCGCCTTGAAGAGGGGCAATTGAGTTGGCGTGGAAAACCATATCGAGTTTGTTTTGAAAAAAGAACAGAGATTTCCGATCATCCAGACTCAGTTAGCATTGCCAGCAGTAAATCTATGCATATGCATATCTATAAGTGGGCATCGAAAGGCATGACAATCAAGCAATGACATCTTACGGTCATACACCAGCAGTCTCATTCTATAACATGAATTCAAGTCACTTTTGGGATCACAACGGTTAACATGGAAACTACTATAACACATTTAGAAGAACAAAATGTCACCTAGTACCGCATAGTATCATTTAAGCATAATAGCATCACATAGAATCGTTTAAATATAATAGCATGACACAGTATTGCATAGTGTCAGCAATTCAACATTCTCAAGTTTTCGGGAATGGAGGTAACATGAAACCGATTGATATACATGTTGCAAGCAACAAGTCAGAGGTTATGCCATATCATCAATCACAAAACTTAGATAGACATAGCAATCCGACTCGAGTCGAGCTCATTCACTAGCATACAAAATCGAAGCATTTCAAGACTGAGTTACTTAACCAGGGAGTTTTTATTTTATAGCAAGGTAATGGATACATCACACAGCATCACTTAACGTCACATACAAAACAAACATTCCTATATCATGAGAATATGCAAGTAAGATGACATGCTTATGCCCATAACTCTGCCCGTTTACGACCTTATTAAAGGATCACAAGTGTATATCACGACATAGCTCTTTTAAGTTGGATGATATATTTCAATTATCCCTACTTGCAATCATACTCCACACTTTAATGATCAAGTGATGCAGTGAGGATTTCAATACGACCACAAGTATACTAAGCACATCATTGAGTCTCATAAGGTACCTAGACAATCCCATATTCACACGTTCACACGAGTATAGGTCTCTAAGTTCGTTAAGTACTAGCACTCATAATTGTAACACGGTAACATGCAAATGGGAGGACTCTATAACATCAATGGTAGTATTCATAACAACTAACAAAAATGCAATGCTAAGGTTCGCTATGAAGTTCACCAATTTACATGTGGCACTCTCAATCATGTCATCCCATGTCATACTGATCAACCAAGCCATCAAACATTTCACGTACAATTATTCGTAAACCTTGGAGTTACGCATCCAGGTATGATCATGGGTATGCTAGCATGCGATGTGATTCGATATAGAACACGCAATGCAAGCAAGTGTGAATGTAACTTCTATGGTCACAAGATTTCTAACTAAGTAGATGAATAAATAGCAACTTTAACAAAACATAAAAATAGGGGGCACTTTAGTTCATATAACAATTAGGCAATTCCCTTACCCCATCCTGTCGATCAACTCAAGTAGTCCATCTAACTCAATCGTATGCATAATCACAATGAATGATGTACTAATAGTAGGAAATCCAATTACTTGGCTCTTCAATAATATAACTTATCAAGGATTGCTCTAAAACAATTCTAAGTAATTATATAAGCCCTTTTGAGCTTAGTATTACACATAATGTCACAACTGCTGTATCACCCACATTCACCTTAGTAAGAGGCATACAATTTCAAAGCGCGTGTCAGGCTTTCTCTACGTTGTTCTTTCTGGGTGCATTGGGGTTTGATATAGCAAGAACACTATCAATTTCACATAGGACATCAAGAACTTTGAACAGGTGACAACAAATATTGTGCTAGATGATGAGGGTAATTTTCATGCAATAGTCAAAAGAAATGCACTGCTATTGCTTAATTTCTATCCAAGCATATCAAAATCTCATTTAATTTCTTTAAACAACTCAAAATTCACATATGGGGGGTATCACCTAGTGAGATTCTCAGTTATAGAAAGCTAACTCTAATCACTCGCAAACAAATCGTTAACACATCCGACAATGCATACACCTTGGCATGTGGACACTCAAAATCATTTGATTACACACAGAAAGTTACGCTCATATGGCTAAATCCAAGCATTATTGCAAGGCAAATGCGAGTCTTCGGTTGCAACAATAAGACTCAACCAAACAATTAAACAGATCTTGAATGTCAATGCACCCTAGCTCACTAATCAGGAAGACTTTAACTTTCAAGGTCTTTAGGCTTTCAAAAGAAAATAGTTTAATTACTTCTAGCTCTTTCTCTACCAACTTTTGAATACGTCTGCTCACTCCATTATGGGGCCCGAGGAGCAAATCGTGTTTTAGGGGCAAAAATGAGCGTAGAGTTAAGGCTTTCCAATCGTTCGATTCAAATCATATGTTCTTTAAACATTGGATTAAAATCACCAAAGCATATAAACGAAACAACTTTCGACGGAGCTAACACTTATCTCATGCACGAAAATACGAATCACTCGGCCTATACCTTAGCAAATGGTTCTCTCATCCAACCATTCAGCTTACTGAGGCCGCATCTAACTAGTGAAATGTGCGAACATTCACATAAAACTCACATTTGCACACAAGGCAGGCATATGTCACATAACCATACAGTGTTCCTAGGCGACTATATGAAATGCAAGACTCAGGTTGCGGCCTATGATCGCAGGACCTTTGCTCTGATACCATCAATGTAACACTCCCAGCCCCTAGGCCAGAAGCGTTACGCTTTCCCAACTTCTTACTTAATTCCTGAGACGAAACGGGCAGAGTTCTCCCTAAAAACTGACCGTTTCCAGGCTAAAAGCCTTACAATAAGTCCCTGTAAATTAACAGAAGCGCAAAACATTTAAAACATAGCTCAACGGCCACACGCCGGAGTTCATAACTCAACGAGCCACTCGCTCGGAGTACACCAACCAGGTTGATTCATGAATAAAGAAGAAATGGACGATACAACTCAACGGTTAACAAAACCGGAGTATTAAGATTTACATCCCAAAACATAGCTAAATTAAACCAAGAAGACATCTAGCTAACTTGATGGTCAGCTCAGACGGTCGTACAGAGCGACCTTTATACGATATGCATTGCATGAACTAGAATAATCATTTAAAGACCTTTATTAACTAAGAGTACATTACATGACTTCATTAAACACGTAAGATCCCTTCCAATGAGCACATACGACGCCTTGTAAGCAACAATAGGTTCCTTCTGAACTTATCTGACTCAACTTCTTCCAGTCAGAGAGAAAACCTGGGGAAAAGGGGAAAGAATAGTGGGATGAGCAACCACACGCTCAGTGAGTGTCCCCCAACCCCCTTAAAACCAAAACCGTTACAGGCAATACTATCTTTACTAGTCACATATCACGTTTCCATACTTTATTATCATAATAGATATTCATAGAACCTTTATGGGAGGATCACTAAACATAAACTTCACTTCGACCACTCAGTCATATTTCTAGGTTCCTAACGATAGAGTTCTTTCTAGCAAGCAGTTAGGCACGCGAGTAAGCATCGAAGGCTAAGTATAAGGATCTTTTCTTTTCATAATATAACTTCCTAACACTCCATTTAAACTACACATGAACCCTCAATCATATGATGTGTATATAAGATTATCCCTTTTCATAATTACACTTTTCTTGGTATTTCATTCATATAATACACATATCACACGCATAAACACGTATCAAGCATTTAAGTACCTTTAAACATCATATTAAGCTATATGATACCCTCGCACGCTATTCACATATCAACGTTCATTCTTTTAGGAAGAGACGCCTTCATTTATGGAATTTTTAACGTGCTTCAGCTTTCTTTCTCATCTTATACACTTTAAATCAGACAGATTTGCTAGGGATAAGAATGATGCCACATAAGATTAGAATCGACGTTCAAACATGCTTGAGGATCATTTCATAACTCATTCATTGAAAGCTTTCTTTCTTTCGTTGAAAACGTTTCTTAGTCTTCAAAGGAAGTTTCATTTCGTTTGGTCGTGTAACGACCCTTATAAGCTTTTCATACATAATTCCATATAGCCTTTTGGGCCCATAAAAAGAACTTCCTTTCCTTTTAATCGTTTAAAAAAAATGGCAAAGGGCCAATTGCTTTTCTTAACTTAGTACGAAAGTACTTCTGGCATAAGATCATTACAGGGTGCTGATTGGGTGAGAACTATTCTCGACCCCATAGTGAGACCTAACGCTCACGCTTAAGCTCTTACTCCCGGGATGGCTACATATAACATATCGGACCATTACATTAGCCCTCGTCAGGGCCTCTAGGGTTTATCCGGATTTATCCCCTAGGTTAACATTATTTACATCATATCATATTGTCCGCAGCACATTATCTTAGCCACTTAAAGCGTATCGGCCATAACGGCTAGTAATCTTGCGTTTCAAACAATAAAATCATTCAACGTATAATTCCCATCTCCCTTTTGTTAAAAACGTTTTAGGGATTCCTCCCAAACACTATTTGAATAGCTAAAATAGGCCATAGCTCGTTACTAGACATGGCTATTATGCATTTAAAACACATGAAAAGTCATTTGCTAAAACATCACCCTTCCACACACATGTTACATTTTAGACATACAAGGAAAAGGGAATACACATATCACATTTAAACACTTCGTAATCATTTCAACACAATGAGCCACACATGGCCTCGCAATCCACACGATTGCGGTAATTTCGCAACCCGAACTCCCTCCTCACAAGCACCGTACCACAGGACCTCGAACGCTCATAATTCTTTCCTCAAACCATCCAACTACCAACTCGATTCATCGATTTATTAATCACAACATATTATCATATTAGCTTAT
>JAKOGI010000609.1:440000-480000 GCA_029747015.1 Carnegiea gigantea
GGGTGTTGTGAGGTTCATAAAAGCTTAAATAATACTAGCTTGGTTCGATGGACACTGATTTTGAGTCATTACTCTGCTCACTTCCCAAATTTCATTTTCATGCTCAGTTAACCTGGTTTTCAACTCAAGTAAGCTTCTATACATTATCAAACTTGTTGAACTCACTAAACTTGGTAATTGCTTTGCAATACCCATAATTAGATAGAAACTTCTGATGATAAATCCAAATGTCGTGATTCTTCTGCCATATTACCAATTGATGGTCTACTTTAGAAAATCCATATCTTTCACTCTCGACCTCCAATTGAGATATAAAATTTCAATATGAAAAGATCACAAAGTCCTCTAAAACTTTTATTGTGGACGCAGAGGATGATTCACATAGTAAGGCTCCTAAAATTAGGTTAGAACACAACCGCGCCCAACTTTGGTGCAATCTGCACAGTCCTACAAAAACGACCATAACGTTTTCCACAGAACTCAGATCAAGGTGATTCAAAAGGCATTTGAAAGATAACTCATTGACCTATCCACACACCAAACATAACAATATTTCAATGGCCCAATCAATACCAGTTGTTTTTGTAAAGTCCACCGTTCAAGTCTGTTCCCAGTTTCAATGTATTCTGCGCAGTCTTCAGTAAATTGGCCATAACTTTGTTCACACAACTCAAAATTAAGTAATTCCAAATGCCTGTTGTAAGCTAACACATTGAATATCAATACACCAAAAATCATGATTTGTGGATGTGCCAATCAGTGCCAGTTGATTCCCAAAGTGACCCCTATTTTTGGGTCTGTTTACAGCATAATAGCTTATATTTGCAATATTTTCTTCACATAATCCCCCACTAAAATCACTCTTTAACTCATCCAAAACCACACCAACATTACTGTAATCATTTACGATGATAAAGATTACCAAATCAAATACAAAATAATCTAAATCCATCACTTCAAACTTAAGCTAGCATGATCATGAACAATCTCAACTCCCATATGTTTTTATGCTTAATCAACACTTAAACACTTCTGAGATAGCTCTTAATCTTATCAAAATAGCATGATCAATAAGAAAAACCAATAAAAATAAGAATCAAAAATAAAAATCAGCATGATAGGGATTGAAGTTTACTCACTTTGTGCTTGAATGTATGGAGATGGAGGTGGTATTTGGTGGTTGTGGGAGCTGGGGATGGTCGCTGGTGGCCAAAGGTGGCTGGGAGTGGCAACAACCACCAAGAATAGCAGCAAACTTGGGCTAAACATAGGTTGGGTAGCCGTGGGGTGGAGGCGGAGAAGAGGAAAGAAAGCCTTTTGTTTGTTTACTTAGTTGAAAGTGATTTTGTAATTTACTTGGCTGATATAAAGCCTCCAAAAACTAGATTTTTTTTTGTTAATTATAATTAGCCTAATGATGGTAATTAGCTAAGTAAAAAGAGGTGTAACCTTGTCGGGGCAAAATTGAGCCCAACTGAGTTGGGCTTGAAATTAGAACACTCCGTTGTGATAAAATTTTTACATAGCTCGGAATTATTTTTTTTTGTGATGTTATGAAAAATAATTAAATCTTTTAAATCATAATTATCGAGGTCTACTATCGATTTTTACAAAAATTTTCGGTAAATGAAACCTGAATTGCAAAGTGGAGCCCAAAATGAATTGTCCAATTCGGGATGATTAAATGAGATAATTGAATGTGAAAAATTAATAACATGACTTAATTAAATAGATAAACATGGTTTAGGATCAGACTATTACAGCCTTCCCCCTTAAAGAGTTTCATCCTCAAAACTTATGAACTTTGCCACATATGCAAGGCTATCTCAAATAAGTACGGGTGCTTCGCTTACACTTCTTGCTCAACTACCCAAGTAGCTTATGAGGAGGTATGAGTTGCTCAAAATAATTTGATTAGAAAGATCTGCTTAATGCTTTACTGCTTAATCCTGTGATCTAATATTTGGACTGGGTGCTTATGAAACGCAAGACCCTCAATGACCGCAATGGGTTTGATTATGACACCATGGTCAGAATCTGAAATGTATTGCTTGAGTTATAAGGCAAGGAGCACGTTATGCACGTGTTTGAGCTATATAGACAGATCTAGTAGACAAACTATGGGATTCAACCTTTTAATAAACTGATAAGGTCCAATAGATCTTGGCCTCAATTTAGTACGCAGTTCAACCTCCTTACATCCTTAATTGGTGAAACTTTCTTAAAAAAAACTTATCATATATATGAAATTCCAAGAATCTCCTTCTCTTATTAACATAGCTTTTCTGTCGGTTCCAATTATATGATTTCAAGAGTCTTCTGACATATGTCACCATATTGAATGTTGGGGAAGATCTTCATAACCTAGTAGATGATTTTGTTATCAATGTCTACCGTCATTTTATCCTGATGTTTCATGTAGATTTCTCTGCTAGTACTATCACAACACTGACCGCTAGGAGTTCCATGCTTTCCTCAATTGCAAATGTTGGTTATAGTCGTGAAGTACTACAGGCTCTAACTTAGAAGAGTTAGATCCATTGATATTTTTAAGTGCTTGCCCATTCATCTCAGGATGATAAGAACTGCTAAAATTCAATCTAGTTCTAAAGGCTCTTTGAAGTGCTTGCCAAAACAGGCTTGAAATCTCTGATCTCTATCAGACACTATATCTGAGGGAAACCTATGACAAAGTCCATTGAAATTGAATCCGTTTCTTAAGATTTTGTTTTATTCTTTGGAGTTCAGGATCACTATCCTGATCCACTCTAATTTCCTCTATGAGGAAGGACTGTAAGGTAAATGCCGATAATTGAACATTCGCCTTCTTGTGCAACACTAATTGAATGCCTAAGTCCTCAAGCTCTCTTAAGAGATTCAACTGAATACTCACTGTAGTGCTCATGGGATGTCATGCTTTCCTATTCAGGGCATCTGCCACAACATTTTCAGTTCTTGGTTGACATTAGATCTGCCACAATTGATGTTTCATATAGATTGAGCTTTTTCTGAGTGAAGATGTACTTCAAGCTTTGATGATCAGTATTGATTTTGCATGATACTCTATATAAGTAATGTCTCCGAATTTTCAGTGCAAATACTACAACTGCTAACTCCAAGTCATGGGTAGGGTAAGTCTTCTCATAAAACTTGAGTTGTTGGGAGGTATAAGCCACCAGTTTATCTTCTTGCTAACTTTGTAGTTTCCTTCAACCTATTGGTCAGAGAAGACAATATTTGACAAACCCTTTCTGAAACTTGATAATTTCCTGCTAAACCCAAAAAGTTTCTAGTCTCAATGTATTGGTGGGTATTGGGCACCTTGTAACTGCTTTCACCTTTTGTAAATCAACTTTAATCTCTTCCTTTAAAACCATATGTTTCAAAAAATACAATTATTTCTAACTAGTACTCATGCCTCTTGTATTTGCCTCTTGTATTTGCTATATAACTGATATTCCTTCAAGGTCTACAACACTGACCTCAAATGAATAGTATGCTCATCTCTGTCCTTGGAGTATTTCAAGATATCTTTTACAAACACCACCATAACTTGTTTACATATGGTCTGAAACTTTATTCATATGACCCGGAAAGGCCGCAGGGCCATTGATTAGGCCAAAAGGCGTCGCAGTGAATTCATAATGACCCAAATATAATCCTTAATGCAGTCTTGGGGCCGTTTTGAGGTTTGAACCTAAGTTGATGGTACCTTGACCGCAAATCAATCATGGAGAAAACTCTTGTTCCTTGCAGTTGATTAAATAAGTCATCTACTTGGGATGATGGGTATTTATTTTGGCTGGTAATCTTGTTCAGCTCTCTATAATCAATATATAACCATAAGGTTCTATTCTTCCTCGTTACAAATAGAACTGGACATCCCATAGTGGCACACTTGGATAGTCTGATAAATCCCTTCTTTAGGAACTCCTCTAACTGAATCTTTAGTTCTTTAAGCTCAATTGGGGCCATACAATATGGGATTTTGGAGATAGGTTGGGCACCAGAGATTAATTCAATCTCAAAACTAATTTCTCTTTGTGGAGCAGTCCCGGTAACTTTTTAGGAAAACATATCTGAGTTCACAAACTGTAGGGATATCTTCTACTTTTTCTTCCTTAGGTTGAATGTTAATAGCATAACACTAATACACAATATATTCTTGACATAAGACCTCACTTATTTTCATAACAAAATTTAAAGGACAAGGTTTTTTTTCCCCCCTTTCTTTGCCCATGGAACATATTTCTCTCCCTTGTTCATCTCTTGAAATAACCTTAGGGTCCTTACAATCTATCTTAAACTCATAAGTGCACAACCAGCTCATTTTCAGAATGATATCAAAGTCTGACGAGTCAAATTGAATCAGAACTCCAGGGAATACTATCCCACCAGTAGTAATTAGGACAAATTTATAAGAGATAGGATACTAAACTCTAGAGTTATTGGGTAACTTGATTCCATAATTGGTTTCTGCCTCCTTCTTCTCAAGGTTCACTTGCATGGCAGATCGTGTGAATATAAATAAATGAGTGGCAACTGAATCAATAAATAAACAAAATGGCTTTGAAATTGAAAGAGAGTTCCCGTAACTACTGTACCAAAGGTAACGACTTCTTTCTTACTCAACATATAAGCCCTTCCTACGGCTGCGGGTGTTGAAAGTTAAAGCCCTTCTTATAGCCTTCAGCTTTGGGAGCAGGCAGCAATGAAGTGCTCTGGGCTACCGTACCATGGGCATTTGTTAGTTCCTACTTGACAATTCGGAGTGGTGTAGTTAGTTGTTCCATAAATTTGCTCCAAGTGAAGTTAGGCCCTAAGAGCCTATTCTTAACAGTGTTCCAACAAATATCAATTTCACTAGTTAGATAAAATGTTTCAATATTCACCTTTTTATCCCTTGGAACCTCTACTACAGGACGCTTTTCTCCATTCCTCGAATCCATTCTTCAAGTTCCACTAGGTCATACTTTCTATTCTAGAGTTCTTTAGTCTACATGAGCTAAAGGCGTTTTCCCAAGGGGCAGTAACCCATCAAAATTTCTCATTGATGTAATCTAAATGCATGACAAAAATTTTGATTGTCAAACTTAAGCTTTATGCAAGTGATCTTTTGAAGAAAACTTAGATTGAATCAGCCAAAAAGGTAGAGACATTGTATTCCCCTTAGTAATGGATTTCACAAGTTGGACAACAATCAACCGCTATACAAAGCATAGTTAAGATCTACCTTCTGTTCAGGCGTGCTACAAAATTATCATCTATTGACATGGGTCCAACCCAAGCATAATCCAGCTACTAGTAGCAATTGGGGTCTTAAAAACAGGAAAAGGTTATCAGAACTGATGAAGATGTAACATGAGAGTGAATAATGATGCAACTGGATAGAAAGATGCCATGAAGACAAAAAGCCCCTGGTCAAAGTCAGGAATATCCAGACGATTGATGTTGATAATCCAACAAAGGCAATGGTAAATGGTATGTTACCAGAAAGTGCAGTGAAATATTTTCAAGAGTAATGCCTACTTCTATGGAATAGTCGGTAGTCAATGGTTTTAAAACTTATGTATAATAGAATAAGCCTCTCTAAAATCCTACAATTCACGGGATACTACATCAAGAACCCCCTATAGCTCGCCTAGATAAGACTCGTGGATTACTGAAGAAACTATATCTGCAATTATTGAAGCATATGGACATAATTACCACTTGAATTCAAGAAATGCACAAAATGACACCCGTATGATGAGGAAACATATGCCCAAAGTTGCAGATATCCACTGGCTTGGATAGTCTGTATCGTCAGACTTCTAAACTGAATTTTGTTGACCAAATGGTTTCCAAATGTGCTACAACTTGGGTCATTGAAAAACTTACTTTCTGTACTTTGACATAGACTAATCAAAATATCCCCATATGATAGAATGCATAGGTTGTAAGTGAGCTAAACTCAGATCTTGTATATTAAAATTCTGCCCAATTTGCAAACTTTGACTTGTCTAGCAATTTTGACTGACCCTAGCAATTTTGACTGACCAAATGACCTCCAACCCACTTGAAACTTATTTCACATGAAAGATATCTCTCTAACTATAAAGTCAGGATAGAAAACCCCTAGATAAATCATGCTGATTATGGACAAAAGTTACCTCAAAGTTGGACCTTGTGCACTGATCAAAACTGCCAAGTTGATTGAACTTGCGTATTCTGCCCATACTTAGTTTTCCCTATGCATTTAACCTCAAAATGAGTCAAGGGCCCTTTATAGGACGCATTTGTAATAGGCCCCAACCCTAGGGTTAGGAGTGTTAGTGATTCTTAAATTCCTGGGGCGAAACAGACAGAGTTTTGCCTAAAAACTAACCATTTTTCAGTCTTAAAGCCTTACATCAAATCCCCTACACTGAATAGAAGTATAAAAGGATATCAAATCAAGCTAATGGCTACATACTAGAGACCACAACTCTACGGGCCACACGCCTGGAGTACTAAGGTTTACATCCTAAAAATAAATAATTCTAGCTAAAAAGACAACATACCATTCAGATGGGTGGCTCATATGGCCATACAGAGCGACTTCTGGACATTATGGCCATATTTACCTAAATGCATTGGAGGCACCTTTAACTTATTATTCGAAATCACCCTCGAATATGATGCTTGAGATCAAACTATATATACATTACATGAATCCATTTGACAAAGAAGAATACACGAGTGGAATATTTGAGAGATACGCAGACATTATTATTGTCACAAATCTCCGATGATATCATAATAATTCTCACTAACCAACTTTCTGGATCTCTTAACTCCACTTCGATACTCTATATCCCATCAAAAAAATCTCAACTTGGCTCTGATACCAAATCTGTAACGCCCCTAAATTAAACATGTTTCACTGTTTATATTTTTCTTAAAAAATCCTTTAAGGAGAATCTGATAAACCCAATGATAGGGGTGTTACCACCGTTCAAGAGGACAAGGCTTGAAACATGAGTGCTGTAAATAACACAGTTAAGTGTAGCTTCAATGATACATAAACACCTGATCAAACGCTATATAATCAACTGTTAATCAACATAAGGTTTATACACCCTAGTAAAATAATTCACCATATAATCTGTATCTCTATCCACTGAAGATTTCAATATACAGCTTCAAAAATATGCATGTACTCTATCATGGTTGATCCACCTAGACTTCCTTGCTCAACTTATTCTCTTCCGTTGGTGTACTAGCATGAAGGTGATTTTCTGAGCATTCGTTTTAAAACAAAACATGAAAAACATTTCGAACTGTGAGCCGAAGCTCAGTATATGTATTTCTATATTGTTAAATGATCATTGAAACACTGATTTTGGCCTACCTTGCAATTCATTTAAGATCAAAATACGAAATGAGATGAATATAAAACTGCATTGCTAATTATTATTTGATAGTGACCCCCTTGATACTGTTACAATCTATAAATAGGTGTACACCTGGCAAGCCGATCAGGGGACCTAACCTGAAGCTGCATGGGCAACTGAAAGGCGGATGCCCTATAGATGATAACTGGCGGGGTCACCAATTAAATGATAAATCACTGTATAAACTGATTCATTGATGTACTTACCGAAACATGATAACTTTGATAAATACACTTTGATTGCTAAAGATAAAGGCAATGAACGTACCTGAAGTCTTTAAAATAATATTTCACTTGATAATACTTATGCATAATGGAAATGATAGACTAGGCCCCAATTCTACTAAAGAAATATAATTATATGTAAATGCAGTTAGTAAATAATATTTAATCCTGTAATTTGTAACTTTAATGGAAATTGATTAATTAAAAAGCTTTCACAATTCCAATAATTCAATATAAGATAAGTTACAACAAAATGATTTGAAAATAAATCAATTAGGGTTATTGAATTTGAAATACAACAAACTGAAACAAAATAGACCAAACTGGAATGATTGGGGTAATAATGAAAAGATTTTAATTGATATAAATGGAATATAGGTTTCTGATATTTCTGAAATGATAGAAGTCTAAAATGGATAATAGGAGGTTTAACGCCATGAGGGGTGTTGTGAGGTTCAGAAAAGCTCAAATAATACCAGCTTGGTTCGATGGACACTGATTTTGAGTCAGTACTCTGCTCACTTCTCAAATTTCATTTTTATGCTCATTTAACTTGGTTTTCAACCTAAGTAAGCTTGTATAGATAATCAAACTTGTTGAACTCACTAAACTTGATAATTAATTTGCAATACCTATAATTAGATAGAAACTTTTGATGATAAATCCAAATGTCGTGATTTCTTTCTTCCGCCATATTACCGATTGATGGTCTACTTTAGAAAATTCATATCTTTCACTCCTGACCTCCAATTGAGATATAAAACTCTAATATGAAAAGATCACAAAGTCCTCTAAAACTTTTATTGAGGACACAAAACATCATTCATATAGTAACGCTTCTAAAATTGGACTAGAACACAACCGTGCACAACTTTGGTGCAATCTGTGCAGTCCTAGAAAAACGACCATAACTTTTTCCACAGAACTCAGATTAAGGTGATTCAAAGGGCATTTGAAAGGTAACTCATTGACCTATCCACATACCAAAAATAACAATATTTCAGTAGCCCAATCAATACCAGTTGTTTTGTAAAGTCTACTATTCAAGTCTGCTCCCAGTTTCGATATATTCTGCGCAGTCTTTAGTAAATTGGTCATAACTTTGTCCACACAACTCAAAATTGAGTCATTTCAAAGCCTGTTGAAAGCTAACACATTGACCTATCAATACACCAAAAATCATGATTTGTGGATGTGCCAATCGGTACTAGTTGATTCCCAAAATGACCCCTATTTTTGGGTCTGTTTACAGCATAATAGCTTATATTTGCAATATTTTCTTCACATAATCCCCCACTAAAATCACTCTTTACCTCATCCAAAATTACACCAAAATTACCATAAATCATTTACGATGGTAAAGATTACCCAATCAAATACAAAATAATCCAAATCCATCACTTCAAAATTAAACTAGCATGATTAGGAACAATCTCAACTCCCACATGTTTTTATGCTTAATCAACACTTAAACACTTCAAAGATAGCTCTTAATCTTATCAAAATAGCATGATCAACAAGAAAAATCAATAAAAATAAGAATCAAAAACAAAAATCAGCATGATAGGGATTGAAGTTTACTCACTTTGTGCTTGAATATATGGAGATGGAGGTGGTGTTTGGTGGTTGTGGGAGCTGGGATGGTGGCTAGTAGCCGGAGGTGGCTGGGAGTGGCGGCAACCACCAAGAACAGCAGCAAACTTGGGTTGAACATAGGCTGGGCAGCTGTGGGGTGGAGGAGGAGAAGAGGAATGAACGCCTTGTGTTTGTTTACTTGGTTGAAAGTGATTTTGTAATTTACTTGGCTGATATAAAGCCTCCAAAAACTAGATTTTTTCGTTAATTATAATTAGCCTAATGATGGTAATTAGCTAAGTAAAAAGGCGTGTAGCCCTATTGGGCCAAAATTGGGCCCAATTGAGTTGGGCTTGAAATTAGAACACTCCGTTACGATAAAATTTTTGCGTAGCTCGGAATTTTTTTTTTTTGGTGATGTTATGAAAAATAATTAAATCTTTTAAATCATAATTATCGAGGTCTACTATCGATTTTTACAAAAATTTTCGGTAAATGAAACCTAAATTGTAAAGTGGAGCCCAAAATGAATTCTCCCATCCGGGATGATTAAATGAGATAATTGAATGTGAAAATTAATAACATGACTTAATTAAATAGATAAATATAATTTAGGGTCGGGCTATTACACTAACGGTTAAGGGCTCAAGAATATGTTTTATAGTCTAACATGCCCTTTTATGTAAATCTCCCTAGAACTTGAAACGTGAATACTGCATTAGGTCCCTTCTTATCTTGCACAATAATCAATAATCATAGCTGATGGAATTAGTTCTTGAATAAGGTATCATAGCTTTTCTGAACAAGAAATCTCGATTTTGAATATTAATAGTCTTCATATTGATTTATTACACCAAATTAAAGGAGTCTTTGCAGCAGCCGCCCTGCAAGCCAAAGGGCATCCATATGATGAGCCCGTTAAAGTACAAATCTATTCTTGAGATTTCAACCAATTTTTAATTGAGATGTTTTTTACAAAAATGAAACTAAAGAATTGAAAAACCAAATTGAAGAATTAGTTAAACAAACATATTTCTTGTGAAACAATTATGCCAATTGAATAAGAAAAATATTCAATTAATTTCTTTCGACTACATACGTTATTGGCTGAAAATATGCTTGACCGGTGTTTAACTAAAATCAAATTTGAATTTTGTATAATTTTGAAATATGGAAACAAAAATATTGTATGTAAAATACATCACTTGTTTATGAATGGCTAGCTTGTAACAAATGGGGGGGGTGGAATAGTTACTTGGAAGTTTATTGCGAATGACATATGTTGGGTTTATGGCCCAAATCCCTTTTACCGGCTACTTGGAATCTAAGATCATATTGTGTGTTTGAGATCTTCTATATTATGAAAATTATATTATTTTCATATTTTGGGTTGAAGATTTTTTTCTTTTTTGGAAAGATGAGGTTTGGTGACCAAGATACCATGGTGGCTAGGGTTTCCTCATCCTAGTCTTCCTGCCCCTATATAAAGGGGATATACCTAGGATCTAAAATTAACTCCAGCACTCATACATACAATGAGAGGTAGAAGTACTTTGTGAGAGATTACAATAGAGAGATTGTAATTCTGCTCTTAGATCAAATCACTGTGGTGATTGTGATCGTGTTGTATTCTTCCTGCTCATAGTGAATTGTTCTGGTGCTGTCGCCGTCCGTGGTTTTTTCCCGCATTGGGTTTCGACGTTAAATTTCTTGTCTTCTTATTTCTGTTTTCTGTTACTCACTTAAATTCTGAATCTCTAACTCATCCTATCGCTTCTGCTATTATTGTTACTCTAATATTATTCCTAACACGTGGTATCAGAGCTTTGGTTATAGGATGTCTTCTATCATGAAGGTAGATATTCAGAAATTCGATGGGGAGATTAGTTTTAATCTCTGAAAGATGCAGATGAGAGCAGTTCTCATTCAGCGCGGGTTGTGGAAGGTTCTGAAGGGACCTCACGTGAAACCTGAGAAGATGACAGAAGAACAGTGGGCTGAAGATGTGAAGAAGAGACGTGGGTCGTTGACGGAAGACGAATGGGAGGAATTGGAGCTGAAAGCGGTTTCAGGCATACAGTTGTGCTTGGCACTACATGTCTTGCGAGAGGTGCTTGATAAGACAACTGCGGTAGATCTCTAAACTCGGCTAGAAGAACTCTACATGATTAAGAGTCTAGCTAACAAGATCCAGTTGAAGGAAAGGTTGTACACCTTTCGTATAGCTGAAGGTACTCCTGTCCAAAAACACCTGAATGAATTTAACTCTATTCTGGTAGATTTGGAGAGTTTAGATGTGAAAGTTGAGGATGAGGATAAGACTATTTTGCTTGTTGTGTCGTTACCCCCTTCTTATAAACACTTTAAGGAGATTATGCTATATAGTAATTCTAATACTATATCGTTTGAGGATGTTAAGTCAAACCTGTTGTCTAAGAAGAAGTTTGATCTTGACATTCATGCTAATTCTACTGAGGGATTAGTAGTAAGGGATAAAACAACTGAAAAGGGGAATGGTAATAGGAGTAAGAACCGTTCTAAGTCTAAAAATCCTTATGCTGGGAAGACTTGCAATTACTGTGGTAAATTGGGTCATATTGTTGCTAACTGTTGGCAACTGCAAAAGAAGAGGGAGAAAGAAGAAGATAATTCTCATGAGCCTACTGAAACTTCGTTTGCTGAATCTGATTCTGATAGTGACGTTCTGTTTGCTACCTCTACTGAAAGGGGGAGCGATTCTGATTGGATTCTTGATTCTGAGTGTACCTATCATATGTGTCTTCACAAGGATTGGTTTTTAACATATGATTCAGTTGACTCAACTGTTGTTCACATGGGCAATAATGTCCAATGTAATGTAACTGGAATCGGTACTGTTAAAACCAAGACCCATGATGGTGTTGTCAGGACTTTATCGAATGTTCGTCACGTTCCTGACTTGAAGTATAACCTCATCTCTTTGGGCACCCTTGAATCCAAGAGGTGCAAATATTCAGCTGAAGGTGGAGTTTTGAAGGTCTCGAAGGGCAGTCGGATTCTACTGAAGGGTTTGAGGCAAGGAGGCCTCTATGTCTTGCAGGCATCTACTATGACAGGTTATATGAAGAAAGGTTTATATAAGTCATCTCCCAGAGCTAAGTTCAAGCATTACTTGGACTTAGTTGGCGTACACAGCCACTGAGCGCCCTTCGAGGCATTGCCCCTTGGGGGCCGTCACCCTTCGGTGTGCGATGACGTTGATCGAGAGATAGTGTTGGATTTTGGTTCAAGGTGGAGATTATTGGGTTTATGGCCCAAATCCCTTTTACCGGCTACTTGGAATCTAAGATCATATTGTGTGTTTGAGATCTTCTATATTATGGAAATTACATTATTTTCATATTTTGGGTTGAAGATTTTTTTCTTTTTTGGAAAGATGAGGTTTGGTGACCAAGATACCGTGGTGGCTAGGGTTTCCTCATCCTAACCTTCCTGCCCCTATATAAAGGGGACATACCTAGGATCTAAAATTAACCCCAGTACTCATACATACATTTAGAGGTAGAAGTACTTTGTGAGAGATTACAATAGAGAGGTTGTAATTCTGCTCTTAGATCAAATCACTGTAGTGATTGTGATCGTGTTGTATTCTTCCTGCTCATAGTGAATTGTTTTGGTGCTGTCGACGTCCATGGTTTTTTCCCGCATTGGGTTTCCACGTTAAATTTCTTGTCTTCTTATTTCTGTTTTCTGTTATTCACTTGAATTCTGAATCTCTAACTCATCCTATCGCTTCCGCTATTATTGTTGCTCTAATATTATTCCTAACAACATATTTTGGAATTTCAAATGCCTGATTGAAATTTCCAACATACACAAAATAGAAAACCTAAAAGTCTAACCCGCTGAAGCGATATCTAGCAAACACCTCTTCACTTAATTTTCAACAGTGCTTATTGTCTTAGGCATGGAATTTTCTTTCCCCTGTCTTAAAAAAAAAAGTAATAATCATATATAATCTATACTATTATAATAGCAATCTTTGCAAAATCCTAGAATGGTACAATGAGAGTGATTTGTGGAGATTAACATGATTCATACCGTTAAATTAATTTACCTATTTAATTCAAGCAGTTGAAATAGCTATTTTGTATGATTAAAATAATAACAAAACCTAAGGGGGGGGGGAAAAATACTTATACTAGAAGGTCTCTTCAACACCCCACCTTCCTGCCTTATCAGATTAATAACTTCCCCACCCCAAAAGGACTTTTCAACCCTAGCTCCTATATTTTGACTTATCATGAAAATAGTTTATGACATTTTATATTATCTTTTTTTTAACGATTTTTGCATAGGGGTTTCAATGTGGCTAGAAACAGGCCAAAATTTAAGAAAAAAGTTGGTAAAGATGAAAATTGAACATTAACATCTATTACAGACCTTTAAATACTTTGTTATAATCAGTTATATTATCATATCTGCTAAAAGCGAGCATTATCAGCTAAAAGTCCAAATAAAATGGAAATGGCAGAATGTTAGATTGCGCATAATAGTCTGGATCAATATTTTTTTTTCTTTTTCTACTACGAAAAGAATATATGCGTACAATCGTCGGAAATAAAATTTTGCTTTCTTTTTTAGAAAGGCTAATTTGAGGTTAGAAAGAATATGTTATTAACAGACATGAGTTTAATGGGCAAAAATTTTAAAAATAATCGGAGAGCTATGAGAATATTTTAGTTTTAGTAATTACAAAAATTGGTCATGTGATGAACACCAATCCATGCTATGATCGATCAGATTAATCTATGTTATAAAAATCAATCAGACGTAAGTTTTGCCATATTCAATTTTTGTTTTCTCACTCCTTTACTTGGTTTGTGGTGTTCTGAATGTGGTGAAATGAATTGGTAAAGATGCAAGGCATTTATAGATAACATAGGGCCATAATGCAGGAACAGCCGCCTTTGTGGAATATTTCCACTACCTTGTCATTTTTGTGGTTGTTTCTTTGTTTTTTGGATGGATACGCATTTAAATTATTTAAAATTACCTTTTAAATATCTAATGTTGGCCAAAAGTAACATTTAAATGATTTAAAATTACCAAAATTTTTACTATTACAATCCATTATGAATAGTAAAGTTCAAATATTTGCCGGTTTTGAGAAATACTCTAATACCAAAATTTTGCGTGAAATTTGAAGCCTGGCTGAGCACTTACCTATTGCAGGAGCCTAGAAAGGTAGTCCATTGACAACACAAAAGGATAGTTGATGGGGATCACCTTGCTTTAAACCTCCCCCCCCCCCCCCGACCCCATTTTTGCGTATATAAATGAATAGTGAAAGACACTGAGGTGACGTAAGACATGATTCAATTCACAAATACTTGAGGAAACCTATGTTGAGTAAGTCTTGCAAGAATTCCCTATAGATGGAATCAAAAGCTTCATGGAGGTCAATCTTCATGGTGCTTCTGGGAGAAATACCCTATCTATGGTACCCTCTTTCTATGTCCTGAGAAAGGAGCACATTGGAGAGAAGTTCCCTATTCTTAACAAAAGCACCTTGGCTCTAATGTATCAAATGAGGCCAAACATCTTCTAGTCTGCTGCTTAAAAGCTTAACAACACATTTGTAGAACACATTACAGTAAGAAATGGGCTTAAACTCGGAAGCATGTTGTGGGTTGGACACTTCAGGAAGTGCAACCAGCTTAGTAGCACTGACAAATTTTGGCATGTGCCCTTTAGCAAAGAATTCTTGCACTGCATCCCATACCACCTTGCCTATTATCTTCCATGTGGATTTGTAAATCCTTTATTATAGCCATCTCTGGACCAGGTGATTCAATATTGAAAATTGAGAACATAGCCTCTTTGATGTCCTTTTCAGTAAAGGGAGCATCGAGCTATATATGTTGCTCAACCGTAAGCCTGATTCCAAAATTAATCACAGAAGAATCCACCCTTGTTCTTTGAAATATTGTTGACCCCTATAGAAATTGTGCGTTACCTCAGCCACCTCATCAAACCCCTCATTTATATCATTAGCTTCATCATGAATAGCGTATATGTAAGTTGCTAGTTTAATTTTCATTGCTTAGTTTTTAATTTGTAAAGAAAATCCTTGTACAATCATCCCCATATCCTATCCACTCTGCCTTGCATTGTTGCTTAATCAAGTCGAGAACCAAAGTAAGGATCGAGACATAGCTTGTTCTGCACTAGACTCATGATTTAAAAGATCAGTATTAGTAGGATTTGAATGAAGATGTTGTTAGGTCGGTACCAAATTATCCCTAGCAATAGCTTGATATGCATAAAGGTCTGTATAGGGCAGCTGTTCATGTTGAGAAATGGTAATCCCTTCGAAGCTGGGATCATATCTCCACATGTCATTTTTGAGATAAGGGCAATGGAGATATGATTGATTTCTTTGAAAATTTTTTATTTGCAAAAAATTTAAGAATGCAGTCAAAAATGTCCTTTTTGACAATATGACTATAGTTTCTAAAAACCATGCTCCAAAACCATCAAGTCTTGGAGTTTTGTTAGAATCTATTCTAAAGAGTGCATTCTTGACCTCTTTCAAGTTTGGAAATTTAGTGAGTTCAATACTACTAAACTGTGAGATTAGTCTAGGTAAATCCATGTTTGGGATACATCTAATAGTGTTGTTATATCCTGAAATGAACTTGTTGGCAATCATTTTTTTTATATCGTCAATCCAACATACGGTCATCTCAGAGCTTCATAACTAATATATGTCTTTCTGTTTGAATTTGCTCTATTTTGAAATAATATTGAGTTTTCTGTTGATATTTATTGATCATTCCTATAGAGCCATCTTACCCCAGTACTTCTGATTAAACAATATCAATTTCTCCCTTTATGTTAGTATTCCTTCCAAACCATACACAACTGAGAAAACACATTTAATGCATACTTCCATGTATTCTCAGTATAACTTGTTTAATCATAAAGAGCCAAGCTGCAATTTATTATACTCAAGCATAAGTATAAGATTAACATCATGAGGTTGTATGAACAACATTTATGGTGACACAGTAGTAGAAGTTGCGATAAGAAAAGCGTAACGACAATGATTCCACATTGTAACTAAGAGACTCGTGATAGACTTTGATTCATGCCCACGTGCAATGGACTTGAGGTCGTTTTTTGCAGCGGCTTTAGGATTTGGACAACTGGGTATGCACCCAATTAACGGTTGGTGCACGTCCCAGACTTTTGGCCAGCATAGCGAAGGCAAAAGCCCGAGCAGCACGGTGGGATGCTAATTTCAGTGCACTTTGCCCCGTTTGGCTTACATTGCGCTTCTGCCAGCATTGCACCTGCATATAGACATATATATGCATTATAGTAATATTACAATCCGGGGCGAAATCGGAGTCAATGTTGAAGGGTGATCACCTAGATTCAATAATTTAGGAGGGTCAAAAATCATGGGCGAAAGTGAAGAATATGTCATTGATAGAGATAAGTTTAATAAGGTAACAACAAGAAATGGTTATGAAAATATTTTTAGTTTGAGTAATTACAAAAATTGGTATAGTGATGAAATAATCTATGTCATGATCAGAATAATCTGTGTTACAAAAATTAATCAGACACGACTTTATTATGTGAAGTTCCATTACAAATTGAATATGTTATTGATAGAGGTGAGTTTAATGTGTAACAATAAAAAATATTGAGAAGATTATAAGAATACTTTAGTTTGAATAATTACAAAAATTGGTATAGTGATGAAAATTTATCTATGTTATGATCAGAATAGTCTACGTTATATAAATTAATCAGACGTGAGTTTGTTATGTGAAGTTCAATTACAAAAATTAGACATAGTAATGAAATTAGACCAAAGGTGACTTGCCTTGGCTAGCGAGGAGGAGCACAACAAAAAGGCAGATGGCGAAGATGGTAATGAATTTCGCAAGTTTTGCCATATTCAATTTTTTGGTTTTCTCACTCCTTCACTCGGTTATAGATGAATTGGCAAGATGAAAGGTATTTATAGATGACACAGGGCCATAATGCATGAACAGCCGCCTTTGTGGAATATTTCCCTTCCTTGTCATTTTTGTGGTTTTTTCTTTAGTTTTCTGGATGGATGGACTCATCTATTAGGTGGAGGTCTTGTAAAGTTGGGCGGATACCGTCTTCTACTTATGGAGTTTTAGTGTAGGCGTATTGAAAGTAGGCTGATGATATATATTTTGTAGTAAGACACTTTTTAAATATTTAATCTTGGTCAAAAATAACATTTAAATGATTTAAAATTATTAAAATTTTCACTATTAAAATCCATTATGAATGGTGAAGTTCAAATATTTATAGGTTAATTTTCAGAAATACCCAATCCAAAATTCATCGCAAGGTAAAAGAGTCAAATAATAAAAAACCTCAAAAAATAATATGGCCATACTTTAACTTTATTTTGGCATTCTTTGTACTATGAGCAGCAACTTATCTTGAAAATTTACATCAAGAACCCAAATTGAGTTGTACCATCTACCTACTGTTTAACCCAAAAAAAAAAAAAAACAACGATAAGCAGTTAATTGAAAATATACAGTCTCAATAGAAAATCTCTTATACATTGTTACTAACATGAACTAAATTAAATATCAATTGAAGTTAAATTATTTTAATTAATTACCAATATCAGTTTTAAATTATTAAAATAATATGTTTATCTTTACAATTTTTTCATTAGATCAACCCGATTTCTTATTAGAGCTTCTTAATATTTCTTATAACTCCTCAGCACTCCTTGCGGCTTCTTACCAAGCCTTACTGCTTGCAGTAAGACCTCTTTGATACCCAAGATGTGGTTAAGAAAAGCCTTAAGGGATTTGAAGTTGTCACTATTATATCACCGAAGATGCCTATTCTTTTTCAGATAATTCACTCTTTAAAACTCCTCAGTCGTGTTTGAAGTAGATTACTCTCAGTATGGATGATCTCTGGGAAGTTTACCAAGTGTAACGTGGATCAATTGCTGATCTTTGAAGTACTTCTGAGTAACTATCTATATCTGGCAGGGAATGGGATGTTACAAATAATGTCATAGCTGATCTGCAACTGCGACGTATACTCGTGAACAAAAGAACCCAAAGTAGTCTGCTATCAAGGGATGAATTATTGTTTGGTACTGCATGTCATGAGCATGCAATACAAGTGATTAGAAGTTAGGCTTAAATAAGTTCGTATGGCTACTTATATCACAACTTAGGTACACCTTCTTTTTTAGGGACTCACTCGTAAGTTTTCTTAAGTTGTGTGTGACTGAGTATAAAGTATACTGAAAAAACTTGTGGTGATTTATGAGGCTAGTCAACAATCTTCATTCCATATAGTCATTGCGAATAAATGTCCGGCCTTAAGAGGCAGCTTATTACATTTTGAGATGATCAACAATCAAGGCCCGAAGACCTATTTAAATATAACATGCCTCAATCTTTGGGTTTCCATTTTCTTAGCTTGCACAAAAATCGTCCAACGCATGGGTAGCTATTTCCTTTAAAAAAAGACTCATGGAACCAATTTCCCAGACTGCTTGTTTTCTAATTTTGACAACAACGTGTATAAGAATCAACTAACTTTTCTTTTCCTATTTTTCTTCTTTTTTTTCTTTTCTTCTTTTCGTCTTTTTTTTTTCCTTTTCTTAATTTTTTCTTTCACTCCTTTCCCTCCTTCAACAATAACAAATAACTAATCAAATATAATTTTGGGTTCGACTCAAAGCCAACATGCGTTATCCATGTGTCTCGTGTTCTTGGGGACAATCAAGCCTACTAGGTGGATCCGCTCTTCAACAATAACAAGACATATATTAGTCATAAAGCTCTGAGATGCTTGTGGCGTTCGATTGACGATTAAAAAAAAACAAAAAAAGATTGCCAACAATTTCATTTCAAACTATAAATAGCGATTCAAATTTGCAAACACTATTAGAAGTATCCCAAGCATGAGTTTACCTAAACTAATCTCACAGCTTGGAATAAAATAGGCCCCACGATCTGCTCTGCAGTACAGAAAAATTTCAATATAGGTGTTATGCCAAGCTATGTGAGTGCAACAAAGGCAATTGTTCTACCAAAGGTCAACAGCCCCCAAACAGCCTTAGAATTCAGACCAATTTCTTATTGCAATGTAATATACAAATGCATATCCAAGCTACTTTGTCAGAGGATTAAGGAAATTCTACCAAATTTGATAAATCAATGTCAAGGAGCTTTCGTGAAAGGCGGAGAACTCCTTTACAACATGCTAATTTGCCAAGACATAGCAAGAGACTATCAAAGACAACACATCTCCCCCAGATGCATTCTCAAGATAGACTTGCAAAAGGCATTTGACTCAATCCATTGGAAGTTTCTAAAGGGGATGCTAGCAGCACTTAAGTTTCCTATACCATTAATCAAATGGGTAATGACTTGTGTGACCTCAGTAAGATTGTCAATACACCTAAATGGCCAAGAAAGTGGGACATTTGAAGGGGGGAAGGGCTCACGCCTCCTATTTGTAATCTCAATAGAATATCTCTCAAGGCTAATGAACATGGTAAGCATGAAGCCAGGTTTCAAATTCCATCCAAACTACAAAAATCTAGGCCTTACCCGCCTCATGTTTGCAGATGACTTAATTATGTCCTGCAAAGCAGACCCTGCATCCCTATAATATATCATGACTGCACTATCTATCTTTTATAAGTGTGCTGGGTTAAAAACCAATCTTCAAAAGTCGCAAATGACTTTTGGAGGATGTTCACAAGAGCTACAAAATCAATGTTTGCAGATTACAGGACTTAAAGAGTGCAGTTTCCCACTAAGATACTTGGGGGTTCCCATCATTGCAAGTAGGCTCACCAAGATTGGATGCAAGAGTTTAGTGGAGAAAATACTAGCTAGAGTACATATTTGGACCACAAGAAGCATTTCAATTGCTGGAAGAGCAATGCCAATTAACAGTGTAGTTTTTGGCATGTTCAATTACCAGGCATCTATTTTCATACGACCCACTGAGATGGCAGATAGAATCACACAAATACACAGAAACTACTTATGGAGTGGAGCAGAGGAGTTTAAGAGAGCTCCCCATGTATCTTGGTAGCACACTTGCCTACCCAAGGCTCAGGGTGGTCTCGGTCTCAAAGATTTTGCAGCTTGGAACAAAGCCACAATTGTAAAACTGGTTTGGGCAGTCACAAACAAAAAGGAAGTCCTTAAGAAGGGATATACCGAACCTTTTACATGGGAGTGGCAACGAGACAACCACTATACAGTTACAAAAGGCTATCAATGGCAAATGGGGGACAATGGAAAGGTTACATCGGCAAAGCTCATATGGGCCAAATCAAATATTCCTATGCATGCATTCATATCATGGGTATTTATACAGCATAGATTGCCCGCCAAAATGAGGCTGAACAAGTACCTTCCTCAATGAGAAACCACATGTACTATCTGCAATGCACCAGCTGAAGATGAGACTCATCTATTCTTTGAATGCAACCATGCCAAGGAAGTTTGGAAGGAGCTAAGCAGATGGTGGGAACACCTCCCTATAGCACAGAACAGTCAGAAGATGATGAATGCAATGCTAAAGAGTAGAGGAGCCAAAACCAAAAAGCACATTACCTATGCCATAATTTCAACAGCAATCTACCTCCTCTGGAGAGCCAGGAACCAAGCAATCTTCAATAAGCAAGTTATATCAGCAAAGTGTTAGGCGATAATTTGTCGCATTTTACATGCCTTTTTCACCTAATCTTAGCTCGTATAATAACGTAATCTTTAGAGTTTTTCTTGATTTATTAAGTATTCTTTGAAATTTTCACTCGTTTTGTTTATTTTTGCAGGTAATAAGTTGAACCAAGCAAATCCCGCGAAAAGGGGCGAAAAAGGCAAAAAGGCGGAAAAATAGGAACCAGTCGGCAGAGCCGGCCAGCAATGTGGCACGCCCACCCCGTGCCACATGGCACGGTGGGGTGCCTCTTCCCATTTTCGTTCCCATCTCGCGTTCTATTTAAGGCTTTCTTCGGGATTTGCTTGGGGGGTTCCTCCTTCGACATTTCTAGGTTAGTTTAGTTTAGGTTTGAGCGAATAAAAACCCCATTGAGGGGATTAGATTAGGATTGGTGGGGATTAATTTGTGGATTCAAGACTTTGGATTGCGAATTTTTTCCTATCAAGCATAAGTTTTCTCCGCTCTTCTCTTTCATTTCATGCATTGTTCTTATATTGGATTTCGTTTATTCAGTTTATGTGTTTGACTCTTGTATGATTTAGATGCTTAGTTTTTATCATTATTTCATGTTAGATTGCTTGTTAAAGTAGATTCGTTTCATTCTCTTTTCTCTTTAATTCATGTTCGTTAGTTTAGGTTTGAGTTTAGGTTTTTGTGATTTGTTGATGATTAGTCGGTAGATTTTATGGGCTTGGATTGTGATTAGCCTCTTGATGGCTAATTAATCTTGTTTTAGGCCTAACCGTACACAAATCTATGCTTAGAATCTAGAGTTTTCCTTCACGCCTGCCAAGTGTTCGATGAAATGCTTGAGAGAGCTTTCATCCATATTTTTGGGTGATTGCTTTCATCTCCCCTTTCATTCTTATTTGTGAAAATTTTTCATTTTTGTGTAGATTTTTCACCTTTTTCTCTTTTTTGTATAATTTTTCTTTTCTTTTGGGGTTTAGAGGAGTTTTGTACTATTTTGATCAGCCTTGATTTTCGGTACCTTGACTATTAGCTCGTATATAAGTATAATATGCATGATAGATATTCATCCCCAGTCTGTCATTTTAGGCCTCAATTCTAACTCCAACAGTCCATTGTAACTTTGTAATCCAATCTTGACTATTATATTATCATTACCTTATATTCTTAGTCTTCCATACTCGGCTCTCCCACTTGCCTACTGCACAGTTCCCTTTGTATGTGCTTGCACCCCCTTTTTTCAAAAACAAAAGCAAAAACAAACTGATTCAAGCGCTACTAGGTGTATCCCTTTGAGGCGTGGCAAGAGTTTGCAATGAAAAAAATAATGGAAAGAAAAAAATTGGGGAAGAAAAGAGTTTGGAATGACAAGTACCCCTTTGAGGCATGCGCTATTGGGTGTTACCCTTTGAGGCAATACTGCTACTGGGGAAGCTTGCTTTCCATGCTAGCCATTCAAAAAGGTAGCTTGCATCAGTTGCGTAAGATTGAGTTTGATTTTGGTAGGCCAAGTTGTAGGGTGATGATACACCTGTACACCAGGCACCAGGATGAATTCAATGTTCTCATGTTTCGTGGGGTAAAAAGTTGATGTCTGGATGCCATTCTTTGGGATGATGTGTCCTGAAATGCATATGATACTTGTGTACAGACTGATATTTGAGCTACTAGGGGGTTTTGGTTGATTCGATTGTATACAGTTTATCCCAATGTATATATTGTGTTTTGTCATTTTTATTTTTCGATTTTTGTTTTTCTTTTCTTTGTTTTTCCTTTTTGAGATTTTGTGAGTATATTTTCTGCAAACTCTCACGAGACCTTACTCGTCCACTTGGGGAGACCAAGGAGTTCAAAGGGCTTGTTGCATACGCTAAATGCAACCGTGATTCTTACGAAAGTGAGTTAGGTTCTTAAGTTAGTTTTTATTTTGTTTTGCTCGAGGACGAGCAAAAGATAGGTGTGGGGGTATTTGTTAGGCGATAATTTGTCACATTTTACATGCCTTTTTCACCTAATCTTAGCTCGTATAATAACGTAATCTTTAGAGTTTTTCTTGATTTATTAAGTATTCTTTGAGATTTTCACTTGTTTTGTTTATTCTTGCAGGTAATAAGTTAAACATAGGAAATCCCACGAAAAGGGGCGAAAAAGGATCGAAACAGGCGAAAAGGCGGAAAAACGGGGGCCAGCCGGCAGAGCCGGCCAGCAATGTGGCACGCCCACCCCGTGCCACATGGCACAGTGGGGCCGTGCCACATAGGCACGGTCGTGCCGCTTCCCATTTTCGTTCCCGTCTCGCGTTCTATTTAAGGCTTTCTTCGGGGTTCGCTTGGGGGGTTCCTCCTTCGACTTTTCTAGGTTAGTTTAGTTTAGATTTGAGCGAATAAAAACACCATTGAGGGGATTAGATTAGGATTGGTGGGGATTAATTTGTGGATTCAAGACTTTGGATTGCGAATTTCTTCCTATCAAGCATAAGTTTTCTCCTCTCTTCTCTTTCATTTCATGTATTGTTCTTATATTGGATTTCGTTAATTCAGTTTATGTGTTTGACTCTTGTATGATTTAGATGCTTAGTTTTTATCATTATTTCATGTTAGATTGCTTGTTAAAGTAGATTCATTTCATTCTCTTTTCTCTTTAATTCATGCTCGTTAGTTTAGGTTTGAGTTTGGGCTTTTGTGATTTGTTGATGATTGGTCGGTAGATTTTATGGGCTTGGATTGTGATTAGCCTCTTGATAGCTAATTAATCTTGTTTTAGGCCTAACCATACCCAAATCTATGCTTAGAATCTAGAGTTTTCCCTCACGTCTGCCAAGTGTTCGATGAAATGCTTGAGAGAGCTTTCATCCATATTTTTGGGCGATTGATTTATACTGAGAGGTGAGGTCAATTTGCTAGTGTGGGAGAGGGAATAGCTGAGTTCAGGACATGAAAATACTGTCCGACCCAAGCTAGGTCCGAGGGTTGCTACTTTTGTGGTCTAATTGGGCTAACCCCATGAAAATAGGTGGTTAGGTGAATTAGACTAGCTCATGACCCTTGAGAGAGGGCTTGGGTGGTCTTTGATGGTGCAACCGACCATCTCTTGTTTATAGTGTAGTTTGCATAGGTTAGGACTTGTCTCAATTAGTTGGTTCGTTATTTGGTTAAATCACAACTCTAAGTCGCTTTTTCTATGTTTGTTAGCGTAGTTTAGTTTTTCCTCCTTCGCCTTTGATCTCGCCTAGATTGATACGCTCTAGTGAACTCTGATAGTTGGAGACACAATTTTCTGCGGACGACATCCCAAGTATTCAACGATACACCTTGTACTTAGGGTTTATAAATATTAAAACTCTGTTTTTTCTGTAACACAAAGCAAATAGTATAGTTGATTAAAGAACAAGTCAGACACAGAATACTTTACCTGAATACCATATCCAGTAAATACAAAATGTATACAGATAGCTTACTTCACTGATACACTAGAAGACTGCAAAACTGAGGGGAGACATCCCACTATGTAGTGCTCAATAGTTTGTACATATATGTTTTGTGGTAATGAAACTAATCCTTTGATGCAAATACACACACGCACACACACACCCACAAATATATATATATATTTATATATATTGACACATACACACACGTACACACATATATATATGTGTACATGTATACGTATGTATGTATGTATGTGTGTCTCTGTGTGTGTGTATATATATATACACACACACACACATATATATATGTATATATATAGTGTGTGTTGGGGGGGGAGGAAGGGAGGAGCTCATAAGGTAGGATTAGATTTTGTATAGGAATGGGTGGGAGGAGTGCATAGAGGCACTTTTTGTCTCTTGCTTAGAATTGATCACCGAATATGGTATTGATGATTATTGAAACTAAGACTATTGGTCACTGAAACTAATATTGTTAATCATCAAACACATCAATCATAGGTCATGTTTTAATGTGCGTTTTTACCTATAATACTAGTTTTTGATCAGTAGATTTTCTTCTAGCGATCGTGAGAGTTATGTATAATTGGTGATTGTGTCTATCGTTGATATGTGAGTAGAATATTTTATTTGTATAGTGGTCGTGAAATTACAATTGGCAATCATTAAAAGTATGTTGGATGATCATAAAGTGTATGCTCAATTTGTACACAGTTGAGCTCTTTTTTTCTTCTTTGTAAGTTTATCTTCATTTTCAATAACAGTCCTAATACAAGTTTTTTTTGCTTTTTTTATGATACTAGCTAGTAATCAGTAGATCCAGTTTTAGTGATCATCAGAATTATATTTGGTGATCAATTGATCTATCTAGGCGATCATAATGAATGCATTTGTTGATCACAAACTGTACACCCAATTCTAGGTTGTAATTTTAGCTTTATTTCATGAAAAATTATCATATATATTTTTATTTATGACGTTAGTTAGTAATCAAAAGATTCAGCTTTAGTTTTCGTTTATGAAAAGTCATCATCATCATATATATGTGTGTGTGTGGGTGTGTGTGTGTGCATATATGTATATGCATGTATATATATGTATGTATGTATGTGTGTGTGTGTGTGTGTGTGTGTGTGTGTATACACACACATATAAATATGAAAAATCATCATATATCAATAGATTTAGCTTTTGTTTTTGTTTGTTCAATTATTGTGAGGTTCATATTTCTCTTAATAATTTCAAGTTAGGTTCGAATTGTATTACCACTGGGTAAGACATTCCAACTTCCAGGGAAAAATAAAAGTGCAATCACAAAAGAAATACACAGTGTTGGCTTTTGCACAGAAGATTGAAACTTCATAATGTATTTACTTTAAAAAATATGGGGAGGGGGAAGAGATAGAAGATACGTAAGTGAGCTAGATTTTTTTTTTTTTTTAAAAAAAAAACCTAGATTGCTCTTTTGCGCTTTGTTAAGAGACCAGGCAAATAGGTCAAGGACACCTGATTTGGATCTAATTAACAAAAATCGTATTATATGTAAACAGGCTTATAAGATACACATTAGTTCAAGTGAGTTCATAGTGCATTTCGGATGGAGCTTCAGCAACATATGGGCGCTATGGGCCGTCACAATGCACCATGGCAATTGACCCAGGGAAGCCAAATAAAAAAACTCACACATCAGTCTTGACTAGTAAAAGAGACCCAAATAGGCTAGAATGAAGGAAAAATGCTAAAATGATTATCCTACCCGTGAGTTGCTCTTGTTATAAATGGACACCCCCTTCTTCTCTAGCGAGTGATATAAGAGACAACAAGAATTCATTTTGTCAGGGCATATTCTTAAGCAACGGTATTTGTTTACAAGTCTTTATCATCAAAGTTACAATCTTTAAAGCTAGATTCTTTATGAATTCCTTCCTGATCCCTGACTTGATCGTTGGAGGGGCATTCCTTGGATCCACACCTGCCTTTTTTGTAGGTTATGAGCTCTAGGTCGAGTCAACTTCAAAGGTTGTCGTGCGTAAGCCCACTCTTCTAACTTATCATCAAAATTAGGTTCTCAGCAAACAAATAATACTAATAAAATATGCCTGATCCGATTACCTGGCTCTTATGTCAAGTTCAATTTGCCCATGTTATGATCAAATTGGTCTAAGAGTGGAACGCAGGACAACTAGCCCTGGAATTAAAGAAAATGGACCGAAGAGCCGAAAGACTAAATCCAAGACATAGTTAACGGACAAATTTTCTTGGGAAAAAATTCTGGTTATTGAATCAGAAAATTATTCAACTAATTTCTTTATGTTCGGTTCAATTGGCTTGAAAATCCACTTGACCAGTGTCTAAGTAAATCAAAATCTGAATTTTTATATAATTTTTCAACATGGGGAAAAAAAATGTTGCGTATGTACGACATACATTTTTGTTTATGAATATTCAGCTTGTAACGTAAGGATTGCTGGAAAACAAAAAAAGTCGAGCCGCCTCCATCTGCTCTAGTAAGGATTTTCCATTAGCAGTAGACAAGAAATAAAGGGTGGAATGTCCATTCTTAATATAGAGTCTTATTTGGGTAGATGTGACATTGTTCAATATGGATAGAGGTGCTTTGTTTATAATTCACTTACCTTGCGCACAACGTGGGGATTGCCAAGATGCGAACCTGAAATCTCTCACATAGAAATAATCTGATAGAATGTTCAAAAAATCATCTCAACCAAAAGTTTAAATTGATTAATGGTTTTGAGATATGTTTTTTTACTATACCATTGCCGTGCACAATGTTTGTTTTTATATTTTCTAGAACGTTACATATGAAGGAATCACGAAGTTTCCAGATATGGATTTCAATAAACACCTCCTTATCTAAATGCCTATATAAACATTTATCCTTTAGTATAAATTTTTCTCAGTCCAAAGTCAAACCAAACATGTCATATTAGAAATTAAAAAGCAACCCTTGGATACGCTTTCGAATTTTGTTCCTAATTTCATCTCAGTACGATCAAGTTTTAATGAACCAAATAGACGTTAATGTTAGAGTTAGATTCTTCAAAACTGGAGGTGTAAAATGGTTGAGCTTGAACTGATGGGTCTATAATTAGTCTGTTAACAAGTGACCTAACATGTTGACCAAGATCTGGATGTTATTTTGTAAATGCTTGAGCATGAGCTGATGAGTCTATAATGAGTAGTCCGCAAAGGCTTGGTCATCTTTGAGATAAGGACAATGAAGGTATAATTGATTTCTTTTAAGGTTTTTTATTTGCAAAAAATTTAAGAATGCAGTTAAAAATGTCCATTTTGACAATGTGACAATAATTTCTAAAAACCATGCTCCAAAGCCACTAAGGCCTGAAGTTTTGTTAGAATCTATTCTAAAGAGTGCATTCTTGACCTCTTTCAAGCTTGGAAGTTTAGTGAGTTCAGTACTACTAAGCTGTGAGATTAGTTTAGGTAAACCCATGTTTGGGATACTTCTATTAGTGTTGTTTGCATATTTGAATCGCTATTTATAGTTTGAAATGAACTTGTTGGCAATCTTTTTTTTTATCGTCAATCCAACACCATAGTCATCTTAGAGCTTGATGACTAATATATGTCTTTTTGTTCGAATTTGCTCTATTTTGAAAGAATATTGAGTTTATATCGATATTTACAAACCATTTCCACTAAGCCATCCTGCCCCAGTACTTCTGATTAAACAATATCAGTTTCTCCCTTTATTTTAGTATTCTTACCAAACCATACATGATGGAGAAAAGACATTTTTAACATATACTTTCATGTATTCTCAATATAACACTGTTAATCATAAAGAGCGAAGCTTCAATTTATTGTACTTGAGAATAAGCATAGATCATGAAGTTGTATGAACAACATTCATGGTGACACAGTAGCAAAAGTTGCGATAAGAAAAGCGTAATGACAATGATAAAACATTGTAACTAAGAGACTCGTAATAGACTTTGATTCATGCCCACGTGCAATGGATTTGAGGTCATATTTTGCAGTAGTTTTAGGCTTTGGATAAATGGGAATGCACCAATTAACGATTGGTGCACGTCCCAAATTTTCTGGCCAGCATAGCGGAAGCCAAAAGCCTGAGCCGCACGGCGGGATACTAATTTCGGTGCACTTTGTCCTGTTTTTCTTACACTGTGCTTCTGCCAGCATTGGACCTACAGATAGATGCATATATGCACTCTATTAACATTACAATCTGGGGCGAAATCATAGTCAATGTTGAAGGGAGATCACATATAGATTCAATAATTTAGGAGGGTCATAACCCTGAAAAATTAACTCACTTTTCTTTCTTTTAGAAAAATGGTAATTTTAATTAGGTCATATTGCATATGTTATTCATAGAGGTAAGTTTAATGGGTAACAATAAAAAATTAATGAGAAGATTACGAGAATATTTTTGGTTTGAGTAATTACAAAAATTGGTGTAGTGATGAAAATTAATCTATGTTGTGATCAGAATAGTGTATGTTATAAAAATTAATCAAACATGAGTTTATTATGTGAAATTCCATTACAAAAATTAGATATACTAATGAAATTTAAATCAAAGGTGACTTGCCTTGGCTAGTGAGGAGAAGCACAACAAAAAGGGAAAAATTTACACTACCTCCTGTTTTAGCGTATTCACACGTTAGACCAGGTTTTGAAAATCTTTACAATTGGGTACCTCCAATTTTGGTACAAGTGGCTTTCTGGTGCTTTTTATTTATAATTTAGTCCTTGAATTTTTAGAAATTGCAGAAAAGCCCCTGAAAGTGGTTAGCTATGTAAATACGCTATTTTAAGGGTTTTTTCACGAAATATGCTTTGATTTAACTTCTTATAATGACTGTACTAGTACTAGTTATCATAATCTACTATTTATATCTTATACATTATACTTTCTGTGGTTATAGGCCACCATGCTTAGCAAAAATAATTAAAACTTACTTAGAGAGTTTCGACCGTTACCTGAACTTAGTCGGCTTTGGATCTCGGCGTTCCTCTAGCTTCCAGTTTACCGAGATTGCTAATCTCAACCACACCTTCCTTAGATTAGGCACAGCACAGATTTGTTTCGTTTCCTACCTCAGACCGTAATCACTAATCAAGTTTTATATTTTGAAAGATAGTGATATTTTAATCAAGAAATTATAATATTTAAGACATAAGGTTTGATTGAATAACGTTCCCTACTGAGAAACTTCTTTTATTGAAAGCTTGAAAGTGGATATATTACAATGGAAAGCTTGAAGAGGGACTTAAGCTAAGATCCCTAAAGATGCTTGCTCATAGAGAAATGGAGAATTTCGACTTTTCTTTTGCTCAAGAATGCTCAAATGACCGTATCCCTTTTCAGCATTCGACCTCTCTATTTATAAAGGAGATGGAGGTACCTAGGATGCCCTAATGGCTACAGTACATGAAAATTTTTCACATGGCTATAGTATATATTGATTCTACAGTACACACTTTATTTTACAAATCAGACACTTATCAAAATAGTACAATAATAAGGCAACCACTTTTTAGAACTTTTAATGATGACAAGACTAATTATCATTATTGAGATTTTGCATTCTCTCATCTCTAATTATATCTTTCAGACCATCATTATCTAGATAATCATCAAAATCTTCATCAATTTGCATAAGATGCTCTGGGTTTCATTCTTCAAATAATTCAAGGAGATATTTCTTCCCTTTTTTCGATAAGAATTTTCCATCTCCAACATCAAATAGATAATCAAAGATATCTCCTAACACTGCTTCGTCCACTTTCATGTAGTCTTTAAACTCATTATTATAGGCGAAAGTAGTGTTTTCACAATGCATTAATATTTTTCCTTGTTCGATTAATGCTCAACACTGATGATAAATGTTGAAAAATCCAATGACCCTTGATAAAGCAGGATCAGTAACTAGATGTACTGAATTTTCCTGAATCCAGTTTTGTCGGTGATCATTGAGATCGTCGCAATCAACGATTTGGACAAGATAATTGACTGGTTTAGCTTTTTAATTTTCATATTCAATTAATGCACTATATACTTCTAAATTTAGGCATCTTCGAACTGAAATTTTTATTGGACCATCAGGAAATGTGAGAATCCAATGGATCCTTTTGAACATGCACTGCTGAAATTTTGTTAGGGTTGAGAAAAATGAAAAATTTAGATCGGGGATTTCTGTGAAATAAAGTCCTATCCCATACTTCCAGGCTTTAAAGACAGAATCATTTGGAGACAATGAATTTGTTGGAAAACAAATACCACCAACTCCAGATCTGTCGGAAAAATAGATCGATGCACTCAAAGACTCCTAAATATCATATGAATGATGATGATAAAAGTCGATGCAGGCTGTACACCAGTCATTGAATCATTTCCCACGAACATGACAACTTATTTTTTTCGGATATCATGAGAACACTGAAGGTAACTAATTTGTAACTTTAGAAGGAAAAATCTTTGGGCTATTAGGTAAGTTGTAGATAATAGACCAAAACGTGATTTATTTTTTGTATGAAATTTCAGGTTATCGATAAGGACTTTATTAGATGGCGTAACATGTTCTAGTAGAATGACATTTCATTAAGGATTTCCTCCTTTTCTGGCAGGAGGTCGGCTTTGATGATCACTATTTGCGAGTTCTCAAGTTAAACTATCTGTTAGAGAGTTCTTTGATCCCTGTATATATTCAATAGAGAAGGAAAACTGGTTAATCCATAATTGCCAATGCAAGAGTCATCCTTGCGCTTGCATATTTGATAAATTCTTTTTCACAAAACCAAGTATTCCTTTACAATCAGTTCGAATAAGAAAAGATTTTTGGGCTAAAAAGATTAAGAACTTTTTAATTCCCCTTATGACTGCAAGGATTTCCTTTTCCATCGTAGGATAGTTGCATTTTGCTTTATTAAAACTTCCACTACAATATTTGTAAAGTTTTTCTCCTTCTTTGATTTTAAATACGCACTCCAGTGTTCATTGCTGGCATCTGTCTCAAGAATTAAATCATCTCCTTTATTAGGTAAATTAAGAACAAGAAGATTTTTACACATTTTTTGAAGTTCTGGACAATTTATGAATCATTGGTGGTCCATGTCTACATCACATCTTTCTTGAGTTTCTGCTGCAATGGTTTTCTTAGCTTAGCTAAATCTTTAATGAAATTTGAAGCATTGGTAAGGCATCCGAAAAACCTTTCTAGTTGCTTCCTATCTTCAATTTTTTCAGGAAAATTTTATATTTTTTTTGAATATGCTTTTGTAAAATAATCTGTCCAACTTTTATCTCTAGATCTAAAAATTCAATTTCTTGTTCAGCATACATACACTTGTTTTTTTCAAGTATAATACTATGGTCAATGCATCCTTGGGTGATAGCTAAGATATCATCTTTGTGCTGCTCTATGATTTTGGAAAAGACAAGGATATCATCAATGTAAACTAAATAACAATGATTAAAATCTTTTAAGATGTTAAAGGAACACTCTCGTAATCCATTTTTATTTGCCAATAAACCCTTTTGCAATCCATTTTCGAGAACCAGGAAGCTCCTTAAATTCTATTGAAAAGGACTGTTTTGTTAGGAATATAGTAACCATCAAAGATAGTATTATCATTAAGCTTTTTTATAATTAGTTACCATTCTAGCTTTTCCTCTTTTTTCTTCAACATGATTTCTTACCATGAAAGCGGGACTGGTGTGAGAACTCTTACTGTTTCTAATCAATCCTTCATCCAGAAGTTTTTTGATTTGTTTATTAAACTCTTGGATGTCCTGATATGTATACACCATTTGTTTAACTCGAATAATAGTGTTGGGATTTAATAAAGTGATTTTAGCAAATGTTTTATCTTTACCCAAAATTTTAGAAGATTATCAGAGTAGAGTTTCTTACATAATTTTTTTTGTTGTCTGACAATATGCTCTTTAATAGATAATTTGATTAATGACATTGTCAATGCTACTTCACGTTGTGCTCGCATTACCTTCTCACCACGCTGGCTGCGTGTAAATTCAAATTTCTGATGAGTGTAAGCCTTACTTAATTTTTCAATTAGAACTGAGTGATTATTAATTATGAATATTATCTGATTTATAGTTTGAGTGCATGGAGAATATAATCTTTGAAAATTATTTTCAATAATCATATCATGAAAGGGTTGATTAGTAGCCTATAGAACTGGTATAACGTATTAAACTCCTCCTAATTCTATGGATAACCCTTCTATGACTTTATTGTGGCTCATAATACTATTATCAGCTATCCTTACTTGTAAAGGATTTTTAGCTCTTTTTCACATAAACTTAGGAAATAATGATATTTTTCCAAAGCATACAAAACAACCATCACATAGTTCATATTTATTATATCTCTCTAAAAATACCTTTATTGGGATGTAGATGCTATTAGGATTCATATTGGTAGCTTCATAGCATATTTCTATTGTCATATTTTTAACTAATTCATCCTCATAAATTGGTTCACTAACATAGCTAGTTTTGTGCCCAATTACTTTTCTGTCTAAACTCATAATTCAATCTACACTGGATCTTGCAGCCTTAAAACTCATTCTACTCATTTCACTAGTCATGCTAATTTTGTATCATCTTCTTTAAGCTCTTCTTTAGCTGATGAAAATCCTTCTTCCCAATCTGATCTTGTACTCATGCTCCTTAATAATCGGGGTTTACTGGTGATTTGACCTTCCGTATCAATCTTTATTATATTTTTCTTATCGGTTTTTGTAGGATTGGCAAAGCTAGACATTCATGAACGATCAATTTTTATCTCCTAAGGATTGGACTTAATCCTCTGGATATTTTGCACAGGGGTAGGACTTTCAAATTTTTCTGCCTCTATCATTGTTACCTTAATCTTAGGGTCTATTGTATTATCTAATTTGTATATAATTTTTCAAAATATCCTTAAAGGATATCCTCCTTTTTCATGTCCATTCCAACTGTTTTTATCTTAAGGGATAGAAAGTTTTTAGTAAAATTAATCTTTTAGACTCACATAATATCCTGATCGACAATTGAATCCTACTGACCCATTACATAAATTGGTCTTTATCTCTGTGATAATTTGATTGTTAAATTTGGTGTGCCTAATGTCATAGAGTAAATCATAAAGATCAATATCCTTTCCATAGTATTATAATAGAGTGATTTGGACCTCGAGACTTCCGACATGGATATACATACACTTTCTATCTTTGTTATACTTAAGGATATTCTCCCAATTAATGAGATTAACTTCCCCAATGTCATATTCACAATCCTCAATCTCAAGATGTCATTCCATCATTTCACATGCATATTTACTTTTTAATTGAAATATGAATTTTTTATGGATCATGTCTTTTTGGATTATGGGAAGAACTCAATCTCCTTTGACTTCTTCATGATCATTGTCTACGACAAACTATTCTCCTTGAAGATCACTAAAACTAACCGAGCTACTTTTCATCATATGATTTGTTTCTTCATAATCACTATTTTCATATTCATTGTCCAATATAATTTCAACAATTCCTTTGTTGTTACTTAGAGTTAGGTCCAATGCATCATCTTCACTAAGTTCAACATAGTCTAGGCTTCTCAAGGTTTCAATCAGTTTGTTATTCTTCCTATTTTTGCATTCATTAGCATAATATCCTACTTCTCCACATGCCCAACATTTGCAGTTGTTTTTTTCTCGCAAAGCAATAAGCAGCTTTCCTAAAAAATCTTTGTTTTTTAGGACTTGATTTGTTATAATATTTTCTTCTATATTTTTCGCACTATGTCGGTGCCTCGCCGGCGACCCTGAGTCAACCAGCACACCAGAGTCGGCACCACAACAGCTTGTCAATTTACGGCTAAGCTTGCCACCGGCGTCTTTTGCATTCCCACTTCAGTGGGCGTCTGTTTCGAGGCCATTGTTGACGCAGAGGAGTGGAACCTCAAGCTGCGTCTTTCAAGGTCTTCTGGCTCACTCGCGTCTGTGCTACTCACCTTCAAATCGCAGTTTTAGTAACAAAGTTCGTGCCCTACCTATCCTGGTTTCGGGATTGTTTTGAGGAACCTCCTTTTGATTTATTTTGGGTGGAGAATTGTGCTGCGTGCTCTGCTGTGTGCCACCGGCGTGCTCCCGGAGTCAGCCCCACCGTGCCGATATCCGTTGAAGAAATTCGAAGCAAATTGTGCCAATTTTTTAGGACTATCGCCTGTCTCGACCCTCTGCTTCAATCCCTCACTATCTAATTCTCTTCCGTTGAGTCTCGATTGTCGATTCTTCGCCATCTACTCCTTTCTCATCTGTGGGTTTATTGTGGGTCTTGGAATTCATATGCATTTGATTTTAATTGAGTTGTTTGAGATTAAGTTGTAGGATTCCTGGTTCTCAGAGGAAGGATTGGCATTCTGATTTGTTCCGAGGTGTTTCTTGTGCTGCATTCTGAAGGATTGGTGCCATTGAAGGTTCGAATTTCATCGCCATTTCTGGGTTAGCATCCCTCTCTCTCTCTCTCTCTCTGAATTTTGCACGAGAGTTTGTGGTCTTCTTTTTGCTGCTTCTGTTTGGTGAATTATGTGATAGATCATCTGAGTGAAAGCTGATGATATAGGCCTTTTGCTGTTGACTTCCTTTCATGTGGTTTTGATTTCAAAGCTGCTATCTTACTGTTTGATTTACTTGTGTATTTGGTTGAAATTCAGTTTCTTTTACTTAGTTCACCCCCTTTCAAGGTTAATCACTTGGAGCGTAGTTACTCTGTTTTTGGTTAGTCTCTTGGCTACTTCACTTGTTGTGTAGGCGGTTTTGCCTAATTAATTGCGTTACTGCTCTTTAGTTTATTTGAGTTCTCCTTCTATTCTTCCGTTTTCTTGTTGCCTTTAGTAGTATTTAGTTTGTTTGGTTAGTTAGTTTGTTTGGTTAGTCTCTTGGCAATTTTATTAGTAGTCTCTTTGTGTTGTCACTAGCAGTTTCTAGTTTGTTGGCATTTTATTAGTAGTATTTAGTTTGCTGCGTTATCGCTGGTAGCCTTTAGTAGCCTTGTTTTTACAATCCTTATTGCTAGTTTTATTACTCGTGGTAGTGTCATCTATTTATCTTCTCATTGTGTGGGTTGCTGGGAGTTTGGGTGGGGGTAGCTTAAGCTAGTGGCGTGTAATGTAATCGCACCAGCTAGTCCTCCGGGGGGTTTTGGGGTTGGGGAGCAGGTTCTTGGAAGGTGCGCTTAGCGTCTTGGAATATCGGGTCTCTTACTGGTAAGTCCATAGAATTAGTTAAGTCCTTACGTAGACGTCGGATTAGTATAGCCTGTGTTCAGGAGACTAAATGGGTGGGTGCGAAAGCTAGAGTAGTTGATGGGTTTAAGCTGTGGTATTCAGGGTCTATCAGGGCGAAGAATGGTGTTGGTATTTTGGTTGACAAGGAGTTAGTGGACTCTGTGGTCGAAGTGAGCCGTAAGAGTGACTGAATCATAGCCATTAAGGTGGTGGTGGGGTCAGTGATCCTTAATGTGGTTAGTGTGTATGCACCTCAGATGGGTTTGTCTGACGAGGTTAAGAAGCGATTCTGGGAGGATTTGGATATGTTCGTGCAGGCGGTGCCTCGGAGTGAAAAGATTTTCATAGGAGGTGACTTTAATGGTCATATTGGGGGAGACTCAGGTGGGTAGGAGTCGGCTCACGGAGGTTTCGGCTTTAAGGGGAGGAACAGTGGAGGAGTTGCTGTCCTGGACTTTGCCATCGCCTATGATTTGGTGGTGGTTAACTCTCTTTTTAAGAAGAAGGATGGCCACTTGGTGACCTTTAAAAGTGGTCCCTTTAAGACCCAAATCGACTACTTCCTTACTAGGGCGGATAGTCGAAGGTCGTCTAGGGATTGTAAGGTGATCCCTAGTGAATGTGTAGGATCTCAGCATAGGTTGCTTGTTTTAGATGTGGAGTTTAACTGTGTAAAATGAAAGAGGAGGGGTGTTGGGGACCTTAGAGTCAAGTGGTGGAATCTTTCAAAGGAGAACGCTATAAAATTATCAGCAAGGATTGCGGAAAAAGGAGCCTGGAGGCGAGTAGAGGATTCTGATTTGATGTGGGAAGCGACGGCAGATTGTATTCGAAGGTCCGCTAAGAAAATCCTAGGGGTTTCTAGGAGAGGTGGTAACAGAATGAAGGGAGCCTGGTGGTGGAACGAGGGGGTCAAGGGAAAAGTCAAGGAGAAAAAGAATGCATACGCTGCTTTTATGAACAGTAGAACGGACGATGAGAAAGAGTTCAATAGGAGTAGATACAAGGCAGCAAAAAGGTAGCCAAGAAAGCAGTTGCGGTTGCTAAGTGCGGGGCCTATGATAGGCTTTATCAAAAGTTGGAAACCAAGGAAGGTGAGAAGGAAGTCTTCAGACTAGCTCGGGCTAGAGAAAGGAGTACTAGAGACTTGGGTGTTGTGAGGTGTATCAAAGATGAAAATGGTAGGGCACTGTCGGGGGATGCGGAAATCAAGGGCAGATGGCAAAGATACTTTTTCAGACTCCTCAATGGGAAAGCGAGCGAAGACCCTCGAAGTACAGGTAGTGAAAGGAGCGAGATGGGTCTCGACCTTAGCCAAGGTGAATCGATCAGCAGGGACGAGATTAAAGAGGCCTTGAAGAGGATGCCCAATGGCAAGGCAGAAGGACCAGATCGAATTCCGATGGAAGTGTGGAAGTACTTGGGGGAGAAGAGCCTGGAGTGGCTGACAGATTGTTTTAATGTCATTCTTAGGACTTCTAGGATGCCTAGAGAATGGCGGTTTGGTACAGTCATTCCATTGTACAAGAACAAAGGTGATATTCAGGACTGTAATAATTATAGGGGTATAAAGTTGCTCAATCACACAATGAAGTTATGGGAAAGGGTGATTGAGCGAAGGTTGCAGAAGAATATCTCGATCTCAGAGAACTAATTTGGTTTTATGCCTGGCAGGTCGACTACTGAGGCGATCTACCTCCTTAGAAGGCTTATGGGATTGTACAGAGATAGAAAAGTGGATCTTCATTTGGTGTTCATCGACCTGGAAAAAGCCTACGATAGAGTCCCCCGCAACCTTGTTTGGAGTTGCTTGGAACAGAAAGGAGTGCTACCTGCGTATATTCGAGCTATTAAGGACATGTACGAGGAAGGTAGGATGAGGGTTAGGATGCCAGGAGGGCCTACCGACAACTTCTACGTTGGTATGGGCCTGCATCAAGGGTCCGCTTTAAGCCCTTTCCTGTTCACTATAGTGATGGATCAGCTTACCAAAGAGATTCAGGATGAGTTACCCTGGTGTATGTTATTTGCGGATGACATTGTTCTTATTGATGAGAATAGAGAGAGCGTTAATAGCAAGTTAGAGCGTTGGAGGCACACATTGGAGTCTAGAGGTTTTAGAGTGAGTAGATCTAAAACTGAATACCTCCATTGCTGCTTTAGCGGGGGGGAAGGTGTGGGGGGAGATATCACCATTGACAGGGTGCCGATACCGAAGGTCGAGAAGTTTAGATACCTCGGTTCGATCGTTCAGCAGAATGGTGAGATTGATGAAGAGATTAACCAGCGCATTAAAGTCGGTTGGCAAAAATGGAAGCATGCTACGGGTGTGCTGTGTGATAAGAGAATGCCTATAAGTTTAAAAGGCAAAGTTTATCGTACAGTAGTGAGACCCGCTATCATGTACGGTTCGAAGTGCTGGGCGTTAAAGAAGACTCAGATTCAGAGGCTGTTGGTCACAGAGATGAGGATGTTCAGATGGATATGTGGGTATACGAGATTGGATAAAATTAGGAACGAAGTGATAAGGGACTTAGTCAAAGTGGCGACCATCGAAGACAAGATGAGGGAATCAAGATTAAGATGGTTTGGCCATGTGAAAAGAAGGAGTGTGGACGCACCAGTAAGGAGATGTGAGACTACTAACATCCCCGTTGGTTGCAGAGGGAGAGGTCAACCTAAGAAGAGTTTGGATGAGGTGATTAGAGGGGACCTGAAAGTAGTAGGATTGACGAAGGACATGGCTCAGGATAGGAGACTCTGGCGGGATAGGATTAAGGTTGTAGAGCGAGGAGCATTGTCGGCATAGTGCCTTTCGGTTGTAGTAGAGTTAGTTTTGTGTCGAGTCTGCGTTTGTTGTGTTGTTTACAGGTAGTACTTACTGCTGGAGAGGTCATTGTATATCTATGGTTGCTAAGATATGGTACCTCCCCTCTTTTGCTTTTGTTTACCAGCGGTTCTCTCTCTCTACCCCTTCTTTTACAAATGTTTACAAATGTTTTCACAAAATTCTTGTTTGGTGGGCCGCGTGGAATCAGCCTCTCTACGGGCAGTGATGTCGGTTGAGGTAAGGCTGCTTACATCTGGATCTCTCCAGACCCTGCGTAAGCAGGACCCATACTGGGAGCTGTTGTTGTTGTCTGCTTTTTAAAGCTCTTTTTCTTATAGAATTTCTTTTTCTTCTTTTTCCAGGTTCCTTTCCCCATTGGTGAGGTGAATCCCAACAAGTTAAGAACTGCTTCTTAATTTTTTTTTGCTTTTGAAGATCAAAACATTGTTCATTAACCTATTTTCATAAATAGGAAATTCTTGAACCAAGGGTATCAACAACATCTGTTAGTTCAAGCCATGCCATGTATTTTTCATTAATTATGGAGTTTATAGGATATGTCAATTTGACATAGAATATACCAAGATTTGTTTCATTATGCCCAATTTTGTAATAATATTGACTAAATTCAGCAATATAATTTTCTAGATATCTTATATACTATAGTCCTATGTTGTTAATCTTTCTTTGCCATTCTCTTGGTTTTTCTTCAGAATGAAGTTTAGCCCTAACAAATTCAGTTTCAATTTCATTGCATAAATTTATGAACATGGCGGCTGGTGTTTTCATCACTCTTAATGTATTTTTACTATCTTCACTTAATGAATCATACTAGTCAGTTATAGCGTCAGAAAAACTATACTCGATATAATTTAGGAAGTTTGCCACAGTCCATGTAGTATTTAGGTTTAAGATACTATTCATTCCTCTTTTCCAATGCTCAAATATTTCTTCTCTATTACGGACTCCATCAATATTTAAGATATATCCAGTTTGACTAATAGGGATAAGGCCAATTTCTTCATAGGTTGTGATTTTTCTTATGATAAACCCGAAGGAAAAATTACTTGTACGTTCTGCTGGAACGTACCTAGGTCTTAGGAAATGAGTATTTCTTGTAGATGATTCATCAAATTCTTCAGGTTTAGGAATGATGTTCTTAACTAGACTAGTCTCTGTTTCATATAGGTCAATCTGTTTTCTAATCTCATTGATTTTGTTTTCAGTAGTCATTTTACCATATTTCTTATCAAGTTCTCTCCTAATTTCTTCCAATGGTAATGCATTGAGATCCTCTAATTTAATCAGATTCACCTGCTGATATATTTCTTTTTATAATTGGACATTATTAGTCTCTTCATTATTATCAGGTAAAACATCATGTTTACTACTAATTGCGCCCATGATTTTGTTTAATTCTTCTAGATTTCGTTCTTTTTCGAATATTTTTTGTAGCTCTTCAAGAGTATATTGTTCATACTC
>JAKOGI010000609.1:485000-489566 GCA_029747015.1 Carnegiea gigantea
TTGAGGTCTGCAAAGTGGTCCTTGTTGAGTTTCCTAAGTCTTGGTCTGAATTGAGTCAAGAACGTCCATAGTTGTAGCATTGTGTGTGGACTTCCATATGTAGCTATGATTGATTCTATGGTTGGAAAGAAATCTCGGTGCTTGAGCCACATATCACAATATTGGTATCTGGTTTTTGATTTTGGGGAATTTGGGAACTGAAATAGCAAAGGTGTGTGATCAGAGTGTCCATTAGTGAGGTAATGTGTATGAGTATAATCAAATGCATCATACCAATACACATTGATAAAGACTCTATCTATTCTAGGTTTTATTAGTGCAGGAAAAATATGCATGTGACTAGTTCACTTCCTACAAGTCACATATGTCCATGAGATTTGCTAAGCCGTCTACCTTATGGTCTGTGATCTCATTTCTCCCATTCGATCTTCTCTATGCAGTACAGAGTTAAAATCCCCTACTATACACTGTGCTACTATCATTTGTTGTGATATACTCTGTAGGTCTTGCCATAGTTAGTGCCTTTGTTGCTCATGATTCATACCATAAACAAATGTAATGAAAGCTTCTTTTTGGTACTTAACTGGGTTGCATGACAATGTATAAACTGTTCAGACTTTAGCATTTGAATCTCATGGGTGATGAACCTCTATTCTGTCCCATTTTTAGCCCCTATTTGACTCATTTTCCCCGACGTTTTCGCGTTCGATGTGTTAAGGAAGGGTCAAATCGGCCTCCCTCAGCATACTTTTTACTCATATAGCGTCTTTCTATATTTTCAGGGACAGTATCGAAGAAATGGAAAGATAAACAACATTTAGCAGAAAAAAGTACCAAGGAGGCGAGTTAAGCCTCGAAAAAGCGTTGCACGAAAGTACCAACGAATCGAAACAACGATAACCAGCTGGGCCACGAAAACCGACCAAGCACGGCTGACCAGCCAAGTGGCACGACTGTGCCACATAGCACGGTCTGGCCGTGCCAAGTGGCACGCCAGTGCCACTTGGCCGGTTTTAGGTGGTTCTTGCCAGAGTTTTGGCATGGTGCCACCGTGCCTCGGGGCACGACCGTACCACCCCCCGTTCCGCGTCGCGACTTAAATTTTCTTCGGGGTTATTTTGGATCTCATTCAATTTTCATTCGTTTTTCTTTTCCCAGAACTCGTTTTAGGCGACTTTTAGGTTTTCGTTTAGAATTCTTACTTTGCCTTTGAATTACGCCATTGGATTGAAGATTTCTCCGTTTTAATTCATTCGATTAATTCCAAATTCTTTTCTCTCAATTCTCTCTGCTCTCTTGTTCTTGATTATTTTGAAGTTTGTCATGACTATTGAATTAAATACTGTGGTGGTTGTTGAAAAGATGATTGTAGGCTAAATCTCCCAACTTGGGTTGGGATTAATGCCGTCTATGTATTGTTGAATCATGGATTAGCCTTGGTCCTTACTTTCCCTTTGCTTGTTTGCGATTTCTACTATGCACGCCACATGCTCAATGAAATGTTTGAAAGAGTATTCATCCATTTTTGTTAGAGTTTAGGGGAACGTTGAGAGACGAAACCTTTACTTAGTGCAGCTTAGTAGACAATTAGAGTTTTAATATGAAAATAATTAAGATTCTAATTGGGATTTGATATTGTAAATCTTGTAATCCTTCGACTTTTAGTCTTATGAGAATAGGTGACTATAGTTGTAGGATTACTCTTCGATCCTTGAGAGAGGGAGGAGATGGGCTAAACTGACAATCTATCCACTCGTAATGCATGCTTGGGTTTGTTTGGCGAGGCTAATAATTGATTCATTAGCATAGTCGTGCTATTAATTCCAACCTAAGTGTTTTCCATTCTGCTGCTTATTTCATTAGTTGGTCGTTAGAATTTCCCTTAGTTTAATTCTCAATCAGCAATTATGATCGCCTAGATTGAGTAATCTAACTAGTTCTAGTAATTAGAACCAAGTTCCCTGTAGAATACGACCCGTACTTGCTGTGTGCTAGCTACAGCTACACTGTGCACTTGCGGTATTTTTAACTCATCAATGGGAGCTTGGTTTCCAAGCTACCCAAATTCTTCCTTTGGCATTTAGTGAAAAATTATGGTGCCACTGCCACCCTGGAAATGTCCTTGGTACCAAGTTTCCTGTGTTATTATCCTTTACCTTTGTTTCAAGTAAACCTACTAGTCCCACTTTATTACTGTACAAGAAAGGTCTAACATCTTCTTGTTTATTAGGCCAGTTAAGGCCTCTAATATTCCAGCTGACTATGCTATCCATTAAAGCTTTTCCCTACCTCCACCACTACTTGCTCATTTTTTGACATGTCCTTTACAACTCGGGCCTGAAAAGGATTTGCATGCTTTGTTGTGGCTGAAGTTGTGATATGTTGTGTCTACCTTGCTGATCTCTTTTAGATATGGGGGTAAACTCTGCTTCTGTCTCATTGGTTTACTGTTCTTGTTACACATTGGCTTCATCTTCATGGGCATCGCTCTGAACTTTCCTCCATTCCTTCATTGCTCCTCCTTTCTTTTTGTAGGATGCTTTCTCATGTCCAAACATGTGGCAGTGACTACATTTTGTGGGTGACCATTCATATTTGACTTGTTGTTTGATTAGCACTTCATTTTCATTGAAAAGTTCAATGCAGTCTAGGAATGGGCCTTCCAGAGCTACTTCTATTAATAGTCTGGCATACTTGATCATTATTTTGGCTTTTGCATATCGATCTGTCTTAATGCGGGTTCCAATGATACTCCTAATTTTGCTTAAACTTTCCAGTCCCCAGTACATTACATCCAAATTGCGCCCATAATGGGAGGGGCTTGGTGGATTCAGTGTGCATATCCATTTCAGGATTCTAGCATTTGACCAGAAAGGGTTTAGCATCAAAGTAGTATACAATTCTTTTTTCCACTGTCAATTTGACCTGTAGATTTCCAAAACGCACCAGAAATACACCTTTACAAACTTGAATAACCATATATATCTCATAGGCAACCCATATTCGCTGGATGAATACTTGCATAACCTCAAAGTTTTTCAATTGTTACCTCAAAGTTTTTCAACTGAGACCTCTGCTGTTTGCGGTACTGTTTCATTCTGGTTCTCCTCCATAGTACCTTCGGCGTCGTTCTCCTGCTGTGCGAGTATATATATAAACATAAACATATATATACATATATATATATACATATATATATATATAAATATATATTATATATATATATATATATATATATATATATATATATATATATGCATAGATAAATATGTATATATGTGTATATGCATATATATATGGATGTATATATATATATTTGCCTATATATACATCTATATATCTATATGTATATATATATGTACATATATGTATATATATATACGTGTATATATATATATATATGTACATCCATATGTATATACAAACATATATATATATATATACACACACACACGCACACACACATCCATATTTATACATATGCGTCTACGTATACATATATATGCATATATATATGTATATATATACATGTCTACACATATATGTGTGTGTATGGATACACACACACACATATATATATATTTATATATGCGCACACACGCACACACATATATGTGTGTATCTTATATATGCGTGCGAGTATGTGTCTCTATATATATATATATATATGATAGATATTATATATATATATAATAAATATATAATATATATATATACTTTGTTTGATATAGTAATGTTTCGACGGCTATGTGTATGCTAATCTGCATATATATAATATATTATATTATATAGATATATATATATATATAATATAGATAATATATATATATCTATATGCATTATACGTTACCAAATATGTATATATGCATATATGATATATATATATATATAGATATATATATGTGTGTGTGTTGTGTGTGTGCGGTGTTCTATATATATAATATATAGATATTATAATATATGCACGTACGTTATATGTATATATGTGATAATTGGTTATATATGTTATGTGTGTATATGTATATATCGGTGTATGTATATATGCATGTCGTATGTGTGGTGTCGTTGGATATTATAATATAATATATTTTTAAATTAAAATATATTCTTATATATATATAATATATGTGTACTATGTATATAGATACAGAATACATAATATATATATATATATATATATATTTATATATATTATATAATATATATATATAGTATGTATATATAATAATGTATATATATGTGTGTGTGTGTGTGTGCGTGATTATAAGCACACATACATACATACATACATACATACATACATATAATATATACAATATAATATGATATATATATATATATATATATAATTATATATATATGCAAATAATATATATATGGTTGTTCAACATAATATGGTATAATTCATATGTATATAAGTATATATATATATGTATATATATATATATGTATACATATATATATATATATATATCTATATATAGATATATATATATTAATTATAATATTATTATATATATATATATATATATATATATAATATACATATATATAGATGTATATATA
>JAKOGI010000610.1:0-40000 GCA_029747015.1 Carnegiea gigantea
ACACATATATATATATATATGTATGTATATATATGTGTGTATGTATATGTATGTATGATTCCCCGGTGGAACCCATACGAGCAGCCGTGGGCCAGGCACAGCTAGGTACATCTATTCTTCAGGGGATCCTTGGGTCCCCAGCCGAAAGCCCAACTGGGCACCCAGTCTAGCGGCCCATTAGGGAAACCTCCGCCGTGAATTTACTATTTTACCCCTCGCTATAGGCACTATAAATATTCCCCCACCTACATCGGAAAAAGGATTTGCTTTCTAGCATATTCTTTCATTCATCATAAATTCTCTCTTTACTACTTTGTCTTTTACTTGGACCCCCTATTAACTTGACCGTAGGAGAGGCGTTCCTGGGATCTGCACCTGAGACTAGCCTTTTTGCGGGTCCAACGTTTGAGGAGATGCTCATCAGACATTTTCGTACGTGCCATCACGTATGCCCGCTCTCATCCCGCATCGTTCTCTGCAACCCAAGAAATTCCTAAAACATATATATATATATATATATATATATATTATATATATATATATTATATATATATATATATATATATATACATATATATATATATGTGTGTGTGTGCATGCATATATATATATATATATATATATATATATATATATATATATATATACACACACACACACACACACACAGATATATATATCTATATATATATATATATATATATATATATATATATATATATATATATATATATATATATTACATATACATATATTTGTACATATATATATATATATATATATATATATATATTTATCTGTATGTGTGTGTATATATATATATGTATATATATATAGCTATACTTAAAGTTAAGTGATCACACAATGTTTAGACACTTGGCAATCACTCATTGGATATAAGTGATGTTTTCTTTGATCTTTTTCAAAGTACTGATTACGATATTTTATTAAGACTTATTAGCAAATGTAATTAGATCATATTAATGTAGGTGCTCAACTTAGAGGTTTAATTTTATATTGGGGAAGTGGCTACGAATTGCAAGTTCAATTGTTATGCATATGATTTGTGAAGGAAGGTTCTTTTCATAAAAAAAAAAAAAAATCAATTTTACATTTTATACTTGTATTGTTTTTTCAAAGAATGTTATCACTCTTATTATTTTTTGAGTGTTTGATAATTTATCGATTTAGGAGTGTTGTCATAGGGATAAAAAATGACTAGGTGGTTATTGAAGTATTGGAAAAGATGTTAAGACTACAAGTTTAGATTTTGTTTTTTTTTTATAAGCCTTAGTATCTCTTTAGCATCTCGCACAAATCCTACATTCGTAATGTTAATATTATACAAATAAAAATGATAAACTCATGGGTCAGGAATATATAAATACGTACCATTTTTTAAAGAAGGATTGAAGACACTTATTTTATTGTAGTTCGAAATATATATTTACAACTATTTTAGTTCGCCAAAGAAAATGTTTTAATTTTAGTCATAATCTTAATGTTAAATAAGAATGTGCAAAATGACTATTAAGTTTGATTCTCCTTTGACATTTTTATGATATTAATTGATGATTTTTGAATTTTTTAACCAAACTCTTATACCTAATGGATATTTGAAACTGAGGCGGCTTCTTTTAACTTACTATGCATGGATCCATTTTTTAGTGAAACTTTGTAACTTCTAGATATTTAATTTTTTAATCAATGATATTTTAATTAATAGGCAATAATATGGGCAATGTCATTTAGTAAATACATAATAATTCAAGAGTAATTAATATTTCAAGAGTTAGTACAAATCGATGAGATTGGTACCTTTATAATTAAACCAAACATGGATTCCTTAAATATTTTAGATAATTAGTTACAAATGAGCACAATTTAAAATTACCTGTTTCGTGAATTACAATGAATGGCACCATGCTTTTAAATGTGTATACTTAAGTTATTAACTTAAATTTAAGAAATGGACTTCTAGACGATATTTATAAAAATATTAATTTACTTTGGACAAGAATTTTGCCCAACAATATACTTATTATAAATACTTTAGTTTATCACATACAGATTTGTTGAACAAGAAGATTATAACAATCTATGCGAAGTATGGGTGTAACACTAGTATGTGTGTGCGTGTCTGTGCGTACGCACGCGCACGCGCACGCGCACAAACTTATTTACACATAAAGATATATACATATGTGTGTGTGTGTGTGTGTGTGTGTGTGTGTGTGTGTGTGTGTGTGTGTGTGGACACATACACACACTTGATCTCATATGCACGGACACACATGTTTTTTTGTGTGTGTGTGTAAACAGACACACATACACACACACATGTACATGTACATGCATACATACATCTCTGTGTGTGTTTGTGTGAGTGTGTATGTGTGTGTGTGTATATATATATATATATATTGAAAGTTGGATTGAACTCATGTATGAGTGACACGTGAGATGCCAGATAGGATGCCAGATAGGATGCCACATGGGATAAGAATGCCATGTAAGATAGCAACATAAAAGCCTTCTATCATGTAATTAAGATAGATGTAGATTATCAATGCAATTTTAATTCAATTTAATGTTAACTTTTCTCATGTGTTGTGACTAATTAGTAATTCAATTTTGTCTTTAAAAACTTAAATGTAGAACAAAGAAATGATTTAGATGTTACCCAAGAAAAAAAAAAAAATAAGTGTGTTAGACATTATTTTGAGGTAAGTATATATTGGACATCTAAATCTAAATATACTAGTTTTTATATATTTATTTTTGAGTGAATATATCATAAGTTGACACTTGAATGCTTGTTGATTTGCTTATTTTGCAGACTGTAAAGCTTAATTACTTAAGCATGTCACATAATTGGATTTAGAAAATGTGAAATACAGTAGGATCTTAATGTGACTCTGGATTTTGCTTACGACTACTTTAAGTTGATACAATATTTAGTTTCTTTTTACATTTGTAACTAGTGTTCATGTATTTTTTTAAAAAAAGTTTCAGTGATTTATTCAATTTATATTTCACTTGAAATTACATTTTGCGCTCAAAAATCACAAAGAACAATTAGTTCTTTTAGCAAATTTAAATTTAAATTTAATAGGTAAATTAATATATAAGAGTAGTTTGTCTACATTTCCAAAATACATCATGATTGACTTCATAAATTAGTAGTCTCTCGTCCCTTCCCCCAAAAAAAGAACGTTAAAAGTTTTCCTAAATTCAAATTGCACTAAAATTTTTTTATCTGCTACTAATCTCCCTTTCTTCTTTTTTTAATTTTTTTAATTTCTCTGTGTTGGTTTTTTTTATAAATAATTATACGCTAAAGATATGAGATTATGGTCAAAGACTTATCTGTCTTTTTGTTACTACTATCAACAATTTTTCCATGCTTTGTTGATCATGAGAATAATTAATCAAATTTATTTTTATTCAAATCATGGGTCGAATAATCGAAAGGACCATGATCACTATTAAATAATATTAAAGGTGCCGTTAAACTATTGAAATAATCTTCATTGGACATATGAAGTAAGTGCATGCATAATAAATACAATTAAACCAATAGGAATCTCTAGGGGAAAAAACGCTCCTTTTGTGATGATTATTAGTTTCAAATGGCATGCATGACCCTACGAATTTGACATTTGATCTCACATATGCTAACTAATCTTTTACTAATTTATTCTTATTGGTAAATTACCTTATTATTTCATTTAAATGTCTATCTTTGATATTATATAACCTTTGCCAGATACCTCATTATTTCATTTTAATGTTTACCTTTAATTATTATATTATATATTATTTTTGAAATTAATTACCTCATTATTCCAACAACTACTCATTTTACTTAGAGTTGATCTTAATTTGCGATTCCTATAAATAGGAAATTAATTTTGTAGCATCTCATTTAAGTCTGTGATGAAAAAGAAAACTTCTGTCCACATATAATTCTTAGTTGTGGAAGGATACAAAAATGAGTCCTAACAAATGCTGGTTGGCTAAAATGGAAGAATCTCATTTTTTCGCGATCAATGTTAGGATGAAAGTTACAATCGCTAGAATTATTTTGCACTTATCTGAGACAAAGTGACCTTCACATTAAAAAAAAGGCAATTTCCTATTCATGTTAGCTGTGCAATGACTATAAATAAAAGTCAAGGACAATCACTAAAATATGTAGGCCTTTACCTTCTAAAACCAATATTAAGCCATGGACAATTGAATTGCAGCATCACGGATGACTTGACTAAAGGGTTTAAAGTTTGTTATTAAACATGATAATGAACACTAAGAAGGATACACAAGAAACATTATGTACAAAGAAGTGTGCAACAATTTACTAATGATTATATGTATGCACTCAAAATAACTTCACTACTACAAATTATTAACAAAAAAGAATAAATTGACACTATATATCTTTTAGTACTAGTAAATTCCTACAAAATATTAGTTCTAATTATGCAAATACCATGACATATTACGATTCTTAGAATTAAATATAATCGGAGATTAAAATAATAACAATTAATAAATTCCTTTAATATTATGCAAGCAACTCTAAGAAGATGAAATATACCAGAAGTCCACAATTGAAATGTCTCTCTGTAGATAAGTATAAATTAATACAAAAATATTATCGTATATGTTTTCAATAAATGATAAGCATGTAAAAAATCATTACATGCATTTAACAATACAACATTGATGATAAGTAGTTAGAAACAAATGAAAAATCAAAACCTAACTTAATATAATATATATTACTTTTGCATGTTACTTAATTTAAGAACGGAAGTTGCACTAATAGATGGCGAAAACGATAAATCTGATGTGCTATTGAACATTTCATATTAGAACTCCTTTTCATACATTACATTTCACATTACCATATGATACATTTTTAAAAATAAAGTCCAAATTTAAGAAAGACAACATTAAATTATGGAAAATAGTATGGTTTTTCTTTGCTCCTTTGCTCCCACGTTAATATGATTATTGCACAAAATTATTTAAACTTAAAAAAAACCAAACAGCGTCAAACGTTATAACATCTTAAAACAAAAAAAAAAAAAATTAAAAACTTCTTAACTAAAAGGATTAAAAAAGATAAACTGCACATCATAAATTCAAGTACATATAATTAAGGTGACTTTATATTAAATAAAGTTAGAAAAAAAGTACTACCATCAAGTTCATGGAACTCAGTATGGTATAGCACCAACAACAACACATGCAACAAGATACTAAAGCTTATCAACTGAGAAGTAATAGCCATCGTGCAACACACGGATAAAAAACTATTATGTATATATACACAAACACACACTCATATATATATATATGTGTGTCCACGCATATGTCCACGCATGCTCGTGTACATACATATATATATATATATATATATATATATATATATATATATATATATATATGTGTGTGTGTGTGTGTGTGTGTGTGTGTGTTTGTATGTGTGTATATATATGGAGTTATTACTACCTCAATAAAAAGTAAACAAGGCACTTTCATTTACATCTTTACCATCCCTTACGTCATCCTACATTGTAAACTGCAGAGGGCAATTTTGTCCTATAATAAACTAAATTTGCAGCAGCGAAGAGACCTTTCAGATCATTTTTTCCTTTCACCTGCTCATTGCTCTATCGCTGATCTCTGTTGTTCTCTCTCTCTCTCCCTCCCTCTCTCTCCCTCTGTCTCCATCTCTGCCACTCTCTTCTTTTCACCTTGATCATTGCCCCCACCAGCACCGACACCATTGTCATTTGTTTTAGCTTCCGACTACGTACAATCCAATTGAAAATCATGCTTCCAGGTAAGTGCTCTCTTGATTTTATTTTGTTTTCAGTGGTTGTTTGATAGCCTGAGTGAATATTATCATCTAAGTACTTGCATGTAATTATCTTCATGCCTCTTGTCAATTTGCGATTAATTTGTTCTCAGTTATACTCAGTATGCATCAGGGCTCTGAAAACGATGTATACACATGTGGGCTTTTGGTGTTTTTAATTTTTCGCTAGTTGTAATTTGATGGAAAGAGTTGAATCCAGTTTATTTGTTTTGCTGTAATGTGTTGGAATGGACAGTATAATTTTGATTTCAATGCTAGAATAACTGACATGGAAGCAAAATTGGATCAATTAGATCACACGATTGCAGTTGTGATAGCCGCTAGAGATATTTTCATATGGATATGTCAGAAACATTAGTAGAAGATAGTCTTATATTTTGGTTTTATCGAATGTAGGCATAAGTCCTCCTTTAAAACAAAATTGAATGTGAGTTACTCTCAATCTCCCCGGAATTTTTAGTTTGAAGGTTCCATTTCTTCCATTTCTTCCTTCTATTATTTGAAAATAATGTTCTGTTTAAACATTTGACATCATTATTGATGGTAGAACACTTTTTTATAAGACGATCATTTTCTTAAGTTGGTGGATTATTAGATTCATCTAAATAGTAGTAGAATATTTAAATAAAATTATTCAAGCTTTAAACACTATTTTTTTTATTCTGATTAAAAAAAGTCAGCCAGTTGTATTGCTTATCTCTTTTTAATTTGTTTTCTTTTAGAAAGCTGGAGATTTAGATCGCGCCTAGAGGGAAGTGAATAGGATAATCACAAAAACTTAAAATCAAAATCAAATGTAAATGCGGAAATCAAATAGAAATAAACGCAAGGATATTTTAACGAGGTTGGGCCTCAATTTTGCTTACGTCCCCGCTTAGAGTTATCCAACTCTAGGTTTCAACACTCTACTTTTTTTTATTAGCATGAACTCTTAATAATCTCTTAGAGTTACCTCACTCTACAGATCCCAATCGTTTAAACCAACTTCTTGGTTTAAGTTTGGGTGGAGTTGACCTCACAAACTCCAAGTTCACTCTTTAATAATTCTTTTCACCTCAATTCTTTGATCTCAAAAGAAAGCTTAGTACAATAGTGTATCCTCAATGCTTTTTCTCACTTTCTTGGATACTTGTTCTACCTCATATGGTCACTCTTTATAACCTTGCAGTTCGTGAACTTAAAATGTCAAGAAGGAAGTTACTGCCAGAACATCCTAAAATATGATTTCAGGCCCTTGAAATATAATCACCCGCTTCTGATTTGATTTTCTTGTGAGTTGAATATCCTGATTTGATCTTCTCTGCTAATCTGCCACGTTGGATATGCTGCACATGATGTTAGTAATCTCTTAAAAATGAGCAGCAAGAGATTTCGAATATCACTTTGATATTATTTTGCAATTTTAACGTGTATCTCATTTAGTAGAATATATAAGTTAACTTGGCAAGATCAAATCAAATAATATTGATGCAAGGTAATTTTGTTCATAATTGATCTTGTATGATATTCAAATTTGAAATTCAAATTTGCATATGCCAGAACATATTTTTCAATCAAATAAAATCTTTGGATATTAGATGATACCTACATATTATTCTATCGATAAACACATATTTGGGCAGCCAACTTAATCCAATCAATCCGTTAATATTATTCACTTAGATTATATGGATAAATATCCATAGAAACTCAATACTCTATCATATCACTTCTATTAATAATCAATCAAAGCTTTTTGTCCAAGATTTGAACTATTCAAGTGCAAAGCCCATATATTAATCAAACATGTAACCAATTCAATGAATTGGACCAATAAGAGCATTATCTATGAAAGTAACAAATAATATAAATGTTCAATAAATGACTATTTCATATATAATTATTATCCACATTGTTTGTTATCATCAAAATCATTATGTGACTTCTAGAGTCAACAATCTCCCCCTTTTTTATGATGACAAACAATTGAACATTAGTGTGAAGCAATATTAAGATACACACCTTGATGCTTGCATACACTTACCATAAGCTCATTCTTCTGCCCCTTTGTCATTATTCAAAAGGGACGTGGAATATAAACTAACACCCAAGTAATGGCATAGCACCCCCTTAATATGACACTTATGAAGAAGAAGGAAGAGATACAAGTATATGAAAGAAAAAAAAATTGATAATCTAGAGTAAATTACCTCTCCTCCTAAGGCAATTGTATATGGGGCATAGATCAAATAATCAAGAAAATCTCTTCCTTTCGAAAATCATTAATACAAGGTAATTCATAGGGTGTGAGGTATACAAGTTGAGCATATAACAGTATTCAAGCCAATTCATGTTAACGGCTACAATCTTGAAATGACAAATTTTTTTAAAAAAATTTGTACCATATAAGGTATAATGTGTGGGAATTGTACCATATTAATCAAGCTATTTTTCCTTACAAAAGTATTTAAAGCATGTACATGATATTGTATGTAAGAGAGATGCAATAACATTTTGTCGTACAATAAAAATTAAAAGTCATGCCAACACAAAGCCATAATCAAAGACGAATGTATACATGGCTTATGAGGTCATAGGTTCATATCTAGATATGGCATGGATTCTTACATAAAAATATATCAAATAGAAGCGTGAAATCTACCCCCACATAAATATAAATGAAGCATATAATATTAATCTTGCTCATGAGACCATATCATACATAGGGGCATGAAAATATTTTATGTCCCCAAGAAAATAAACATTAGATTTTACATGTAAATTTAAAAATTAAAATAAATATTATCATCAAAGTCTATAATAGACATACTAATATCCAAGAAATAAAATTTCTATATTACTCATGTACATGGCCAAAAGGCATATAAAACTATTAGCCATTAAAAACCTATTATCTGTGCCAGTTTCATAACTAATATAAGATAATTCAAGAGGTAAAGTATAATCCAATTTATATGAAAAATTCAATGTAAGTTAAACCGTATGACTAGTGCCTACAATAATAAAAATCATGTGGCAATGGAGATAACAACATATTAGAAATATATCATATAGATCAATTTCTCTCTCTCCTTTGATAAAGATAATTAGATATATGATGCCAAGTATGGGGGTATGAGACATGTATGTTGAGAACTCATTATATCTCCCCCTTAATTTATGCCAAAACTATTATAACATAATTTATATGTCAATGGCATATTGGTCGATAAAATTATCATAACTATGAGTAATATGTTGAATGAGACATACATAACTTGTATGCAAAGATGACACTATCATAATTATATTTCAAATAATATATGCAATTCCATGAATAAAGGTATAAGATCATAAAAGATGTGAAAATATTGACTATTAGGAATATTCGATGTTTCTTCCTTACAATATCAAGATCATACTAATTAAAATGACTCATTTTAAGTGTCCAAGTTAAGAAGACAAATCGAAAGTAATCAGAATTTTCAGTCATGCATGGAACAATATATATGTGTGGACTGTTGATCTCTTTCTCCCCCTTAATATAATACTTATTAATAAATATAGCAAGGGGAATTATTTACCTCAGTTTTTAAAGATAAAATGTTACCAATAATAAGAGTTCAGTAATTTCTTGAACACCAAATTTTGAATTGATTTTTGTTGGGCTCAAGCATCAAGTACTCTTACAAAATAAACTTAATTATTTCTCAAAGCACTTTTGAAGCATTCGCGTCCATTCGTGTCTACCATATTAAGTGGTCTTGTTCCCTTTGGAATCCAAATTTGAATGATCTTTGAAGGTGGGTTCCTAAGTGGACATGAGTACGCAACATGTCCCATTTTAGAACAATAATTATACGTTCTAACATCTTTTTTACATGTAGTAGACTTAACAAAGAAATTCTTATAGGTAATCTTTTTGTTGGATTGATTATATTTCCCTCTTCGTTAAATGATGCTCTTTCGGCGCGAAGTAACTTGTCCAAATGTTCTTATCCTTGTGTGAATTTTAGGACTATTTTGTGATCTTTATCACACTTGGCTTGTAATTCTATATTTTTTATTTTCTAAACTCTTAACTTTATCATGAAGATCATTGTTCAGTTTTTCAAAAGCTAAATTCGTTTGATTTAATTCTCGAAGATTTTTCTTAAGATCTTTATATTTAGATAGATATCTTTGTTCTAGTTTAGTGAAATTGACTAAGTTGAGTGAAATTGACTTAGGCATTAATTAATTCTTCTTTAGAGCATTCATAGAGAGCTAATATAACTACCTCATCAGTACTTTCATACTCAGATCTTTGATCGTCTTGTACTTCCTTAGCCATGAGACAGATGCTGACATTGTGGTCTTCATCACTTTCACTGTCACTTGTGCTGCGATCGCTCCAAGCTACAATTATTGCTCTCTTGTTGTCTTTCTTTTTAAATCTTCATGATTCTTCTATCTTTTAGATTAGTGGACAATCCTTCAACAAATATCCTAGCGTACCACATCCATGACAAGAACTAATATTAGTATTATCTTTATGAAAAAACTTACTTTTGGAGGATTTTTCATTTCTTTTTAACGTGAATCCTTTTGAGTTAAATCCTTGTTGCTTGAATTTTTTTCTTTAGCCCCATTTTGTTAAGGCCTCGAACAATCAATGAGAATGCCTCTTCATCATTGTCGTTGGATTCTTCTTCCTTAGTAGTGCAATCTTCTTGTATAGCTTTTATTGTTGTTCCTTTCTTTAAGCTTTCTCCCTCGTCTTCTTTGAGATGAATCTCATGTGTCAAGAGCTTTCATAGAAGATCGTCTAGTTCTAGCTTCTTATGATCTTGAGCTTATTCGATTGCGGTAACTTTTGGTCCCCATTTGTTCTTTGGAAGACATCGAAAGATCTTTCTCACCATCTCTTCGTTTATGTAGGTCTTACCAAGCGACTTCAGGTTATTGATGATGTCAGTGAACCGAGTAAACATATCTTTTATCGATTCATCTGTTTGCATTTTGAATAGTTCATATTAATGTATGAACATATTCATTTTGGTTTCATAGACTTGGCTTGTCCCTTCATATGTAACAATAAGTTTGTTCCAAATCTACTAAGCTGTATCACATGCAGAAATTCAATTATATTCGTTAGCATCTATACCACAATAAAGAATATGCTTAGCTCTTGAATTCTTGGTAAGTTTATTCCAATCAGCACTCACATATTGATCTTTTGGTTTGTCAATTAATTCTCCCTTATCATTTTTGACCTTAGGAATAGCATAAGGTCCATTATTCACAATTTCCCATAATTTCATGTCAGTAGATTCAATAAAAATCAGCATAACATTTTTCCAATAAGAAAAATTGGTTCCTTTAAATAAGAGGGCTCTAATAGAAGAGCGTCCTTCAATATTGACATCTCTTGATAAAGCTATAATCATCACCCACTTCATTGTTAAGTCAATAGTAGTGTTGGGATCGGCTCTGATACTAATTGAAGATTCAGATCGTACTAAAGGGGGGTGAATAGGTTGATCGCAAAAACTTAAAATCAAAATCAAATCTAAATGCAGAATTCAAATAGAAATAAATACAAGGATATTAATGAGATTGGACCTCAATTATACTGAGGTTCTTGCCTAGAGTTATCCAACACTAGGATTTAACACTCTACTTTTTTTTTTTATTAAGATGAACTCTCAACAATCTCTTGGAACTACCTCACTCTATAGATCCCAATCGCTTAAACCAACCACTTGGTTTACGTTTGGGTAGAGTTGACCTCACAAACTCCAAATTCACTCCTTAATAATTCTTTTCACCTTAATTCTTTGATCTCAAAAGAAAGTTTAGTACAATAACTCAATGTGTATTCTCAATGCTTTTCTTCACTTTCTTGGATACTTGCTCTTCCTCATGTGGTCACTATCTATAGCTTCGCAAGTCGTGAACTTAAACTGCCAAGAAGGAAGTTTCTGCCAGAATATCCTAAAATTAAATTTTAGGCCCTTGAATTATAACATCCGGATTCTGACATTACAAAAAAAGGTGATGCTTCCACCCTTATTTAGTCACACATAGCTAAGTGTAGTTGGAAAATACGCAAAAACAAACGCTTAGAATTGTCCCCGCACGTAATAAGTGATGAAAAGTATAACTATTCTTATAAGAGTTGGAGTAACTAATTAAGACATGCCTACACATGGTAAGCGTGGAGATTTGTATCTCGTGATTAAGACACTTTTAGCACAGATATTAAGCATGGTAGTATATTTTTTTTAATTTTTTGAATTTTGTTTTAAATTTCCTAGCCAAATAAGCATTGAATTTAAAAAAAAAAAACGAGAAAGGAGTGATAAGTCTCAGCCTAGCAGACGCTATCATCGAGATTCATCATCCTCCCTGCCAAGTCCCTTCATCTTTTCACAAACCCCAGACACTTCGTCTCTAGTTGTGGTCGCGGTGCTTCTGCTCGGCGACGAGGCTTCCGGTGGTGAGTGAGGGTTCGTTGGTCTTTGCTTCTGCTTGTGGCCGTTCGCTCCTCTGCTTGTCGCCACATGTCGTTGCTGATTCCGGTGCGGCGTCTCTGATTCCGACATGTCATATCTGCTTAGCAGTAAGGATTTTAGCAGGTAATCACCCTCTTTCTCTCATTCTCTGAATTATTGGGCTTGAACTTCAAAATTTAGCAAGGGTAGTTGTCTAATACGTTCTGTTTAAATTTGTGATATTTGGCCTAATTAGCTAAAATTTCATTGCTAAAATTATTGATAGTTGGCTAAATTGGCTAGAATGGTCGAAAAGTTCTGCTAATAGTGTGTCTGAGAGAGAGACTGCATATCCACATATTAATCTGTGGATTATTGGAGCATTTGGGGAGTAGCTAAATTGCTTTTGATACATTCATTATACGACAATGGTTTTCTGGTCCTTTTCCTCTCTTTCATCTTAATCTAGTTTCCATACTGAAGCCATTGTTCTTCGATAATTGTCTGCAAAGTGGCTGCGTGACACAGAAACATTTTGGATTTTAATTTTTTTCCTTTGCATTTGTTAATGTCTGTGTATCTGTTCTTTAGCACTCAGCATTGGATGCAGACACCCAGAAAAACAGGTTGTGTTTTGGTCGTGTTAATTTTAGAAAGATCTAATCAGGTTGACAAAATATATTCAAATTTGGGTTGGTTCAAGATCAGATTCAGGTTTGTGGCTTGTTTTCCTGTCCTATGAATTCACCAATAAGCTTGTCTAGAAAAGCAATTAATAGTGGTCCAACTTAGGCTGGTTTAATTTGAGTCAGGTCAGCATGGTTTGATTCAGCTGTCCTGCTTTTTTACCTGGTTGAAATAGCTCAAGTTCAGGAAAGAATGATGGTTCTGTTTTGCCAAATTAGTCAATGATGGAGAGGCTTGAAAAACAACTTCCAGATTATTTAGGACATGATTGAGTTAATTAAGTGCCCTTAATTTGGGTAAATGAGTGGGAAATGACCATATTTTGCAATTATATGATTCGCTGTCAATTAATTATGCTTGCTTGGATCTATAATTCAGGAATGTTTGTTCCTATTTTTCAGATTTGATGATCGGACAATTCATAATAGCTTCAGTTTAGTCAATTAATATGGTTATCAACTTGAGGATTTCAAACAAGTATTCTTCAATTTTCTATGTTGTTGTATGTCAAATCTAGCCAGAGTAATATCTTTGGGTTATTGCTCAAGGAAGTGGTATGAAATAGTGTAACGCCCTCAAAATGCTAATGACTTGATTTACGAAAAATTGCAGCTGAAGACTTAATGATTGAAGGCGCTACCGCCGCCCCAAATAGGACAAGGCTAACTCAGACTACTCATTACTACCAATTCACGATCATAAACACAAAAAACATTAAACTTAAAATACTCCAAGTCAAAAACCACAGTGATCTAACTTCAATACCATCAACATATTCATACAAAGGGCCATCCTGCACTCCATATTAAACATGTACATTGAGAATAAACTCGTCTTGTCCTTGAGGTTGCACCCAACCTTCATGCTATGCTTAATCCATTGTGAGCAATTGATAACTCCCAAAGGGGCTTCCTAAATGGAGGTATATATCTGGCTTCCTCACCTAAAATGGAAAGCAAGAAAACATTTCAACAAATGTGAGCTAAGGCTCAGTACATGCATCCCTATATGGGTAAATGAACATAAAAACCTTACTGGTACCCACTTTTTGCAATTCATTTAATTCGCAATAACGATGAAAATGAAAGTAATATAAAATTGAATTGCTCATTATTATTTGGATGTGAACCTGTTATAATGATACGATCTATACGTAGGTGTACACCTGCCAATCCGATCAGGACTTAACCTGAAGCCGTGCGGGTAAATGATGGGCTGACGCCTATAGATGAGTACAGACGCAGTCACAAGTTAAATGGTAAATCACTGTATAAACTAATTCATTAATAAACTCATTAAGAGTTCTGACTTGATAAATATGTTCTGACTTGATAACACTTATGCATAACGGGGAATGATAGCTAGGCCTCGATTCTGTTTCATAAATGTCATTGCAGGTATGTGTAGTCAGTAAATAATCCTTACTCACATAATTAAGTAAGTAAAAGTATGTGTAATAGAAATTTTCAATATATTTCTTTATATCAATGTCCACAATCTGTTAATAAATAATTTTACTTACGTAATTAGTCCAACCAATCTCTCTTGGTCACAAATGGGACTTTGCAAGATTCACCAATTTAACCAAAATTTTCCATAACATCCATTTTAGAGGCCATTAAACTCTATGCAACTTCATTTATACATAATTATATAATTCGTATCCAAAAACAGGGTAGTTTTATTCAAAATTTCATAACTCACTGATTACACGTCCAAATTTCATAAACTTTTGCCGAAAACTCCGAAATATTATAGAGTATCTATAGTAAAAGTTTTGAAATTTTTGGACAACCCCATAATTCCCAGAATTTCCGACAATGGGCATTTCAACAAGCCAAGTCATGCATGATCATAAAATCCTAGGTTATGCTCAATTTCAATCTTCATTCGAACCTCCATAAATGAATTCAAAATCGTCATTTACAATATTAAATCCAATTTTTACATCAAAGATCACAACAAGTAAGTAAAACAAGCTCAACTTCACCCTTTCTTGCTTTCAACCATCATGATCAAACTCAAGCATAAGACCCATAAATTTAATCATCTCCAAACACAAGGAAAATTAGATGATAACACTAATCATGATCACATAAACACATATTGCAATGAAAACAATAACAAAAACTCAAAATCACACAAGATGAAGGGGAGGGTTTACCTCTTGTCAAGCTTGGAGGGGAGGGTGTTTGAGTGTTTGAGTGAGTGGGAGGTGGCCAAGGTCAGGGGGAGCTGCTGGTGGTGGTCCCTAGCCAGTGTTAGGTGGCTGGCTGTTGGTGGAATGGCCGGCACCAGCTGCTTAGAGCGGAGAGGGGGGTTGCTGTGGGTAGGGGAGAGAGAGAGAGAGAGAGAAGAGGGAGGAGTGTGGAGTTTTCAAGTGAGCTTTTACTTGGTTGAGATAGCTTTGCTTGAAGATAAATACTTGGCAAATATGTGGCCGGTTTTTAAGCCTCCAAAAATAACTTTTTGCTAATTAAAAATTTGGTACAAATGATAGCAATGTACTTAATTTAATTGCACCAAAATTTTGGGCCATAATTTGAGCCCAATGGGAATGAGCCATAATTTGGGCCCAATGAATTGGGCCAAAATAAATGAATTCGGGCCCAAGCTTTTGCATAGATGAAAAATAAAATTTTGTGACGTTATGGAGAATAATTTAACGCTCAATCATAATTATCGAGGCCTACTATCGATTCACATGAAATTTTACCATAATTGAAGTCCGAAGTGCAAAGTGGGACCCAAAATTGTAATGTGCTAAATAAATAAATTGGGTGTATTTAAATGAATAAACATGATTTGATTAAACAAATAACCATAAAAATAAAGATGATTTGAATAAATATGGGTTAGGGTCGGCATATCGCAACATTCCTCCCTTAAAGGGTTTCGTCCTTGAAACTTATGAGTTTTGTGAAAATATGCATTGATATCACAAATAAATGTGGATAATTGGCTCTCATATCTTTTTGGGTTTCCCTAAGTGGCTTTTGAGAAGGTATGATTTGCCCAAAGTACTTTTTGGCCCATCTGAAACTGTGATTATCTCCTACTTTTGTCGACATAACTTTTTTGTCGGCCTTATCTCACCTTAACATGTCCTCGAATTTCTTTCGTAACATTTGCTTGAATTAACTCTATTCTTATCTCCAATACTTCTTCTGGCTCGCTCCGATATGACCCGACATTGCTTAAGATTATGCTTTTATCAAAACGTCCTCATTTAGTGTTTTCAAGGCATCACCTGTTCTCCTCTCATCCGACTAATCAAAGGTCTGCTCCAATTCCACATTGGACAATAAAATGAATATCGCTAGGAATGAAAATGAGGGAATTGGTAGTCAATCGAATCATTAAGTCTAAAAGAAATAAACAATTAGATTAGAAAAGATTAATAAAAGGGGGATTATCATGAGATGGTTGAAATAAAATAACCATAGGTGTATCAAGAATGTTGAAATATAATGCCCAATGAATCATGGTTTATAAGTATGGATCATAAAGGATCCAATAGATAGTCAACCAAGGGAAAAGATGGCTCGATTACACTCGGGTCTAGCAAAAGCAAGATGGCAAGATGGTAACTTTTTAGCCTCAATTTTCAGATTAAGCGCACTAGATAGATGGAAAAAGTAATGTGTGATAAGTAGATAGATAGATTGGATAAGTAAAATGCAATAGATTTATAAATTGATTGGATAAGTTACATTGGGAACGTGCCTTTGCTCAGATAAAGTCAATTTGAGCGCAGCAATAAGATGGAATGGAGAATGTTGGAGTTTATTGATGAGGATGTAAAATATAAGTGTGAGAATTGAATTTAAAAGCAAGGAGAATAATTATATTATGAATTCAGAGCAAGTTATACGAGTGTATCATTATGAACAAATGAAATATTGGATATAGGGAGATTCAACAATCTTGGATAAAGTCAAATTGGAAAGATTAAACAAGTATACAATTACAGGAACTACTATAAAAGAGCATTCTTCCAAACGATAAGCTATCATTGGCACGGTTTAGATAACAATTGAAGCCATTTAAACATATGGCCTGGATAAAGAGATATTATAGACCAAGTGAGTGTCAATAGCAAAGGAATAATGCCCCTGAACAATCCAAGGTGACTAGGGTCAAAGTAAGTCAATGACTGGAAGTAATGGGAGCATTACTGGTGTAAGGTCGTAGTGACAACAACAACCTCTTTCTATGCATGGCAACTAAATCTTACTCATAGCACCCATATAGTGCCAAGTAGCACACCGCAGGCTACTGATACCGTCACATGATTCCCTACAGTAATTTTATCTCATACTGATTCAACCCAAAAAGATACCAAGTTGCAAATGGCATTTCCGCAATAGCTTTTAAACATCACTGTACTCAATATCATGTATGTTAGTACACCTCAATGAAACTCTCAAATTCTGGAGTGAAACGGACAAAGTTCCGCCTATAAACTGGCTAAAATCCAGGCTTAAAGCCTTAACGCAGGTAGTTAACATGAAAAATCACCCTTCAATAGCTCAACGGTCAGCCGCTGGAGTTCAATAACTCAACAGGCCACACGCCCGGAGTGCATAATTGCAAAACTTAGACGAATGATATAATTGAAGCATACGTTACACTCCTAAGTAAACGAAAGCATACATCACTATCAGGTCGCCCAATTTGTGTTTCCCTCACTCCTCTTGCTAATACTCAAGTCTTAGGGCACTACCAAATGATTGAGTCACCCAAATGGAAATGGCTCTTCATTATATGCCCATAGATATGTACCTATAATCAGCAGCTCATTTAGCAGGTCCAACATAACTCATAAACGCCTTATAGCTCACAGTGGCCCTTAAAACCTTAGCTTTGATGCCACAACTGTAACGCCCCCAAAATGCTAATGACTTCATTTACGGAAAACTGCAGCAGAAGAATTAATGATTGAAGGTACTACCGCCGTCCTAAATAGGACAAGGCTGACTGAGACTACTCATTACTGCCAACTCACGATCATAAACACAAGAAACATTGAACTTAAAATACTCTAAGTCAAAAACCACAGTGGTCTAATTTCAATACCATTAACATATTCATACAAAGGAGCATCCTGCACTCCACGTTAAATATGTAAATTGAGAATAAACCTGTCTTGTCCTTGAGGTTATATCGAACCTGCATGCTATGCTTAATCCACGATGAGCAACTGGTAGCTCCCAAAGGGGCTTGCTAAAAAGAGGAATATGTACGGCTTCATCACCTAAAACGGAAAACAGGAAAACATTTCGAGAAATGTGAGCTAAACCTCAGTACATGCATCCCCATATGGCTAAATGAACACTAAAACCCTACTGGTGGGTACCCACTTTTTGCAATTCATTTAGTTCGCAATAATGATGAAAATGAAAGTGATATAAAACCGAATTACTCATTGTTATCTGCATGTGAACGTACTGCAATGATACGATCTAAACATAGGTATACACCTGCCAATCCAATCAATACTTGGCTTGAAGTCGCGCGGGTAAATGATGGGCTGACGCCCTATAGATGATAACTGACGGGGTCACAAGTTAAATGACAAATCACTGTATAAACTGATTTATTGATGAACTTGTTAAGAGTTGTAACTTGATAAATATGTTATGCTTTCTGAAGATGCAGACAATGGACGTACCTTGAGTCTTTAAAAATATCATCTGACTTGATAAATGTGCTCTGACTTGATAATACTTATGCCTGACGAGGAACGATAACTCAGTATCGACTCTATTTCATAAATGTCATTGTGGGTATATGTAGTTAGTAAATGATCCTTACTCAGATAATTGAGTAGGTAAAAGTAAGTGTAATCGAAATTGAGCAATTAAATGATATACGTAACTTGGATATTTCAATATAACTTCAAAACTAAATTAATGAAAGTAATTAAATCCGGTATGAAGTAAACGGAAGTAAAATAGTCCGCAATGAGATAAATGAGATTACAAAGGAAAAGGCCTTGATGGTGACAAATGAGAGAGTAGTTTTAGCCTTTTCTGAGATAGGTTGCTGATACGGGTTTAGGCTCGCTTATATATAACTTGGTTCAAGATAACAGCGAGTGCACTAGATTGGCTTGATGAGTGCATTTGATACATTCTGAATTGAGTAAGTAATAAAGGTTTGAGACTAAGAGAGATATACCTTGGTTCAAAATAGCATAAACTACAATAACTTGGTCTGATAAATATGGTTTCTGAATCAAAATTCTCCCCACTTCTCGTATTTCATTCACAAGTCCATTAAATACAGTTTTTTCATTGCAAATAGGCTATTGATCCCAATGAAACCTATTAAACTCTCCAAACTTAGCACTTTCTTTGCAATATCCATAAGTGATTCAAAACTCATAATTAAGCTCCCAAAATGCATGTTTCTCTTCTTTTCTCTCATAAATCGAGCTGAAAACCCCAATAAAATCTATGAATATTTATTTCCTCCTTATAATAGTCTTACTTTGGCTAAAATGCTCAAAAACCACTCCATGATAAACCTTACAAAATTTTTAATATATTTCTTTACATCAATTATCCACAATCTCTCAATAAATTCATTTACTTACATAATTAGTCCAACCAATCTCTCGTAGTCACAAATGGGACTTTCCATGATTCACCCATTTAGCCAAAAATTTGCATAAGATCCATTTTTGAAGACATTAACATATCCAAGCTCCAAACAACTCCATTTATACATAATTACATAATTCATATCTAAAAACAGGGCAGTTTTCTTCAAAATTTCATAACTCACTGATTACACCTCAAACATTCATGATATTTTGCCGAAAACTCCGAAATATTATAAGGAATCTATAGTGAAAGTTTCAGAATTTTTGGACAACCCCATAATTCTCAGAATTTCCGACAGTGGGCAGTTCAACAAGCCAACTCATGTATGATCATGAAATCCTATGTTATGCTCAATTCCAATCTTCGTTCGAACCTCCATAAATGAGTTCAAAATCATCATTCACAACATTAAATCCACTTTTTATATCAAAGATCACAACAAGCAAGTAAAACAAGCTCAATTTCACCCTTTCTTGCTTTCATCCATCATGATCAAACTCAAGCTCAAAACCTATAAATTTAGTCATTTCCAAACATAAGGAAAATTACATGATAACACTTATTTAGATCATATAAACACATATTACAATGAAAACAACGACAAAAACTCAAAATCACATAAGATAAAGGGGAGAGTTTACCTCTCGTCAAGCTTGGAGGGGAGGGTATTTGAGTGTTTGAGTGAGTGGGGGGTGGCCAAGCTCAGGGGGAGCTGCTGGTGGCGGTCCCTAGCTGGTGTTGGGTGGCAAGCTGGTGGTGGAACAACCGGCAGCAGCTGCTCAGAGAGGGGAGGGGGGCTGCCGTGGGTAGGAGAGAGAGAAAAGAGGGAGGAGTGTGGAGTTCTCAAGTGAGCTTTTACTTGTTTGAGATTGCTTTGCTTGAAGATAAGTACTTGGCAAATACTTGGCTGATTTTTAAGGCTTCCAAAATATCTTTGTACTAATGAAAAATTAGGTACAAATGATAGCAATTAACTTAATTTAATTACACCAAAATTTTCGGGCCATAATTTGAGCCCAATGGAATTGAGCCATAATTTGGGACCAATGAATTGGGCAAAAATAAAAGAATTCGGGTCCAAGTTTTTGCGCAGCTAAAATTTAAATTTTTGTGACCTTAAGGAAAATAATTTAACACTCAATTATAATTATCGAGGCCGACTATCGATTCACCTGAAATTTTACGATAGTTGGAACCCGAAGTGCAAAGTGGAACCCAAAATTTTAATTTGCTAATAAATAAATTGGGTGTATTTGAATTAATAAACATGATTTGGTTAAATAAATAACCATAAAAATAACGATGATTTGAATAAATATGGGTTAGGGTCGGGATATTACAGCCTTCTTCCCTTAAAGAGTCTCGTCCTCGAACCTTGTGAGTTTTGTAAAAATATGCAGTGATATCACAAATAAATGTGGATACTTGACTTTCATCTCTTTCTGTGTTTCCCCAAGTAGCTTTTGAGGAGGTATGATTTGCCCAAAGTACTTTTTTCCCCATTTGAAACTGTGATTGTCTCCTACTTTTGTCGACATAACTCCTTTATCGGCCTTATGTCACCGTAACATGTCCTCGAATTTTTTTCGTAACACTTGCTTGGATTAACTCTATTCTTATCTCCAATGCTTCTTCTGGCTCGCTCCGATATGACCCGACATTGCTTAAGATTATGCTCTTATCAAAACGTCCTTATTTAGTGTTTTCAAAGCATCACCTGTTCTCTCCTCATCCGACTAATCAAAGGTCTGCTCCAATTCCACATTGGACAATAAAATGAATATCACTAGGAATGAAAATGAGGGAATTGGTAGTCAATCGAATCATTAAGTCTAAAAGAAATAAACAATTAGATTAGAAAAGATTAATAAAAGGGGGATTATCATGAGGTGGTTGAAATAAAATAACCATAGGTGTATCAAGAATGTTGAAATATAATGCCAAATGAATCATGGTTTATAAGTATGGATCATAAAGGATCCAATAGATAGTCAACCAAGGGAAAAGATGGCTCGATTACACTCGGGTCTAGCAAAAGCAAGATGGCAAGATGGTAACTTTTTAGCCTCAATTTTCAGATTAAGCGCACTAGATAGATGGGAAAAGTAATGTGTGATAAGTAGATATATAAATTGGATAAGTAAAATGCAATAGATACATAAATAGATTGGAGAAGTTACATAGGGAACGTGCCTTTGCTCAGATAAAGTCAATTTGAGCGCAACAATAAGATGGAATAGAGAATGGTGGAGTTTATTGATGAGAATGTAAAATATAAGTGTGAGAATTTAATTTAAAAGTAAGGAGAATAGTTATATTATGAATTTAGAGCATGTTATGCGAGCATATCATTATGAACAAATGAAATATTGGATATAGGGAGATCAAACAATATTGGATAAAATCAAATCAGAAAGATTAAACAAGCAGACAATTACAGGAACTACTATAAAAGAGCATTCTTGCAAACGAAAAGCGGTCATTGGCATGGTTTAGATAACAATTGAAACCATTTAAACACATGGCCTAGACAAAGAGATGTTATAGACCAAGTGAGTGTCAATAGCAAAGGAATAATGCCCCTGACCAATCCAAGGTGACTAGGGTCAAAGTAAGTCAATGACTGGAAGTAATGGGAGCATCGCTGGTGTAAGGTCTTAGTGACAACAACAGCCTTTTTCTATGCATGGCAACTAAATCTTACTCATGCCACCCATATAGTGCCAAGTAGCACACCGCAGGCTACTGAATTACTGTCACATGATTCCCTATAGTAATTTCATCTCATACTGATTCAACCCAAAGAGACACCAAGTTGCAAATAGCATTCCCGTAATAGGTTTTAAACATCACTGTACTCAATATCATGTATGTTAATACACCTTAATGAAACTCTCAAATTCTGGAGTGAAACGGGCAGAGTTCTGCCTAAAAACTGGCTAAAACCCAGGCTTAAAGCCTTAAGGCAGGTAGTTAACATGAAAAATCACACTTCAATAGCTCAATGACTAGCTGTCGGAGTTCAATAAGTCAACAGGCCTGACGCCCAGAGTGCATAATTGCAAAACTTAAACGAATGATATAATTGAAGCATACATTACACTCCCAATTAAACAAGAGCATGCATCACTATCAGGTCACCCAATTTGTGTGTCCCTCACTCCTCTTGCTAATGCTCGACTCTTAGCGTATTACCAAATGATTGAGTCACCCAAATGGAAATGGTTCCTCATTATATGCCCATACATATGTACTTATTATCAACAACTCATTTAGGAGGTCCAACATAGCTCATAAACACCTTATAGCTCACAGTGGCCCTTAAAACCTTAGCTCTGATGCCACAACAGTAATGCCCCCAAAATGCTAATGACTTCATTTATGGAAAACTGCAATAGAAGAATTAATGATTGAAGGCACTACCGCCGTTTCAAATAAGGCAAGGCTAATTAAGACTACTCATTAATGCCAACTCACGATCATAAACACAAGAAACATTAAACTTAAAATACTCTAAGTCAGAAACCACTGTGGTCTAAATTCAATACCATCAATATATTCATACAAAGGGGCATCCTGCACTCCACATTAAATATGTACATTGAGAATGAACCCGTCTTATCCTTGAGGTTATATCGAGCCTGCATGCTATGCTTAATCCACGATGAGCAATTGATAACTCCCAAAGGGGCTTGCTAAAAAGAGGAATATGTGCGGCTTCATCACCTTAAATGGAATACAGGAAAACATTTTGAGAAATATGAGCTAAACATCAGTACATGCATCCCCATATAGGTAAATGAACATTAAAACCCTACTGGCGGGTACCTACTTTTTGCAATTCATTTAGTTGGCAATAGCGATGAAAATGAAAGTAATATAAAACTGAATTACTCATTATTATCTAGATGTGAACCTGTTGTAATGATATGATCTATATATAGGTATACACCTGCCAATCCGATCAAGACTTAGCCTGAAACCGTGCGGGTAAATGATGGGCTGATGCCCTATAAATGATAACTGACGGGGTCACAAGTTAAATGGCAAATCACTGTATAAACTGATTCATTGATACACTCATTAAGAGTTATAACTTGATAAATATGTTATGTCTTCTGAAGATACAGACAATGGACATACCTTGAGTCTTTAAAAATGTCATCTGACTTGATAAATGTGTTTTAACTTGATAACACTTATGCATAATGGGGAACGACAACTCGGCCTCGACTCTATTTCATAAATGTCATTGTAGGTATGTGTAATCAGCAAATGATCATAACTCACATAATTGAGTCGGGAAAAGTATGTGCAATAGAAATTAAGTAATTCAATGGTATATATAACTTGGGTATTTCTATCTGACTTCAAAACCGAATTAATGAAAATAATTAAATCCAATATAAAGTAAATGAAAGTAAAATAGACCACAATGAGATAAATGTGAATACAAAGGAAAAGACCTTGATGGTGACAAATAGGAGAGTGGTTTTAGCCTTTTCTGAGATACGTTTCTAATACGGGATTAAGGCTCGCTGATGTGTAGCTTGGTTCAAGATAACAGCGAGTACACAAGATTGGCTTAATAAATGCATTTGATACATTCTGAATTGAGTAAGTAATAAAGGTAGGAGGCTAAGAGAGATACACCTTGGTTCAAAATAGCATAAACTACAATAACTTGGTCTGAAAAATATGGTTTCTAAGTCAAAATTTTCCCGACTTTTCGTATTTCATTCACAAGTCCATTAAATACAGTTTTTTCACCCCAAATAGGTTATTGATCCCAATGAAAGCTATTAAACTCTCCAAACTTGATACTTTCTTTGTAATATCCATAAATGATTCAAAACTCATAATTAAGCTCCCAAAATGCATGTTTCTCTTCTTTTCTCTCATAAATCGAGCTGAAAACCCCAATAAAATCTATGAATATTTATTTCTCCCTTATAATAGCCTTACTTTGGCTAAAATGCTCAAAAACCACTCCATGATAAACCTTACAAAATTTTTAATATATTTCTTTACATCAATTATCCACAATCTCTCAATAAATTCATTTACTTACATAATTAGTCCAACCAATCTCTCGTAGTCACAAATGGGACTTTCCATGATTCACCCATTTACATAAGATCCATTTTTGAAGACATTAACATATCCAAGCTCCAAACAACTCCATTTATACATAATTACATAATTCATATCCAAAAACAGGGCAGTTTTCTTCAAAATTTCATAACTCACTGATTACACTTCAAACATTCATGATATTTTGCCGAAAACTCAGAAATATTATAAGGAATCTATAGTAAAAGTTTCAGAATTTCTGGACAACCCCATAATTCCCAAAATTTCCGATAGTGGGCAATTCAACAAGCCAACTCATGCATGATCATGAAATCCTAGGTTATGCCCAATTCCAACCTTCATTTGAACTCCATAAATGAGTTCAAAATCATCATTCACAACATTCAATCCACTTTTTATATCAAAGATCACAACAAGCAAGTAAAACAAGCTCAATTTCACCCTTTTTTGCTTTCAACCATCATGGTCAAACTCAACCTCAAAACCCATAAATTTAATCATCTCCAAACACAAGGAAAATTACATGATAACACTTATTTAGATCATATAAACACATATTACAATGAAAACAATAACAAAAACTCAAAATCACACAAGATGAAGGGGGGTTTACCTCTTGTCAAGCTTGGAGGGGAGGGTGTTTGATTGTTTGAGTGAGTGGAGGGTAGCCAAGGTCAGGAGGAGCTGCTGGTGGCGGTCCCTAGCTGCTGTTGGGTGGCAAGCTGGTGGTGGAATAGCAAGCAGTAGCTGCTCAGAGAGGGGGGCTGCCATGGGTAGGAGAGAGAGATAGAAGAGGGAGGAGTGTTGAGTTTTCAAGTGAGCTTTTGCTTGGTTGAGATTGCTTTGCTCGAAGATAAATACTTAGCAAATACTTGGTTAATTTTTAAGCCTCCAAAAATATCTTTTTAGTAATGAAAAATTAGGCATAAATGATAGCAATTAACTTCATTTAATGGCACTAAAATTTTCGGGCCATAATTTGAGCCCAATGGAATTGAGTCATAATTTAGGTCCAATGAATTGGGCCAAAATAAATGAATTCGGGCTCAAGTTTTTGCATAGCTAAAGTTAAAATTTTGTGGCATTATGGAAAATAATTTAACGCTCAATCATAATTATCGAGGCGTACTATCGATTCACCTGAAATTTGACGATAATTGAAACCCGAAGTGCAAAGTGTGACCCAAAATTTTAATTTGCTAATAAATAAATTGGGTATATTTGAATTAATAAACATGGTTTGGTTAAATAAATAACCATGAAAATAAAGATGATTTGAATAAATATGGGTTAGGGTGGGGATATACAGCCTTCCTCCCTTAAAGAGTTTTGTCCTCGAAACTTATGAGTTTTGTGAAATTATGCACTGATATCACAAATAAATATGAATATTCGGCTTTCATCTCTTTCTGCGTTTTCCCAAGTGGCTTTTGTGGAGGTATGATTTGCCCAAAGTACTTTTTGTCCCATCTGAAATTGTGATTGTCTCCTACTTTTGTCGACATAACTCTTTTATCGGCCTTGTCTTACCTTAACATGTCCTCGAATTTCCTTCGTAATACTTGCTTGGATCAACTCTATTCTTATACCCAATGCTTCTTCTGCTCGCTACAATAAGACTCGATATTGCTTAAGATTATGCTCTTATCAAAATGTCCTCATTTAGCGTTCTCAAGGCATCACCTATTCTCCCTTCATTTGATTAATCAAAGGTCTGCTCCAATTCCACATTGGATAATAAAATGAATATCGCCAGGAATAAAAACGAGGGAATTGGTAGTCAATCGAGTCATTAAGTTTAAAAGAAATAAACAATGAGATTAGAAGAGATTGATAAAAGGGGGATTATCATGAAGTGGTTGAAATAAAATAACCATAGGTGCATCAAGAATGTTGAAATATAAAACTAAATGAATCATGATTTATAAATATGGATCATAAAGGATCTAATCGATAGTCAACCAAGGGGAAAGATGGCTCGTTTACACTCGGGCTTAGCAAAAGCAAGATGACAAGATGGTAACTTTCTAGCCTCAATTGTTAGGTTAAGTGCACTAGATAGATGGGAAAAGAAATGTGTGATAAGAAGATAGATAGATTAGATAAGTAAAATGCAATAGACATATAAATAGATTAGGCAAGTTACATTGGGAACGTGCCTTTGCTCAGGTAAAGTCAATTTGAGTGCAGCAATAATATGGAAAAGAGAAGGCTGAAGTTTATTGATGAGGATGTAAACATAAGTGTGAGAATTGAATTTAAAAGCAAGGAGAATAATTATATTATGAATTCAGAGTAAGTTATATGAGCGTATCAATATGAACAAATGAAATATTGGATATAGGGAGATTAAACAATATTGGACAAAATCAAACTGGAAAGATGAAACAAGCAGAAAATTACAGGAACTACTATAAAAGAGCATTCTTGCAAACGATAAGCTGCCATTGGCATGTTTTAGATAAGAATTGAAGCCATTTAAACATATGACCTAGATAAAGAGAAATTATAGACCAGGTGAGTGTCAATAGCAAGGAATAACGCCCCTGAACAATCCAAGGTGATTAGGGTCAAAGTAAGTTAATGGGTGGAAGTAAGTGGTGCATTGCTGGTTTAAGATCTTAGTGACAACAGCAGTCTCTTTCTATGTATGGCAACTAAATCTTACTCATACCACCCATATAGTGCCAAGTAGCACACCGAAGGCTACTGAACTACGGTCACATGATTCCCTACAGTAATTTCATCTCATACTGATTCAACCCAAAGATATACCAAGTTGCAAACGGCATTCCTGCAATAGGTTTTAAACATCACTGTACTCAATATCATGTATGTTAATACACCTCAATGAAACTTTCAAATTCTGGGTTGAAATGGACAGAGCCCTGCCCAAAATCTGGCTAAAACCCAGACTTAAAGCCTTACGACAGGTACTTAACATGAAAAGTCACACTTCAAGCTTGGCCTTGCTGGTAACCTTGCTCCTTGGCCTGGACCCCCTCGGCCGTGGCCTTCTCAAGCTGAGATTGCAGCTTCTTCTTCTCGGTTTCACGACCCTCCAGCTCCGCCTGTAGCCTCTCGCAGCGTCTCTGGTACGAAGAGACGAGCCCCTCCAGCCGCCGGCACTCCGCAACGGCCTTCACACCTCGGGCAAAGACCTCGGCCATGGCCACCTCCTTCTCGGACACCTTTGGTGGGTCCGAAGTCCTAGGAGCCACTAAGTCCTAGGATTTGACTATGTCCTAGACAAGGGTGAGCCTAACGCTCGGATCCGCCTTGATAAAGTTAGCCGAGGGCCGCGAGGTGAGGGAGGAGGTGTCGCCGGCGATCGGGGTTGTCGCCCCTGCAGCCTTGGAAAGAGTGTTGTGGGTCCGGTCCCCAGAGGACCGGCTTTTCGAAAGTCGAACAGCCGGCCGTCCGGTCCCCTCCTCCCGAATCTACGTGGGGGCAGAGGCCCCGGTCTCCCCAGGTTGCCCCTCAGTCCTTCGCTTCTTGCGGACTGGCAAGCTCACGGCGGACCTCTTCCCACAAGGTACAAGAGAGGGTGCCTGCAGAAAAAGTTTAAGTTTTCCTCCTAAGAGTAAATAGAGGAAGGAAAGGAAAGTAAGGTCGCACACCGTACCTTTTTGGCCTGCTGGGTAACCAGACGCTGCCTCTCTTCCTACCACTTACGCTCGATAGCGGCCGCCACTTGCTCAGGAATGGCATCCCCAGTCTCGAAGATCGTCAGCTAGGCTCTCGCTTGATCTGCATAAAAGAAACAAAAAGTCAGGTCAGCACCAAACGTAAGACAGGCCAGCATTGGAATGACCAAGTACCCTTGGTGAAGTTCTTAAGGATCAAGAGGCCGGCCGCAGCAAGGAAGTAGTAGTTGGCAAAAAACTTAAGCCTAGGAAGCCAGTTTAACGGCTCCCGGTCACTTGACTTGCTCCTCCTCTTCTCGGGCCCCTTCACCGACTCAATCGCTTGAGTCATGAACCTGAGGATGGGCCGAGGTCGATCATCCTCACGGATATAGAACATGAAATAACGGGCAGTTCGTCGTTCCTCAGCCGTGGGTTCCCCAAAAGGCTGCTGAACGGGCTTTCCTTCATTCCAATCCGGGACATCGCCCCAACCGGATTCCCGGCGTAGGAAGAGGAAAAGTCGTACTTCTAGTACTTCAGTTTCAACTTCTTTTCATTAGCCGTCATAAAGCCCGCCCTATTGTTGAAACAATACCATCCCAAGTCTCCGGTTTCCTTTGGGGCCTTCTAAACCATGTGAACCAGGCCGAATGCCCAAGCCGAGCATGTTAGGCTGCGCAGTTCGCAAGTTGCTATAAAAGAACAGATGTTGTGCAAGACGTGGGCACAATTTTCACGGGCGCCAGTTCATACTTGTTAAGAATCTCCTTATTCACAAGATGCAAGGGAAAACGGAGACCGTAGTTAAGGGCTGCTCGATATACCGCTATGCACTTGGCGGGCGGCTCATTCATGGTGGCATCTGGCTCGGGAATCACGAAGGAGTATTCGGCGGGTAAGAGGTACTGCTTCTCGAGGGCCGACCTTTTTAACTTAGAGACGGCTTTAGGGTCGGGGAAGTGGCTCCCCGGCCCGTCCTGCGGATCCGAGCGGGCTGGGGCCCCAGTGACTGGAGGCGTGCGACCGTTTTATTTATGCACTGAGCTGCGCGTGCGACCGTTTTATTTATGCACTGAGCTGCCTGACCCTAATGATGACCCAGGGGAGGAGCTTGTCGAAGTCCCCTCAGAGGATGAGCTCCTCCAAGAATGGCTGGAGGCAGAGTCGGATGAGCCCGACCGAGAAGTGCTAGAACTAGAAGAGGCCATCTTGGCCTCTGGGTTGGATTGAGAAGGAGCTTAACAAGGATTACCTAATGTGCCCTTGGCTAGCAGTTCGTCCGGTGACTGGATACGTGGAGTAGACTTTGTGTTCACCATCCTGCGAACCTGAAAGTCGGGTACATAGTTAGCTATGGTAATCTCCCAAGGGTACGTCCCCTCCACCTCAGGGCTAAGAATGCTAGGGGTGGAGGAATACTTGCAGCTGGACCGTGAGGGAGTGCCCGGCTCAAAAAGCGCAACGGTATAAGGAATCTTTTTCGATTCCCTACACTTATTCTTTTGGGGAACGCCAGCCACCACCCGGACATCAATCAAGGCCGGGAGGTTGTAGAATTGTGGGTGCCAACCCTCCACTTGGGGGCCAACTTGCCCCTCATGAAAGTCCCCACTGGACGAGCAAGATGACAACATAATATACAACAAATAGTGCTTCGAGAGGACGTAAACGTCTACCTGTGCACGATGAGGATTCAAAGACTTGGATGAAGATGAGGGTGTGCCTTCAAACAATCCTTTTGAAGATACAAAGAAAAAGCTTGAGGCGCTACAGTGAGTTTGAAAGGAGAGTGGAGAATAGGGAGCAGAGCCTCTCTCTCTAGAAACTTGTTTCCCTCTCTAGAAAACGAAAATGTGAGGAACGCAAATGACCTCCCCCGATGGATACTCACTCTTATATAGTGCGAAGGAGCAGGGCACATAACCCCATGCATTTCAACAGACACATCTCTTCCCAATCAGCGCCATGTGGCGTCACATCACGGCCACGTCACCGACAACGATGGAGGGGCAGGTCTCCCTATACATGTGCCAACAGCACGGCCTCTTAGCCAGTCGTTACGCTCTTAGTTTCATTGAAGGCTGTGGGCCCTTGAGCGCGACCTCAGGGCCGGGCAAAGCATCCTTAGCCGCATTGGGGCCTAAAGGTCCTAGGCCCCGGCTCCGTGGCCGGTCGCCAGACTCTCGGCCCCACCTAGGGCTTGGGTCTTTAAGCACGGCCTCTTGGCCGGTCGTTACGCTCTTAGCCTCATTGAAGGCTGAGGGCTCTTGAGCGCGGCCTCAGGGCCCTTGAGCGCGGCCTCAGTGCCGGGCAAAGCATCCTTAGCCCCATTGGGGGATAAGGGTCTTAGAGCCCGGCTCCGTGGCCGATCACCAGACCCTCGGCCCCACCGGGGGCTTGGGTCCTTAAGCACGATCTCTTGGCCGGTCGTTACGCTCTTAGCCTCACTGAAGGCTGAGGGCCCTTAAGCGCGGCCTCAAGGCCGGGCCAAGCATCCTTGGCCCCATTGGGGGCTAAGCATCCTAGAGCCCGGCTCCGTGGCCGGTCGCCAGACCCTCGGCCCCACCGGGGGCTTGGGTCCTTAAGCACGGCCTCTTGGCTGGTCGTTACGCTCTTAGCCTCATTGAAGGCTGAGGGCCCTTGAGGGCGGCCCCACGGCCAGGCAAAGCATCCTTAGCCCCATTGGGGGCTAAGGGTCCTAGAGGGCGGCTCCGTGGCCGGTCACTAGACTCTCGGCCCCACCGGGGGCTTGGGTCCTTAAGCACGGCCTCTCGGCTGGTCGTTACGCTCTCAGTCTCATTGAAGGCTGAGGGCCCTTGAGCACGGCCTCAGGGCCGGGTGAAACACCCTTAGCCCCTAGAGCCCGGCTCCGTGGCCAGTCACCAGACCCTTGGCCCCTCCGGGGGCTTGGATCCTTGCGCACGGCCTGCCGATCGTTACGCTTCTAGCCTCATTGAAGGCTTGGGGCCCTTGAGTACTGCCTTAGGGCCGGGCGCAGTAGGGGGCTAAGGGTCCTAAGAGTACGACCTTAAGGCCGGTCGCTAGACTCTCAACCCCACCGGGGGCTTGATATCCTTAAGCACGGTCCCTTGGCGGGTCGTTACGCCCTTAGCCTCATTGAGAGCTAAGGCCCCTAGAGCGCGGTCTCACATCCTTCTCGCATAACGTAAAGACAACATTTCGTACGAGAAATAGATTTTCATTGCAATGGCCACGATCAGTACAAATAGTTAAAAAGGAAAACAAGACAACGAGGTACAAAACAAAAGCTGGGTCTACTCCTCGTCGCTCGAGGGGGGCAGGTGGATCGACCGATCCCGAACTCTCCCCCTAGTCATTGCGAACACCCTTGACCTCTACTTCGTCCGGCTGGCGATAAAGTTGCGCTCCCCCGGATCACTGGGTTCATGATGCGCATCTAAACTTCGAAGGTCGACCACCTCAGGCCCACCAGTAAAGACCTCATTTTCTCAGCCGTGTACTCGTGAACAGCACCGAGCTCAAGCTTATCGTTCAACAGCATAGCGTAGAACGTCGCCTGAACGATCTCAGGCAGCTCCAACTCTGCGGCTACGGCCTCGGCCTCGGCCTCGGCCAATGAAAAGCACGGGCACAATACATTGAAGTCCTCAGGAAGAGGGCGACATGGACGCGAGGCGCTCCTCCAACGCCAGGTGAAGGTCCCCTTAACATAGTGAGCCATCTCTCTCGTACTACGGGTGGGGGGAAACGCCATGCATACAGCAGAAAGTCACTGAATAGCTTCTTCTGCGAATGAACTCAATAGCCACCCATAAGGAAGAAGAACGATGTATTTATAGGGAAACACTGGGGGGGGATGGCAGGCCAGGGAATTTCCCAAGGACCTAGTGGCCAACCCATCTCAGACACGTGTTCATTCTACCCCATGCCAAAAAAAGGGGGCGGACGAAAATATAGACAGAACAGCGGGCACGGCCTTTATTGATAATTAGCATAAGCAGTACAGGGCAGAATCAGAAGGAAACATAAGAGGGGGAGGGGGCCACTCTCTACCATTCCACACTAGCCTAGGGGGAGGTTGCACCTTCAGGGGCCACATCATCGGCCGCTCCCCCACTCGAGGTCTCCCCTTGACGACCGGCCCTCGCGCCTTCGTCCAAACTGCTCTTTAGGTGGAACCGAGCCTCGTATACTCGGTCACCGAACAACCAGATCCACGACTCAAACGCTCCCCGACGCAGCTCAGTAACGGCCACCTCCAACGATCGAAGCCTCGGCCCATGCAACACCCCCAGCTTCTCGGCCTCATTGAGAAGCATCGCGTAGAAGATCGCCTGCGGCAGTTCTGGGAGCTCATAGTAGGCGGCCGCCTGTTCAGCCGTGGCCAAATCAAAGTCCGGGCACAGAGATCAGAAGTCTTTTGGGAAGGGCAACGGGGGGAAGGCCTTCCCCCGTCGGTCCCACAGGAAGTGGCGAATAACGAACTCGCTCATCGCTTTAGTATTAACGGAACGCGGAAAGGCCATGGTGAGAAGTTAGATATCAGCTGTTACCAGATAGGGGAGTGAGGAAAGCCCTGCACTCCAGGTTGCCTTTTATGGTGGCAATGGTGACAGTTTCATGTTGACACTGGAAAGCCTCGTAATTCGCGCATTTATGGACGACGGCATCAGGATTGTCCATTTTCAAGGCTCGATTCCCAAAGACCGCCGGATGCACGGTAATTAAAAAGAGTGACAGTCCACATTCTACCCGACTGCTCGTTAGACTCGACGTGCAGGTAGAATGTGGGGGGTTAAGTGACTTGGGAATAAGCTGATTTTTCCCAAAGGGCTTAATTTCCTTCATCCACAGATTAGGCCCTTACAGGATTATTGGGCCCAAGAGGGATGCCCCCTGGGTTACCCTCAGGCCCATGTTTACTCAAGGGCCCAGAGCGCAACCCTAAAGGCCTCATCTGGACCCAACTGCACTGAGATCGGCAGCCCATACGAGCAATTCAGGTAAAGTTACTATTCTACCCTTTTCCGAGAAGGGTTATAAATAATGGCATGTTTTACTCGGGAAAGGGGTTAGCAACTGTGGATACTGAATGGGCATTGCATCCTTCCTTTTAACCTATTGACTTGGACATCATACTTACTTGGCCGTCGGAGAGGCGTTCGTCGGTTCGCAACCCGGGGATTGTCCTTTTTGCAGGTCGGGCCACACAATGCCGAGGACGACGAAGTGTTGACTTCCAGCTGTCAGATAAACACGTCCCTTTGCCCCACGTCACTAGCACCGTACCTCAAAGGATTTATTTCGAAATCAAGAAGTTTGATGTTGCCATAGTCATGCCAAGGTTTGCTCGAAGTTCTTCCTTCATGTTATATCTCAATTGTCATCTTTAGCTTTCTGCAAAGATCTCCTTCTCTTGCTGAATATATTATAATATTCTCCCAATTGTTCTTATCATGTATCAGAAAACAATCAATCAAAAATGCAGAAAGCTCTCAAAACGTGTTGCTTCTTATTTAATTGATTGTCGGCACTCTTGCGGTGAGATATTTGCTAACTTGCAGAATCATTCGTGTACACAGGTTTGTTTGCTTTTGATTTGTTGAGTATGCCGATAATTTTCCCTATTCATGACAAGTATCCTTTACATACACCCCCCCAAACAAAGCATGTATGACGTGACAATTGTTCACACATGGACATAAGCTAGGCCAGTGCTTGCCAAGGCAACCATGTCCTGTGCTTATGCTTAGCCAAGTTGTTCTTGAATGTTCTTTATGTGGATCCCACTCCAATTGCGTGATGGAATTGTCAACTATGCATTTTCAACCTTTCTTTGTTCAATAGCCTTTGAGGAATGTATTTGAGATATAATGCTCTGAATTTGTATTTCAGTAATACTGCGCCTTGTTTATCAGAGAATGAGGTTTAATCTTTTAGGTAATAATGATAGAATATTTGTATATGTACCATGAGTTTTCTTGACTTTTTCTGAATTTGTCTTTCTAGCGGGCTTGTAATTTCTTTTCCAACTTTTTTTTGTGTTGCATGGGCCCTCCAGATGCGTTGAGGGATTCAGTGCGCATGTTGTACAGAGTAGTATATAGCTGTTCTGTTTGTGACTTAGTTGAGAGCCATTATTTTGGTCCTGTTGACATTCTCCATTATTTTCAAATTTACTGTCTAAATAGTCAAGATTCCAATTTATGACTCTGGGGTACCTTGATTTTATGGAAATAATTATTAGGGGTCAATGTCTTTAGAATGTATTCCAAAGTACATACTATTTTGGGTAAACTATTAATAGGGGACAATATTTTTCGAAATAGTTACTAGCAGAAGTTTTTCTTTGCAGCTTAGTCCCTAAACTTTTTAAAATTTGCAGATTAGTCCCTGGGATAGGAAAAATGTGTAAATAAGTTATTTTTAGGGATTTTTTCAGAAAATATGCTTGTTTTAACTAATTTAACTTATTATAATGACTTTACTGGTACTAGTTATCACAATCTACTACTTATATCTTATATATTATAATTTCTGTGGTTATAGACCCACCATGTTTAGCAAAAATAATTAAAACTTAATTAGAGAGTTTCGAACGTTGCCTGAACTTAGTCAGCGCTGGACTCCGGCGTTCCTCTAGCTTCCAATTTATAGAGATTGCTAATCTCAACCCCACATTCCTTAGATTAGGCACAGCACAGATCCGTTTCGTTTCCTACCTCGGACCGTAGTCACTAATCAAGTTTTACTTATTTTTAAAGGATAGAAGGACTTTAATAAAGAAACTATAATATTTAAGACATAAGGTTCGATTGAATAACGTTCCCCATTGGGAAACTTCTTTTATTGAAAGCTTGAAAGTGGTTATATTACAATGGAAAGTTTGAAGAATGACTTAAGTTAAGATCATTAGAGATGCTTGCTCATAGAGAAATGGAGAATCTCAACCTCTCTTGTACTCAAGAATGCTCAAATGACCCTGTCCCTTCTCAGCGAAATGGAGAATCTCAACCTCTCTTGTGCTCAAGAATGCTCAAATGACCATGTCCCTTCTCAGCTCTCGACCTCTCTATTTATAGAGGAGATGAGAGTACATAGGTGCCCTAAAGGCTATAGTACATAAAGATTTTTCACATGGCTACAGTTGTCCACAGTACTCTGATGGTTACAGTACACACTTTATTTTACAGACCAGACACTTGTCAAAATAGTACAATAAGGGGGCAGCTTCTTCAGAACTTTTAATGATGACAAGACTAGTCATTATTGTTGAGATTTTGCATGCCTTCATCTCCAATTAAATCTTTCAGACCATAATTATCTGGATAATCATCAAAATCTTCATTAATTTGCTTCAAATGTTCTGGGTCCCATTCTTTAAATAATTCAAGGAGACAATTTTTTCCGTTTTCTGATAAGAATTTTCCAACTCCAATATTAAAAAGATAATCAAAGATATCTTTGACACTGCTCTTCCACCTTCATGTAGTCTTTCAATTCATTATCATAGGCAAAAGTAGTATTTCCATAATGCATTAATGTTTTTCCTTATTCTATCAATGCCCAACATTGATGATAAATGTTAAAAAATCTAATAGCCCTTGTTAATGCAGGATCAATAACTAGATATACCGGATCACCATGAATCCAACTTTGTCGTTGATCATTGGGATTGTCGCAATCACGATTTGGACAAGATAATGGGCTGGTTTGGCTTTTTCATTTCATATTCAATCAGGGTGCTAAAAACCTCCAAAGTTAGGTATCTGCGAACTGGAATTTTTGTTGGTCCCTTAGGAGATTTAAGAATCTAATGGAACCTTTTGAACATATATTGCTAGAACTTAATTAAGGTTGAGAAAAATGGGAATTCTGGATCTGGGACTTCTGAAAAGTAAAGTACCATACCGTATTTCCAAGTTTTAAAGACAAGATCATGGGGAGATAGTGAATTGGCTGGGAAGCAAATGCCACCAACTCCAGATCTGTCGGGAAAGTAGATCGTTGTACTCCAAGACTCCCAAATATCATAGGAATAATGATGATAAAAGTCGATGTAGGCTGCATACCACTCATTGAACCATTTTTCTCGAACATGAGAACTTATTTTTTCTTGGATATCATAAGGACACTGAAGGTAACTAATTTATAATTCTAGAAGGGAAAATCTTTGGGCTATTAGATAGGCAGTAGATAGTAGACCAAAGCGTGATCTACTTTTTGTATGGAATTTTAAGTTATCGATGAGGACTTTACTAGAAGGCATAACCCGTTCTAGTAGGACTGACATCTCATTAAGGATTTTCTCCTTTTCTGGCAGGAGGTCGGCTTTGATGATCGCCATTGGTGAGTTCTCCAGTTAGACTGTCTGCTAGAGAGTTCTTTGATCCCTGTATATATTCAATAGAGAAAGAAAAATGGTTAAGCCATAATTGCCAACGTAGAAGTCGCCCTTGCGCTTGCATATTTGATAAATTTTTTTTTACAAAACTAAGTATTCTTTTGCAATCAGTTCGAATGAGAAAAGGTTTTGGGGCTAAAAAGATTAAGAACTTTTCGATTCCCCTTATAACTGTAAGGATTTCTTTTTTCATTGTAGGATAGTTGCATTCTGCCTTATTAAAACTTCCACTGCAATATTTGCAGAGTTTTTCTCCTTCTTTGATTTTGAGTACCGCACTCCAGTGCTCATTGCTGGCATCTGTTTCAATAACTAAATCATCTCATTTGTTAGGCAAATTAAGGACAGAGAGATTTTTACACATCTTTTTGAAGTTTTGAACAATCTTTGTATCATTAGTGGTCCATGTTCAACTTACTTCTTTCTTGAGTTTCTGCTGTAATGGTTTTCTCAACTTAGCTAAATCTTTAATGAAATCTGAAGTATAGGTAAGACATCCTAGAAACTTTTCTAGTTGTTTTCTATCTTCAATCTTTTCAGGAAAATTTTCTATTTTTTCAAAAATATGTTTTTGTAGAATAATGTGTCCACCTTCTATCTCTAGATCTAAAAAGTCAATTTCTTATTCAGCATAAATGCACTTGTTTTTTTCAAGTATAATACCATGGTCAATGCATCTTTGGATGACAGCCAAGACATCATTTTTATGCTGCTCTATGGTTTTGGAAAAGATAAGGATATCAATGTATACTAGACAATAATGATTAAGGTCTTTGAAGATGTTATCCATTCTTCTCTGGAATATTTGAGGTGCATTTTTAAGACCAAATGGCATTACTATCCGTTCATAATGTCCTTGTGGGGCACTAAATGCAGTTAAAGGAATACTTTCCTCATCCATTTTTATATGCCAATAACCACTTTGGCAATCCATTTTCGAGAACCAAGAGACTCCTTGAATTCTGTTGAAAAGGACTGTTTTGTTAGGAATATAATAACCATCAAAGACAGTATTATCATTAAGCTTTTTGTAATTGATTATCATTCTAGCTTTTCCTCTTTTCTCTTCTGCATGATTTCTTACCATGAAAGCAGGACTGGTGTCAGGACTCTTGCTATTCTTGATTAATCCTTTATCTAGAAGTTCTTTGATTTGTTTATTAAACTCTTGGATGTCCTGGTGTGTATAGACCATTTGTTTAACCCAAATGATGGTGTTGGGATTTAATAGAGTGATTTTAGCAAATGTTTTGTTTTTATCCCAAAATTTTAGAGGATTGTCAGAGTAGGGCTCTTTAAATAATTTTTCTTGTTGTTCAACAATTTGCTCTTTAATAGATAACTCAAGTAATGAGATTATCAGTGCTACTTCTCGTTGTCAGGCATTACCTTCTCACCACGCTGGCTGCGTGTAAATTCAATTTTCTGACGAGTGTAAGCCTTACCTAATTTTTCAATAGGAACTGAGTGACCATTAACTGTAAATATTATTTGATTTATAGTCTGGGTGTATGAAGAATATAATCTTTGGAAATTATTTCCAATGATCATATCATGAGAGGGTTGATCAATAGCCCATAGAACTGGTATAATGCGTTAAACTCCTCCTGATTCTATGGATAATCCTTCTATGGCTTCATTGTGGCTCATAACACTATTATCAGCTATCCTTACTTGTAACGGATTTTTAGCTCTTTTCCATATAAACTCACGAAATAATGATCTCTTTCCAAAGCGTACAGAACAACCACTATCTATGTACGCACACAGTTCATATATGTTATATCCTTCTGTGCATATCTTTATTGAGATATAGATGGTATTAGGGTTTGTATTGTTAACTTCATAGCATATTTTTATGGTCATATTTTTGACTAATTCATCTTCATAAATTGGTTCACTAACAGTTTTAATTTTGTACCCAATGACCTTCTTATCTAGACTTGTTAATTGATCTAAACTGGGTCTTGCAGTTTCAAAACTAATTCTACTTATTTCACTGGTCATGCTATTAACTGATGAAGACCCTTCTCCCTAATCTGACCTTGTACTTATACTTCTTAATAATTGGGGTTTAATGGTGATTTTACCCTCCTCATCAGTCTTTGTTATATTTTTCTTATTGATTTGTGTAGGATTGGCAAAGCGAGATATCCATGAACAATTAATTTTTATATCTTAAGGATTGGACTTAATCGTCTGGATCTTCTGCATGGGAGTAGGACTTTCGAATTTCTCTACTTCTATCATTGTTACCTTAGTCTTAGGATCTATTGTATTATCTAATTGGTAAATAATTTTCCAAAATATCCTTAAAGGATATCCTCCTCCTGTCATTTCCATCCCAACTGTTTTTATCTTAAGGGATAGGAAGTTTTTAGCAAATTCATCTTTTAGAATTACGTAATATCTAGGTTGACAGTTAAAACCTACTGACCCATTACATAGATTTGTTTTTATCCTTGTGATTGTCTGATTATTAAATTTGGTATACCTAATATCATAGAGTAAAGCGTAAAGATCAATATCTTTACCATAATATTGTAATAGAGCGATTTGAACTTGGACACTTCCGACGTGGAGGTACCTATATTTTCTATTTTTGTTATGCTTAAGGATATTTTTCCAATTAATAAGATTAACTTTCCCAACGTCATACTTACAATCCTTTATCTCAAGATTTCCTTCCATCATTTCACATACGTATTTGCTTTTTAATTGAAAAATGAATTTTTTATAGATTATGTCCTTTTGGATTATGGAAAGAATTCAATCTCCTTTGACTTCTTCGTGATCATTATCTACAACAAACTCTTCTCCTTGAAGATCACCAAGGCTAACCGAGCTACTTTCCATCTTATGGCTTGTTTCTTCATAATCACTTTCTTCATATTCATTGTCCTCAATAATTTCAACAATTCTGTTGTTGTTACCTAGGGCTAGTTCCAATGTCTCATCTTCACTAAGCTCAACATAATCTAGGCTTCCCAAGATTTCAATAAGTTTGTTATTCTTCCTGTTTTTGCATTCATTAGCATAATACCCTACTTCTCCACATGCCCAACATTTGAAGTTGCTTTTTTCTGCCGAGCAATAAGCAGCTTTCCTAAAAAATCAACATTTTTTAGGACTTGGTTTATTGTAATATTTTCTTCTATATTTTTCACCTCTCTGCTTGTTAAAGCTCTTTTTCTTATAGAATTTTCTTTTTCTTCTTTTCTCAGGTTCTTTCCCCCATTAGTGAGGTG
>JAKOGI010000610.1:45000-115000 GCA_029747015.1 Carnegiea gigantea
CCCATAGAGAGGAAGTCGAAATTGAAAAATTGGAAGTATGACTTCAACTTCGTGAAGCGCCGCGGGGGATGGGGCACTTTCCCATAGTGGAATCATAGCGACCTGGTCTGGTCTCCATTTGGCACACGTAGTGAAGCAAAAGTTGTCGCAACCAACTAGTTCTAGTACATTATGAGGAAGAGCGACCGGCAACTGCTGATCCTTACATTCATGGACAAGGTGATAGAAAAACAACGGGGCAAAGAGCTAGAGCGGTGTAGAGTAAAAACGAGAGATAAGGAGTTGCTGAACTAGCTTCCCAACCTGGCCTATTTTAAGAATAACTTCTTTTTGTGGCCGCCGTGTCTTCCTCTTCCCTCAGGTATTTTGTGCCCTATTGGATTAGCCTGACTTCCTTTGCTCCTTACAATCGAAGCCCATGCTCGCTTGTCCCAGCTGGAGTCGGGGATGCCACTGCTGAAGAGGTCCATGCAGAGCAGGCTCGAGAGAGGGACGAAGAGAGGAAACATTGCGTTAAAGTGGACGCAGCCAAGGTTGGGTCGTTGCCCTAGAGATTCCCTTGTGTTCCAGAGAGTTTTCTAACTTTGTTTATCTTGCAGGCTTGGTAGTCGTAGTCACCCTGCATAAACTGGCCGCCCTTGCCCACCATGTGTCTTCCCCTTGTGGTGTCTCCGAGGTGACCTAGGCCGAGTGAGCATACGGATGCCCCTAGGTCATCCGAACGGGGTGACCGAGTCGAGGCGTCTGCTCTGCCAGAGGTTGCACTGATGCCTACTCCTGCTAAGCAAGCAGGCTCGAAAGGCCATACGTACCCCTCCCTATAGAGTGGCTCTCTAGGGAGCTGTCAGATGACTCGGGGCCAGTGATGCTGGGGTACTCCCCTCGGTTCACGGGGTCTATCTTCTTCCTCGAGTCCAACAAGGAGGTGAAGATTGAGCTTGTCGAGAGGTTGGCCTGATCGTGGGATCTGGTCCCTTCAGCTGCCGCTAACGCCCGACTAGTTATCACGGAGCAGGTGAAAGTCACTGAGGTATGTGTACCACCCCTGCCCCCTTCGCTTTACACTTAGGTTTATCAGCATCCTAACTTAGGAATTATCGTGCGGGTCTTCGCCTAGGCATTAAAGGCAATGAGGATCGCTCCCGTCATAGCCGGCGTCGGGAAGCAGGTGAAGTTCCTCAGGGAAGAGAAGGCCAAAGCCGAATCTTCCACAGCCAAATATTGGGGTAAATACAGGGACCTCGAAAAAGAGAAAAAGAGGTGGGAGAAAATGGAGAAAGAGCTCCGCCAGAGGACTTCGGGCTGCTCGTTTGTCCACTTCCCTTTGGCCTCATCGAGCTTTTTCTGTACGCCATGCAAGATGGATTTGTCAATAGATTCAGTCTGGCCATTGGTTTAAGGGTGCGCAATGGCAGTAAAGCAAGCCTGGGAGCCATACTGATGAAGGTAGTCTTTGAGCTTGTTTGTGTCAAACTACTGGCCGTTATTGAAGATCATACTCGACGTACACCATATTGCGTGATGATGCTCTTCCAGATAAACTTTCGAACCTTAGCTGAAGTGATGAAGGCCACGACCTCGGTCTCTATCCACTTGTTGAAGTAATCGACTGCCACAAGTAAGTACTTGCGTTGTCCAGTGACCTTGGGGAAAGGGCCAAGAATGTCCATTCCCCACTTAGCAAATGGTAGAGGTGTCATAATGGGGTTCAAGAGGGTGGTGGGCTGGTGCTGAATAGGGGAGAACTTCTGGCATTTCTCATATCACCGCACCATACTCATGGCGTCCTCTTTCAGGACAGCCAGTAGTACCCAGTCCTAAGTATCGTGACGACCAATGCTCGTCCACCTATGGGGGCGCTGCACACGCCCTCGTGGATTTCCTCTAATATTTTCTATCCCATTTCAAGCATGACGCAGTGAAGGAGGGGGCAGGAGTATGAGTGGTTATAAAGGATCCCGTCTTATAGGACGAACCACTCGGCTCTTTTCTTTACTCGGGCTACATCCTTGTCATCGAGAGGAAGTGTTCCGTCGGAGAGGTAGGCAATGATATGCTCCATCCACATGGCACCGCAGTCTAACCACATAACTTCGTGTGGCTCAATACTCCTTTCTAGGAGGGTTTCCCATTGGATGCTTTTAGGCTGTCTGTCAGATGAGGAACTTGCCAATTTGGAAAGCGTGTCGGCCTGACAATTTTTTGACCGACGAATATCGATGATTTTGAAGAGAGACAGAAGCGCGGTCGCTTCTCGCACGCAGTATACGTATGCAGCCATAGGATCATCCTTAACTTCGCACTCCCTATTAAGCTGGCTAGCCACTATCTGTGAGTTAGAGTATGCCTGAACCACTTTGACCCCTAAAGAGCCACATAGCTTGAGTCCCACAATCAATGCCTCGTACTCCACCTCATTGTTAGATGCGTAAAAGATGAATTTGAGAACATGTTTTCTCCAGTTGGCGTTTCAATTATCAGACTGGCCCCACTTGCCTCGTTTGTGGCTGAGCCATCGACGTCCAGGTTCCAGATGCTGGGGGGACCGGGTGGCTCGTTCCACCCATAAGTCTCTGCAAAGAAGTCCACAAGGGCTTTGGCTTTAGTGGCTCGCCTTGCTTTAAATTCTATATCATACCTAGATAGCTCAACAGCCAACTTAAGCAGGCGTCTGAAGGTGTGAAGCTTTTGGAGCATGTTCTTGAGCGGCTGGTCGGTCAGGACTGTGACTTTGTGTGCTTCAAAGTATGGTCAAAACTTCCGGTTGGCCAGGACTAGAGCATAGGTGAATTTTTCGATCAGAGGGTAATTAAATTTGACCCGGTCCGGTCTGGTCCAGTTCGGCTGACTATGTTCCAGGGCTATGGACTCCACATCGCTTGGAGGTTCTAGACGGGGTCATCTTAGGTCATCGGTTATCAAAGTGCAGATGACCAGGGCCTCCGAGTAGACCACTACACCTGCCCGAGGTTTCTTGGTGTTCGTTGGCCCCTTAGGCTGTTCGCTGATTGTAAGGGGTTGTATACTCACTAGATAGCATTCAGGCGGTGTGCTAATCTCCAAATAGTTTCCCCACCGTACCATTGTCTGCTTCATACAAGGATTTGCAGCATATAAAGGGCTATCATGGCCTTCACTCGGTGAATGGTGAGCCTCCTTAAGATCACATTGTCGACGGTGGGCACATCCACCACAAAGAATTCAAATTCCAGATTCCTGGGCTTGGCCTTATCACCAAACCACAGGGGTAGCCGTATCACTCCCAACGGGTTGATAGTCTGTCCCCCGACCCCAGAATAGGGTGTACAGGGCGAATAACGTCTCTGCTGGTGCACTTGAGCCTTTGCAGGCATTCCTAGGTTATAATGTCGGCCTAACTTCCAGTGTCGATGAGTATCCTGCAAACCAAGGCGTTGGCCACCTTTAACTCAACGACCAAGGGAACGTCATACGGCACCGCCATGGGATGGCCATCCTCTGCACCAAATATCATGGTGGGTATGCTCAACATGCTTATGCTTCCTGCACTCATAACCTGTTGTGTGCTACGTAGTTGAGCCTTCCATACCGCTCATGAAATTGTCTCACTAAAACCTCCGGCTATAGTAGCGATGATCTCAGTGGAGCATTCCTCGTGGGGTGGCTTGGACGACTTTCCTTGCCTTTTTCAAAGGCTCCCACACGGTGCTTAAGAAAGCGATCGATCTGTCTGTTATCTACTAGGTCGTTGAGAGCTTTTTTCAACTCAAGGCATTCGGTCATAGTCTGGCCATTCTGCTTATGAAACTCACAATATTTACTCACATTATGAGGTTGCGGCCGTGAGGCCATAGGCAGCGGTCTTTTAAGCATGGGGTGGTCCTGGATCTTCATTAGGATGTTCCAGTGATCCATGTTAAAGCGTTAATCCTGGCCTCCGCGCCATGACCCCCTCTCAGTCCTAACTTGGCTTCTTTCTTCAACTCAGCCTCTACGGTTCCCTTCACCGCCTTCTGCGCTGATCTCGGTAGCCCTAATGAAGTCAGCGGCCTTTTTCAGAGTCTTAGCCAGGTACGTTTCTTTTTGCTCAGCCAGAGAGAACTTGAATTGCTTGCTCTTCAGCCCGTTAAGGAAGGCGGTGTATGCCACTCCGTCCTCTAGGTTGGGGATCATGACAGCCTCCTAGTGGAATCTTATCACGAAGTTGGCGAGGGACTCGTTTAGTCCCTGCTTGACTTTGGAGAAGTGGATGCTTGTCCACCACTCCTTATGGCCGGCTATGAACTAGCTGACAAAGCAATCACATAGATCCTGGGAGCATTACACTCCCGGGCGGCAGGCCGCTAAACCATTTTTGCGCCACCCCTTTTAGGGTGGTTAAGAAATACCTACAGAAGGCTCCATCATCCACGCCCTGGACGTACATCTGAGTCTTGTACACCCCGAGATATTCCTCAGGGTCTGCTATCCCGTCATATAATTCTAGGTTAGGCATCTTATCCTTATGCAACCTTGGTGCATTCATAATTTCTGTGATAAACGGTGTTGAGAATGGGATGGTCCCGGGACGCACAATGGTTCCCGACAGTGTGATGGGAACATGCGACTTTCGCGTCAGCTCCCCATAGGACGGGCTGCGAGGTCGGACGTCGCTCCAAGGGGGACTGTCCCAATGGTGCTCAGTACGCACCACTTCCCATTTGTAAGACGGAGAGCTGCGGGTTCAATCCCGAGTCGCTGACCACCCTCGGGGGCTCTCATTTCGGGCCAAGACGGATCCTTGCCTGTCTTGAAGGGGTTCAGCATCCGGACATAGTGTGCACCCCTATTCCTACAACCACGTCGACCTTTAAGAGTGGGTAGCGTATGGGGTTGAGGCCATCTTTGAATGCGTTAGCTCTTCATGCGCTCGGTGAAGGGCTCGTTGGGCCTGGATAATCTGCCAAGCGTCCACAGCACTCGCTGTTCATTACTGCTCCCTTCCTGGTCGTCTAGAACCTAGAGGTCGCGGCTCCTCTTGAGGGCAGGCTCTCTCTTATGTGTCTCCCCACCCTGGACAAGTGGCTGCCTTAAGGAGCTCATCCCCTCCATGGTCAGCTTGACCTAGCCAGTTACCTGCTGTAAGAGAGAGTTGGTCATGTTTGATATGAGAGTATTTAAGGCCTCCATGATGATGTATGGGGTGGTCTTGCCTCACTAGACCAGAAGAACGTCGACCGGGGGTCCCGTTGATCACCCGGGGGATCTGGCATAGGATTCTTATCTCTTCGAGCGCGGGCTTGAGTTGCTTCATTGACCACCATCATTGACCGTACGTCCCAACAGACGGTGCCAATCTATTTGGGGAGCATATACGAGTTGAGTTGAGGTGGCAAAGAACAGCTTTACGTGGTGGTAATCATCCAAGCTTCCAAGCCTCCGATTTCCCTGCAATAAGGCATTCCTTGGGTTTAAGTCCAAGGAACACCCCTTTGATGGTCAAGTTAGAGCTCTTCGCGCGAGGATGGAATGTAGCAAAAACAAGAAAAGATAGAAAAAGGTGAAGATAAATGTCAGAGTCTAGAGTTCAGTGTCAGCATTCATTACCTTCTTCGATGGTTAGGTAGGTACTTATAGGATAATGTGCCAATGGGCTATTTGGTAATTTGACAGAGTTTTCCTAGCCCATTGGCTTAGCAGAAAGAGGCTCTTCCACGGCACATCAGGAGGGCCCATGAAGGAAAATGATCTGGTGGGCCCCTTATCCTGGATAGATGACGTGAGTCTGGAGAGTCGAGTTGCTTCTGGATCCACTTCAACTATTTTGTTACTATTATCATGAGAAGTTGGTGTTGTCCATGCTTATTGAATGCCAAATTCTCACTCATTTTGGTAAGTTTTGGACTTGTGTTACTTGGTAACGACTCCAGTGCAATTTTGGGTGAAACTCAGAAATTGGCGGGGAAGAACACGACTGGATCACATTTTCAGGTTCATTGTGTCAGTTACTAGTGAAGGCTTCCTTTATGTTGCTGTAAAAAATAAGTATAATAAAGAGATGCAATCAACAATGTGTACTTTATTCCTATATTTTATTTTAATGGGTTTGTCACCTTTTGGAATTGTTTTTTATATCATTTGGATGTGACTCAAGTGTGTTCCAGCAGTGAATTCTCTTTTGGTAGTCTACACTACAGATGTCCTGAATATTCAATTTTCTTCCTAAATGGAGTTCAGTGATGGCTTTGGTTTGTTTTCTTAGACTATACTGACGTTTGGAAAAGTCTAGGAGGTCCAAAATACTTGAATAAGATATCGTGTTTAATTTCAATGAGTGAATAGAAGTATATTTATTTTACGGTATGTAATGGATTATGGAGTTTGTAAGTGGTTAGCTTGTATTCTGATCTAGAATCCATGGACATAAGCTCCTATGTTGAATTCATAAATCATGCCACTCCTTGGCATTTTAACTTTCGTATCTTGACTACCTTTGTGTACAATTTGGATTCTTTAAGGCTTCGTTTGGTTCTTACAAATTTGGTGAAAAGAAAAGTTGAAGGAAAAAAAGTGAAAAAAAAGTAGGGAGAAAGTGAGTTTTTTTCTCTTGTTTGGAAATACAAAAATTTGGATTAGAAATTTAAATGTTCATGAATTACTTGATTTATGTTGATGCCATTTGTTAGCCTAGTTTTGGCTAGTTAAATCACCATAAGAGGGGTGAATAGTGTGATGAGCGAAGTCACAAAATAATCAAAATAAAATGCGAAAAATGTAAATGTGGACAAAAAACATTATTTATAGAGGTTCGGCCATGCCTAGTCTCGACCCACGAGCATCCTTCTCCAATGGAATTTTGAACCCTTTTTTTATTAGATCGGTCGATTATACACGAATCATTAATCATACAACCTATGAATTGATCCTACAACTCTATGTGTCCCAACATACGCGTAGCTCCTCAACCGTAGTTGGGTAGTCGGCCTTCTGACTAATCAATTCAACTCGATACAAAGAAAGAAAACAACTATAAGATACACTTCTTTGGTAGAGAACAAAATAAATATGCTAAAGTATGCTCAAACGCTTCTCAAGTTTCTCCTCTTGATTTGCAAGTGTAGCGCTTGTGTTTTTCTTTTGTGTATTTCCAAGTTTCAAATTCTCCACTATTTATAGCCAAAATAGGGCATAGTCATTAAAGCACTTCAAGGTAAGAAGCCATTGTAACCAAATGAGGAAAATATTACCCTTAGTAAATTTCAAGCCCTTGAACAATATTTTAGGCTCTTGAAGATTCAAGAGTTTACTTTTCCAGCCTTGCTAACCTTCATAGTAATGGCTACTTCCCAATTTTGAATCTAATTAGTAAGATGTCACGGAATATAATAATATCTTCATAATATCTTTCAAATGAATAGGGAAGTATGTAATCATTCATAATCCTGCATACTCAAATTTGAATCACAAAATATAATGTCATAGAGATCATATATTCAAATTTGAATACTAAACCATCTCAAAGATATTATGGCATCTTATATAAAATTAATTAAGTAATGCTAGGTGCATATATTCACTTAGAATCAAACATATTTAAATAACGTAATTATCAAGGTAATGCAAATATAACATGACAAATATACAAATAGACCAATCCATTTTTATCTTTCATTAAAACATATTAGTAAGCACTTTGCAAGCTCAAGGAAAGCTAACAATCTCCCCCTTTTTGATAGAAGACAAAACCCAATGAAAATAGATCTTATGAACTTACCCATATGTTCGCAAAATAACTGAATTAGCTTGCCCTAATCTTATGAACTTGCGACCTTATACTTTGTACCTTCAAAATTATCCAATAAGAGCATTAGTACTAACAGAGAGGATTCTCTCTTAATTTATGGAAAAATTCTATCAAATAAAACATATAGCCATGGTTGCATTTCAAGATCATATCTCAAATTAAACTAACTCCCCCCTAAAGAATAAATAATCAAGATTACGCATAGAGTTAGCAAGTGATGTCATGATATACAAAATATAAGCAATTGAGATACATAAAATAACTAACTCCCTTTCCTGCGACACATATAAATAGCAAATTAATACATATGTATAGCTCCCCCTTGACATATTATTGGCATATAGAGGTACTCCCCCTCAATATAACACTCATAAAAATGCTATAGAGCAAATACTAATATTAAGGTTAATCACATTTGTCGATACATGTTAACTTAATAGTCTCATTAGTAACACATAGATACACATAAAAGCAATAATACAACAATTCTCCCCATTCAAGAATAAATCAAGATTATGGAAATCATCAAGTAATATAATTCTCCCTTATAGAAAGAAACAATATCATTTATGTAAATAGCAAGGAGCAAAATATTATGGACAAATACATTGTGATCATCTACAACATATCATTTGTGCATAAGGATAATCACATGTCATAATAGCATAAGATATGACGTAATATTGATCCTGCTCAATTCTAAAGATAATTAAGCAAATTAAAATTCAAAATTTTGAAAGACAAAATTTCTCAAATAGGAAGTAAATCATGCAAAGATAACATCACCTTCTGTTTAGTAAGAATTCAAATTTCTATTTCTATTCATGCTAAGAATGTTAGTTACATCCGAATTCGAGGTAGATTAGATCCGATTCGAAGCAAAATTTTCCAATTCCAATCCTAGAAAAAAATTTGAGTCCAGTCCTGATGAAAATCATCCGAATCCGAGTCAAATTAGGATCAGATTTGGAGGAAGGTTAAAATCCAATCCGGTTATTCAATCTGATCCAATTAATTTTTTAAATATTTAAAATTAAAAATTTGTAGAACTTAAAAATCTAGCCGCTCCTGCCGCCTTCCAAATTTGATTATTAAATTTAATTTTTTTGTTAGCATGTTATTCTTAATTTTTAATAGGTAAAACTAGAAACCTTGAGAGACTCCCCACCCACACCAATTAGTCGCTCCTCTCCAGTCCCGTCATTATCTTGGGGTCTCACCTCACTCCACAATCCTTGCGGGCTCTCCTCTCATTCAATGCTCTTTCCCTCTTCGTTTGGTCTATTACCAACCACGTATTGCCTCCGCCAACCATATTATCACCAGCCCCTTCTCCTCGCCGACCATCGACAACAGCCTATTGAATATGAAATATATACCTCCTTTTATTCCTCATTTAGGTTAAATGTTAGAAGTTTTGGTTAGTGTGGTAGATGTTGTCTCGAAAAGTGGATGGAGTAAGATTGAATGAAAAGCAATGCCAATTATTCAAGACAAAAGGAATCATTCCAAATCGGATTAAATCCGACTCTGATCAGATCCGGAGATTCTCCTTCGATCCATCGAATCGAATTCGGATCGAACTTTCAAATCCGAATTTAGTTGGATTCGGACATTCCAACATATGATCCGAATCTGGTCCATTGACATCCCTAATTCATGCTATCGAGATAGAAATTCAAGCCCTTAATTTTTAGTTATTCATTGACAATAAGATATTAGCTTTTGCCTCATTTATAAGACCTTAAACTATATTGTAGGGCCTTGAAATCTGGCCACTGAATTGATTATCTATGATTTCAACCTCTTTTGACCATAAAACAATTTCCATGAAGATTTCAACATTTCTTAGACATCGAATTCTAAATTTCATGTTTGATTCCCATTTGGATGCAAGATGCCCTAAAAACAATCTTATACCTTTCTCAAAACACATTTAGAAAATTCGGATCCATAATCGTGAGTATTGACCGTAATAGATGACCTTATTACTTTTGGTACCCAAATTTGTGTAATACTAGGACCATTCCTTTGTGCTAATTGGAAGTTGAAATAAGTTGAAATGTGACCTGTTTTGCAACAATAATTGGAAGTAATAAAAGTCTTACCTTTGTACTAAGTTGATTTAACAAAATTTTTTATAACACTTTTTTTTATTGAACTGGTGAAAATCAATTTCTTCTTCGTTAAATGACGCTTTTTGCGTGCCAAGAATTTTACTTAAATTCTCTTCTCCTTTTGAAAATTTCAAGATAATTGTTTTAAGATCAGCACACTTCACTTAGAGCTCATCTTTTTCTTTTTCAAGAAAGACAAATTTCTCTTGAAAACTTTTTAAATCATTTGACACTAAATTATTTGATTTTTTAAATTCAACATTTTCTTGAAACAATTCAAAATTCATTTTCTTCAAATATTTAATTTTAGAAATGTGTCCTTCTTAACGTGTAATATAATAAAGACAGACTTTTATTAACTTACGTTTAGAAAAATCATGAAGAGAATCATATACCTCATTCGGAATGTCGTATTCAATTTCCACATCTTCTTCGTCATCATCACTTATGCATGCATCATCATTATCATTGTCACTTGCATCCTGATCTCTAACTTCTTCATTTGCCATTAGACAAAAATGAGTAATCTCTTTTTCGTCATTCAAGTTGCTAAGCATATTGTCCCTTCTTGACGAATTGGGATTTTCTTGACTTGTTTCCTCATATACTAATGTGCGTTTTCCCAAATATCTTTAGCGGTCTCACAATAACAAACATGGTTAAATATTTCATCATTTAGAGCATATTGCAAAATATATGAAACTCTAAAATTTTTCTTAAGCATCTCATAGTCATCTAGAGTGTATTTACTCTTTGGCTTGATAACAGTGGCTCCATCATCTCTTCTCCAATTGGGTACAAAATGACCATTAGAAATGATGTCCCAAAAATTAAAATTGATGGATCTAATCAATGATTTCATCTTGCACTTGTAATGAGAAAAATTAGTATCATCAAATATTGGAGGACTATTGATCGAAACATTTAATAAACGAGTCATGGATGTAGATGCAGATGGTTAAGTCTTAAGATAATAGCTCTTGCACTGATCCCAATTGTTGGCCCAGTTTTGGCTAGTTAAATCATCCTATAGGGGTGAATAGGGTGATAAGCGAAGTCACAAAATAATCAAATAAAATACGGAAAATGTAAATGTGGAGAAAACACGCAAATTTTAAAGGTTCCAACATGCCTAATCATCTACCCATGGTCGCCCTTCACCGATGGGATTTTAAACCCTTTTTTTATTAGGCCGGTCAGTTACACAGAAATCACTTATCGTACAACCTACGAGTTGACCTTACAACTCTAGTGTTCAAATGTACATGTAGCTTCTCAGCTATACTTGGGTAGTTGGCCTTCCGATTAATCAAATCAACCCAATATAAAGAAATATAACAACTATAAGATGCACTTCTTTGATAGAGAAGAAAACAAATATTCCAATGTAAGCTCAAACTCATCTTAAGTTCCTCCTCTTGATTTACAAGTTTGGCACTTGTCTTTTCTTCTTGTGTATTTCCAAGCTTCAAATTCTCCACTATTTATAGGCAAAATAGGACATAGTCATTGGAGCACTTCAAGTTAAGTAGTCGTTGTAACCAACTAAGGAAAATATTATCATCAGCAGATTTCAAACCATTGAACAACATTTCAGGCCCTTGAAGATTCGACAGTTTACTTTTTTAGCCTTGCCAACTTTCAAAGTAACAGCTGCTTTCAAATTTTAAATCTAATTAGTAAGATCTCTGGGAATAATATCTTCAGAATATCTTTCAAATAAATAGACAAGTATGTTATCATTCATAATCTTGCATAATTAAATTTGAATCGCAAAATTTAATATCATAAAAACCATATATTCAAATTTGAATACTAAACCATCTGAGAGATATTATGGCATCTTATATAAAATTAATTAAGTAATACTTGATACATATATCCACTTAGAATCAAACATATTTAAATAATATAAATATTAAGATGATCCAAATATAACATGATGAACATACAAATAGAGCAATTCCTTTGTGTCTTTCATCAAAATATATTAATGAAAACATTGTAAGTTTAAAGAAAGCTAACATCATCTAAGCAATGCAAGGTCGCAGGAGATCGGGAATTCTTTTGGGAACTTTTCCCAACTTTCTTCACAATTTATGAGAAAAATTTTATCACTTGTTTCTAACAATTTTTCCACCTAATTTTCCTCCATATTGTTTTTCTTTGTAATTTTCTCTAAACCAAACACAAGAAAAAAGTTACTTTTCTAGATTTTTTTCTTTTTATCAAATTTTTCAAGGTTCAAACGGAGCCTAAATAATTGACATGCATCTTTAATATGAAATGTTGTTGCATCTTTAGGGTTACTTTTAAAGCCATATTGTATCATTGACATTAACTTTCTTTTGATATGAAAATCAATGGTTTGTGACATCCATCTACATGATTGTGGTTGTGAAGTCTTCATCTCAATTTTATCACCTAGTAAAACATTCTTTCTCCCTTTCTTTTAAGCTTAAATATGAGAGAAACATATGTTGATTACATCCCCCTGAGAAAAAACCCTTCTTATAATTTATACATCCAACCTCATTGATTTTTATATTTGTCATTATCCATATTGGAATCCAACAGGGACATGAACATCTGACATTTTATTTTAGATGAAAACACGGCAAGCCGGTACGTTCAGTACTTAGACATGCACTGCTTCTATGGTTACAGTTAAGCTTGATTAACCTAGCTCCAAAGAAATTTTCTTAACATGTATTTCTGCAGCTGGGAAGCAAAAAGAATTGTAGAAATAATGAGCAACCATCTTCCTTTTGAATTTGATGTAATTTTAATGTTCTGATCAACCTTTTAAAATGTACACATCTATATCTAATGAGTGTTACAGACTCTTTGGTCACATGCTGATCTCGTGATAGTAACTAATTTCCTTGATAGCGGGCAATCTATTACAACTGTGAAAGGCTGTTAGAATAGTTGTATTCCTGGGCAAATTTGCTTGTACATAAGGAGCCACACTAGCCCTTGCTGAGAATGCTGATGAATGATATGAATTTTCTGTCTCCCTCTTGTTTTGCTCTCTCTCTCTCTCTCTCTCTCTCTTCCTTTCCTTGAAATTGTATAACTTTCTAAGAGCTGTACTAAGTGGTATTAGAGCTCCTTGATCCTAATTGGAAATTCTTCGTTTCTTCTACTCGACTAACTGGCTTGAATCTGCAGTAGTCCAACTATTAAAAATCAAACTCAAATTCCTTTGATACTCGATTACTTGATTAGTATCCTCAATTAATCTTGCCCACAAGTGAATCAGGATCTTTCATCATCGCCATTTTTGAGAATACTCGAGCTGTAAAAATAGAGGAGGTTCTTCATAGCTTGCAACAGTCTTGGTCTTCTTTTCAGAATGAAATCATGAACTGGCTATTTGAACAGCAAGCTCAGTAGGACAAGATCAATGCCACTCTGAATGAACTGATTATGGGTGTGAGCCAGCAAGTTCTACAGATGTCCACTCACTTTAATGAAGAACGTAACCAGAATTGTCCTCGTAATAACTCTTACTTAAATTTTCACAGGTATCTAGGGTGGATTTCTCAAAATTTGGGGGTCATAATGTGTAAGGGTGGGTGTATAAATGCGAGTCAGTTTTTGGGGTTGATGGGACTCTTGAATTTGTTAAGGTCAAAATTGCTTCCATACATTTAGAGGGGAAGGCATTGTTGTGGCACTAGTCGTTTATGAAATCATTCACATTGGGATAATGATCATGTTAGGAGAAATATAGGGAGGCTATTATGGGAGGGTTTAGGAAACAACCCTTCGACGACCCCCTGTCTGAATTGATACAGCTGAGGCATACTGGGTCAGTAGAGCAGTATCTAGATGCATTTAATACATTACTCATAAGGAATAAGGACCTACCTGTGAGCCATGCACTTAGTTGTTTCTTGAGTGGGTTAAATGCTGAAATCCAAAACACAGTGAGAATGTTCAAGCCTAAGACCCTACATGATGCTTATTGCTTGGCCAAACTGCAAGAGGCTCTTCTCGCTTCCATAGCTAGGAAGAAACCAATCTTGGAAATACCAACTCACTCTCAGGCCATGACACCACATTATAAACCAAGCTTTTCACCTACACCTCACAACAACCCCAATTACAGATCATGTAGTAGACCCACATTCTCCTCACATAATTCTCAATCTTCCTCACATGGTAGTTCCATCTTAAGATTTAAGAAATCTGGCAGATCATTGATTGCATAGGTGCTGGATGAGAGGAGAGCTAAGAGTTTATGCTTTTATTGTGATGAGAAGTATACACCGGGGCATAAATGTAAGGCTCAGATTTATAAGATTGAGATTAGTAGTTATGAGGAGGAAAGAATAGATGGCTGAGGAGGAGGAGGAGGAGGAATTGGGATTGGAGGAGCCTTTAGGTTTTTTAAAAGAGATCCCTCATATATCCTTAAGTGCTGCCGCTGGGCTTAATACCTATCAAACCATGGGTGTTATGGGAAAAGTCAAGAAGAATTCTCTGCATGTTCTTATTAATTCAAGGAGTACTCATAATTTTTTAGATGTAGCTACTGCTAAGAGGCTTAGTTGTGATGTAAGGAATATAGTTCCATTATAAATTTTTGTAGCCAATGGACAAAAATTAGTTAGCTTAGCCATGTGCCAGAACTTCACCTGGTTTATAGGTGAGGAGGAATTTGAGACTGATGTTATGACAGTTCTTTTAGGCAGTAGTGAAATGATTCTTGGAGCACAATGGCTATCAACTTTAGGACCCATTTTATGGGACTTTGAGAAACTGAGGATGGAATTTAATCAGCAAGGAAAGCAAGTGGTAATCAAAGGAAATCATCCTGCAGCTATACAAAGGATGGAAGGAAAAAATAAACAGCATGTCTTATCCACTTCCACAGCTCCACAGATTTTTGCTATTCAGGTTCACTCAGTTGCTGCTGAGTAGAATACTATCACAACTCAGGTAACTAATTCCTCCCTAGTCTAGCTGTTAAGTGAATTTGAAGATGTATTTGCTAAACCAAGAGGACTTCCTCCCCATAGGACTCATGACCATCATATTATACTCAAGGAAGGGACACCGCTAATCAATGTTAGACCTTGTGGATATCCAGCATTATAAAAAGATGTGATTGAAAAAATAGTACAGGAAATGCTGCAAACTGGGGTTGTAAGGCCTAGCCAGCGCCCATATTCATCCCCAATTGTGTTGGTCAAGAAAAAAGATGACACGTAGAGAATGTATGTGGACTATAGGGTGTTGAATAAGTGCACTATCAAGGATAAGTTTCCTATACCAGTCATTGAGGAACTTTTGGATGACTTATATGGTTCAAGGTATTTTTCTAAGATTGATCTTAGATCGGGATATTGGCAAATAAGGATGCATGATGGTGATATTGCCAAAATAGCCTTTAGAACATATGAAGGACACTATGAGCTTATGGTAATGCCTTTTGGGCTAACTAATGCTCCTTCCACTTTTCAAGCCCTTATGAATCATATATTTAAACCCTATCTCAGAAAGTTCATCTTAGTTTTCTTTGATGATATATTGATCTACAACCCTACTCATGACCTTCATTTGTCTCATTTGAGGACTACTTTTGAAATATTAAGGGCTAATGCATTGTATGCAAAAATGAGCAAGTGTTCTTTTGGTAACAATTAAGTGGAGTACTTGGGGTGTATCATTTCAGAGAAGGGAGTAGCTACTGACCCCACCAAAATAGATGCTATGCAGAACTGGCCTACACCTACTACAGTCAAGCAATTGAGGGGATTCTTGGGGTTGACAGGATATTACAGAAAGTTTATTAAACATTATTATATTATTAGTAAACCACTCACAGATTTGCTTAAAAAGAATGCATTCTGTTAGAGCGCTAAGGCAGAGGAAGCCTTTTCTACCCTCAAAACTGCCATGATGACAACCCCAGTGCTTGCCCTTTCAAATTTTCATGAATAATTTACAATTGAAACTGATGCTTCAGGGAAAGGTATCGGCGCTGTTCTGATGCAACAGGGACACCCTTTTGCATACATTAGCAAAACTCTAGCACCTAAGCATCAGAGTTGGTCAACCTATGAGAAAGAGCTTTTGGCAGTAGTGTATGTAATAGAAAAATAGAGATAATTTGTGATAGGAGCACACTTTGTTATTAAGACTGATCATTTCAGCCTTAAGTATATTTTGGAACAAAAAATTTCCACTCCTCTACAGAGTAAGTTGTTACCCAAGTTATTGGGTTTAAACTATAAGATAGTATATAAAAAGGGGAAGGACAACACTGCTGCTGATTTCCTTTCAAGGATTTCAAGTGCCCAACTTTTGGAGCTTACCTTAATCTCTATTAACACTGAACTCCTTTATTAACACTGAACTCCTCAATAAGATCAAGGAAAGCTAGGAACAAAACCAGGACTTACAGAGGCTCATTTCTAAGTTGTCCCTGCCTTAACACTCACACCATGAGTTCACTTGGGAACAAGGGTTGATAAAGAGGAAAGGAAGGGTGGTAGTAGGACAGGGTGAAGATCTCAGGAACAACTTGATTAAGTTGATCCATGCATCTCCTTTTGGAGGACATTCAGGGGTGGAGGTGACCTATAAGAAGTTGACTAGTTGGTTCTATTGGAAGGGAATGAAGAAGGCAGTAAGAAATTAGGTAAGGGCTTGTGAAATATGTCAAAGATGCAAACCTGTATTGTAGTTTCCAGCTGGATTACAGCCTATGCCCATTCTAGGAGCTATTTGGAGGATATTTCAATGGACTTCGTTGAAGGACCACCTCCTTCCAGAGGCAAGGACACTATTTTTATGGTGGAGGACAAGCTAATAAAATATGCTTATTTCTTACCCTCGGGCCATCCCTTCAGTGCTGCTGGGGTAGCTCAATTATATTTTAAACAGGTTTACAAGTTGCATGGTCTTCCCAAGAGCATAGTAAGTGATAGAGATAAGGTGTTCTTGAGTAAGTCTTGGACAGAATTATTCACATTACAAAAGGTAGCATTGCATATGTCCACTTCATACCACCCTCAAACGGATGGGCAAACTAAAGTGGTGAATAGATGTTTGGAGACCTTCCTAGGACGCATGGCTAGTGAGATACCTCAAGAATGGGTATTGTGGCTGCCCATAGTTGAATAGTGGTATAATTCAAATTGGCACTTAGCTATTGGAACAACTCCTTATGAAGTTGTGTATGGTCAGCCACCCTCCTTCCGTATGCCATACATTACTCGAGATAGCCAAGTGGAGGCAGTAGACAGGAGTTTAAAGGCCAGGGAAGAGTGTATCAAGATGCTGCAGTTTTATTTGTCTCGTGCACAGAGCAGAATGAAATCGCAGGCTGACAAGCATAGGACTGATGTGGAGTTTCAAGTAGGGGAACTGGTCTATATTAAACTGCAACCCTATAGGTAGAATTCAGTGGCCCTAAGAACATGTCATAAGCTGGTTGCTAAGTACTTTAGACCTTTTCATATTGTGGCTAGGGTAGGTAAGGTAGGCTAAAAGCTACGGCTTCCTCTTGCTTCTAAAGTACACCCAATCTTTCATGTGTCTCGGCTCAAAAGACATGTGGGTTGTGCACGTGTTCAAGGCTATATGCCAGAGATAGATGAGGAGGGATTAATCCAGGCAAAGCCTATAGCTGTGTTGGACAGAAGGCTGGGTAAATAAGGCAACCATGCAGTGGTCTCTGTATTGATACAATGGTCCAACAAACCTAAGGAAGATGCAACATGGGAGCTTTATTCTGATATTGAGAAACATTTTCCTTAGTTCAACTTACAAGCTTTAGGATAAGCTTATACTAAGGGGGGTGGATTGTTACAACTCTTTGCTCACGTGCTAATCTCGTGATAGTAATTGATAAATTCGTGAGTATACAACCACAAGAGGGGGGTGAATTGTGGTGTCTGATTTTCGCGTTGTAAGTAACAAACACCCCTCACAGAGGTTATTCTTAGATGACAAACACCCTAGTGACTTGTTTGCAGGGGGTGTTCTCAAATATTGCAAATGTGAAAATCACCAAGATAAATGCGGAAAATAAAGCACACACACAATTTTTACGTGGAAAACACCTCTAGCCCAACTGAGGTGTGAAAAACCACGACCTACCTCGTGTAGGATTTAACCACTTTCACTAACGGGCTTCACACGTTACAAATGTAACACACCTTGTTACAACTTGCAACCACGTAACCTTCTTCTCTAAGAAGGGTACACCACGTCCAAATCTCACCAGATTGGACACGTCCAAAGTCCACACGACTGAGGACCACTCACTCACTTTTCTGATCCAAGATCAGGGTTACAAAACACCTTACGGGGGTGCTTCTGATTTAAGCAGATGTAAGGTACAATGAGGTCCTAGTATGCCAATATCTTGAAAGCTCAGTTTAAACACAACTTGTCTCGGTTTTTCTTTTCTCAAGCGTAACTCGAAAAATTCTTCTCACTAGAAAAACCACTTTTGAAATTTTCCTTTTTTTGCGTATGTTGTGTATGTTTCTCGTCTTTTCTCATCTATACAAATGGAAGTGAAATGCTGAGATTTTAAACACAAAATCAAACGGTCAAAAACAAGGAGAGGTGAAAGAATCAACTAAGTATGGAAAACGATTTTCAAGCAAGAAATACTCCCCAACGGCTAGTGATAAATTTTTCCCAAAATATAAGGGATTTGTTATCTTAAGAGATAACCCTTATCTTCCTATAGCCGTGAAGAAGATTCAAATGACAACCAGAAATCTTCAGCTTTTGAAATTTTATCATATCCGAAAATATAGGCAAAGGGAATCTTTTAGTTTTGGCAATTCTCCCAAAACCTATTTTCGCAAATCTCCCATAATATTTTCAAGAAATATCCTTTCCAGAAAAATAGCAATCTTGGAATTTAAAGAAAGTATTCTGGAGATCTTGGCCAACCGAAATGAATTTTCAAAGATAACCGGGTATGGCCACTTCAGTTTAGAAACACCCTAGGCACCCTGTTTGCAGAGTTGTTCGCAACTGGTGTTCTGAAGCACTTAGTGCAAATGCCGATTTAAGAGGTGTTTAAAATGACGTTTTCAATATTGGCATATTAACAAGAGTCTAAATAAATAAAACCTATATACCCAAGACTTCTTGTTTTGAACCAGTCATCTTGTCCAAGATTTGTAGAGCTGCTGTGAACACCAAGGCCACCTTATTTACTGGGATTGTTCTTTGCATTGCTAGAGTTCAGGAACATGCCTTACAATCAACTGTCGAGGTGGTGTTCTTGACTTAATATAGAATCACCAAGTAAAACCTGTTTAAGACTTGTTCTCACATGTAACAAACCAGTTAATATAATAAAGATCACAAACACCAGTTAGGCCTATTTGGAGATCGTGTTTGGAGTAACATTACTTGGACAAATTTTTACACTTGGATTTGTCATCATCAAAACTAAATATAATAACTCAACAAATTCCCCCTTTTTGATGATGACAAACCAAGTGACCATATTGACAAATATTAAAAACAAATTTGAGAACCATGTATGCTGATTGATTTGGTTATCCACTAAGGTCCGAGTGTTCCAAATTGAAAGAGGGTCAATATTTGTCAAGTAATGGTTCGTCTTTCCCCTTTTGGCATCATTAAAAAGCAAGAACAGCATTGAAAGAAAAAAGTAACGGGTGGTTGCAAAACAGTTACGACAAGTAAGCACGCAGAGAACAATGCCAAGTGCAATGCCAAAGAAAAACAACAAGGGGAGGAGAGGAGAGCGAGAGAACAATCTATACAATCAAGAGGTAGGGTGTGGTCTTGATTGCAGTGGAGGAATACTGGGAGCGAGATCAGAGAGGAGTGCAAGGAGTTCTTCATGGCGTTTAGCTGAAATGGCCTTCTCTGCTTCAAGAGCAGACTTCACAGCAGAAAGCTCTTCTTTGAGGCGTGCATTATCCTCAAGAACAGCTTCAACGGTGGGACTGGGTTTCTCAGAAACAGGAGGTCGAGGTGGTCGAAGACCCTGTTTGTGAGTTGACCCATGGCCAACGTCAAAGTCACACCCCATTAGGGTGTCAACGCCAATTTCATCAATCAGTTGAGCTGGCACTCTCCGTTTAAGCTCAATACCAAAGTGCTCAAACACCTTGGTCAGCAAGAACCCATACCCGAGATCATGGTTTCGGGTGGTGTTCGCAATTCGCCCAATGTGGCGAATCATGATAGCAGGAAGATTTATGGGTTCCTCCCTATCCAAGAAGTCGACCAGGCACTGAATAAAAAGGTCTGCTGAGTTTCTCCCTTTACCCCTTGGAATCACGTTCTTAATGATGAACATGAAAAGTAGTTAGTGAAGAGGGATCAGATCACCCTTTTTTACAGAGGAGGGTGTTCTCAGGCTCTCTTTCTGGCTGACCCGCTTAGATATCTCCAGGAGCCTGGCTGTCTCTAGGACAGTTTTATCCTCCCTCACATACACAGCAAATCTATAGGAGGGGATGCCCAGAATGTCACCAAGAGTGGCTGCATCGAAGGAGAAATGTCGCTCATTGACAGCACTTGTCACCACCCCAATTGTGACAGAGCAGTTGGCATAGAAGTCAGCCTTGCTGGGTGTTTGCAAACAACTCAAGCCAGCCTTGGGCTCAAAGCTTGGTCAAGAACACCCCCAGCCCAAGTTCCTCAAGGAAGGGTATGTTCACTACCTTCCCCCTTATAACATTGCGCCGGAGGAATTGCGCGTGTTTCTCAGACAGGGGAGAGGGAGTGGACAATTTGGTCTTTTTGATTTGAGGAGCCGAGGATGCAATTTTGGAAAGAGGGGTTGTTTTCGGTTTCCTCTTGAGGGGTGTTTTTGAGGCTGAAGGTTTAGAAGAAGTGGTGATTGGTTTTGAAGGGTTTTGTTCATCAGAGGATTCTGAGAACACGGGGGTCCCTTGTTTGAAGGAGGGATCCTCGGAATCAGAACCAGAAAGGCTCGAGGAGGAAGAGGAAATCTCCTCAATAACTGGAGCAGAAGGTTTGGAGGATCTGGGGGTCGATCTGAAAGATTTGCGAGAAGGTTTAGAAGGAGGAGAAGAGGGAGTTAGAGAGGGGCGAGACCTTGGTGGTGGTCGTGTTCTTGGCGTTCGGGTGCGCCTAGCCACCATCTTCACCCTTTTTCTCTTCTCTCCAGTTTGAGAGACTAGAGGAACAGAGTCATCCCCTTGGACAGGACTATCTTCTGTTTTCTCACCAGAGTCCTCCTTCAGATCCATGAATAGATCATCGAAGAACGCATCCCTTGTTCTTTGAGTTGTTTCTGGGAATAGCGCAGAAGAACAGGGTTCAAAATTCCCAAAGAGGGTTTCTGGGTTCTCCAAGAATTGGTCTTGGAAACCCGAAGAACCAGCAACAGCTTCAGAAGAAATGGGACAAGGGATTGTTCCCACATACACCACTAATTTCCAACCGAAGGAGTAGGGAATATCATTCAACTCAAGCCCAATACTTTTGAGGTTTAACCGATTGAGATACCCGAATATTGTGTGGATAATTGGGTGAGGAGGAGCCGGAATCGAGGGTATAATCATGTTGTTACTCTCAGAGATTGATGAAGAATCAGTTTTGGGAGCCATTATCGCAAGGAAGAATTTCGGGTTTTGAGGGTTTTGCTAGGGTTTGAAAGCAAGAACAGAGGAGAGAGCAAGACGGGAAAGACAGACGCACGCAAGAGGGGGTTTTTTAAACTCCCTACCCGTTATGAAGGGCCACCTAGGGAACACCTAGAATTTAAGCAGACAGCATACGTTAATGACAATTAAGGCATACCTGTTCGAGCCGCCTGTTCTTGAACATGCTTCTCTCATTCCAAGGTCTGTCATGAATACTCTTTCTCCATCTCCCAAGGCAGCAGTCTTCACATATAATCATAGTAGCACACAAGACTACACATATTCGTTAAGCATAGACCACTGTTTTGATAACAAGAATTGCAAACAAGGGGATAGAACAGGTATTATAAGGTGTTTTTGTCAGCTTGGTCTAACTCTGAGAACAGGTGTTCTCAGGGTGTTTTCACCAACCCCAATTCCAGTCTGTTTCTCTCGAATTGGTCTCTACTCAGTGCTTTAGTGAATATATCAGCAATTTGATTTTCAGTGGAGCAAAAATTTATTGAAATAAAGCCTTTTTCCACATTATCTCTTAAGAAATGATGTCGAATGTCAATATGCTTTGTTCTTTTATGTTGACATGGATTTTTGGCAATGTTAATTGCACTTGTGTTATCACAAAAAATAGGAATGCATCCAATGTCAACACAAAAGTCCTTAAGCTGTTGTCTTATCCACAACAGTTGAGCACAACATGAAGCTGCTGCAACATATTCAGCTTCTGCTGTGGACATGGCAACTGAATGTTGCTTCTTGGTAGCCCAAGATACCAAACAAGGTCCAAGAAAGTGAGCCATACCTGAGGTACTCTTTCTATCAACTAGGAATCCAGCATAGTCAGCGTCAGCTTATCCAACAAGATCAAAATTGCCACCTCTAGGATACCATAAAGCTAAATTGGGTGTATGTTTCAAATATCTCAATATCCGTTTAACAGCCTTAAGATGAGTTTCCTTAGGATTAGACTGAAAACGGGCACATAAACCAACACTAAAAATAATATCCGGTCTACTAGCGGTTAGGTATAGGAGTGACCCAATCATGCCCCTATAGAGTTTCTCCTCAACTGAGGGACTCCCATCATCCATAACCAACTTGGTTGAAGGAGGAATAGGAGTGTCTATGGGTTTGGCCGACTCCATCCCAAAACGCTTAAGTAGCTCATTGATATACTTTTGTTGATGGATCATGGTGCCGTTTGGAGTTTGCTTGATTTGTAAGCCTAAGAAAAAGTTAAGCTCACCCATCATGCTCATCTCAAACTCACTCCTCATCATATTCGAAAATTCATTGCATAAATCATGATGAGTTGTACCAAATATAATGTCATCTACATATATTTGGACAATCAATAAATGTTCCCCCTTAGATTTTAGAAACAAGGTATTGTCTACCTTGCCTCTTCTAAAATCATTTTCAAGTAAAAAGCTTGACAACCGTTCATACCAAGCTCTTGGAGCTTGTTTTAAACCATAAAGTGCTTTGTCAAGTTTAAAAACATGATTTGGAAAATCACCATTTTCAAAACCAGGGGGTTGTTTGACATACACCTCTTCTTTAAGGTATCCGTTGAGGAATGCACTTTTCACGTCCATTTGATATAGCTTGATTTCCATATGAGCTGCAAAGGCTATTAAGATTCGAATAGCCTCAATTCTAGCAACTGGTGCAAAGGTTTCTTCATAATCGATCCCTTCTTCTTGATTATACCCTTGAACAACCAGCCGTGCCTTGTTCCTAGTGACTGTTCCTGACTCATCTAGCTTATTTCAGAACACCCACTTGGTTCCAATAATTTTTCTCTCAGCCGGTCGAGGTACAAGGTGCCACACTTTGTTTCTTTCAAATTGATGAAGCTCTTCTTGCATAGCCGTGATCCAATCTGAATCTGCAAGAGCTTCATTCACACTTTTTGGCTCAATGTTAGAAAGAAAAGCATAGAAAGCACAAAAATTCTTAAGTTTAGATCTAGTTTGCACTCCAGTATTAATATCTGACAAGATTTGATCAAGAGGGTGCGAACTATGGTGCTTCCATGGTCTTGGATTAAATGGATCCACAGACACATGCTCTGTTCTAACTGAAATGTGTGTAGGATCAGGCTCAAGAACACCTCCTGATCCTGTTTCTGCACCTGTTTGCAAGCTTGTTCCTGAAGAGCATGGTTCCGAACATGGTTCAACGGTGTTTCCCCCTGTTTGGTTCTCACCTTGCCTGCCATTTTGAGGAACAGCTTCTGTACCTGTTTTCTTCAGGGTGTTCTCACCTTGTTTTTCTTGGTTCAACGATTCCTTTTGGACAAGACCTAATTCAAACTCTTCATCCTGTGCATCACTCTCATTCAAAGAGTTAGATTCATCAAAAAACACATGCACACTTTCCTCAACACACAAGGTTCTTTTGTTAAAGACTTTGTATGCCTTACTGTGAGAGGAATAACCAAGAAATATTGCCTCATCACTCCTTGGATCAAACTTTCCTAAGGCATCTTTCCCATTGTTATGCACGAAACATCTACAACCAAATGTTCTTAGATGCATAATGTTGGGTTTTCTGCCTTTGAGAAGTTCATAAGGAGTTTTGTTCAAAATGGGTCTAATCATGCATCTATTTATAATGTAACATGATGTGTTCAAGGCTTCTGTCCAAAAGTTCTTAGGAAGACCACTAGCAATAAGCATTGTTCTAGTCATGTTTTCTAGGGTACGATTTTTTCGTTCAACCACCCCATTCTGCTGGGGTGTTCTCGGGGCTGAGAAGTTATGATCAACACCATGTTCATTACAAAAGTTTGTAAAACTTGCATTTTCAAATTCAGTACCATGATCAGACCTCAAGCTTGCCAATGAGTGTCCTACTCTCTTTTCAATCCTTTTGAGAAGGGCAATAAACTTCTCAAAGGTTTGATTCTTGGATGTCAAGAATAAAGTCCAAGTAAATCGAGTGTAATCATCCACAATTACGAGCACATACCTCTTCCCTCCTCTACTAGCTATCCTCATGGGACCACATAGATCAATACGCAATAATTCAAGAGGTCGGGTAGTGCTTACACACTTTTTAGATTTTAAAGAAGATCTGACTTGTTTCCCTTTCGCACAAGCTTCACATACCTTGTCATCATTATACTTGATGGAAGGTAGTCCCACAACCAAATCTTTGGAAACAAGTTTGTTTAACAAGGACAGGCTTGCATGACCTAGTCTCTTGTGCCATAGCATTATATCATTATTTAATGCATTTAAACAAGTCAGATTATTTTGGGGAAGAGTAGAAATACAAACTTTATAAACATTTTGACATCGCTTCCCCCTCAACACAACATCTCCTGTGTCGCCATTCACAACCAAGCAACGTGTTTTTGAAAACAGTACTAGGTTGTTCTTGTCACACAGTTGGGACACACTTAGCAAATTGTGTTTTAACCCATCAACTAAGTGCACATTATCAATTGAGTGGGAGAGAGTTTTACCAATATTACCTATACCGACAATTGTCCCAGACTTGCCGTTTCCAAATGCTACACTCCCACCATTCAAAGCTGTAAGTGAGAGAAAATTTGATCTTTCACCAGTCATGTGCCGTGAACACCCACTATCAACAAACCACAACTGCCTGTTTTCAAGGGTGTTAGTGGGGTTGTTCGTAAGGTTGTTCTCTCTCACTTCAGCCTGCAAAACAAATCACGGGTTAGTTTTGGGAACCCAGATCCACTTGGGTCCCATTCTTTTAGACATGTAAAGCTCATCTTTTCTAATCCAGATTTGTTTCACATATCTTTCATTCTTTTCATTGGCATGTTTTCTTAAAGGGCAAGTGTATCTATAATGACCCGTTTTACCACAATGAAAGCAAACGATGTTTTCAGGTAATCCCACATACTTTCTATGTATTGGGTAAACGGTCCGTTTATGCTTGTAACCAAGTCCCTTTTTGTTTCTACTGTGATGAGTGTTTAACCAATCAAGGGCTTGTGAAGATTTGTTCCAGCGTTTGTTTGTGGCAAGATCAGTTTCTAATTTTTCTATGGTGGCATTCAAGCTCTGCTTTTCATTTAGCAGGGATTCAACTATTTCTTCCACTTCAAAGAGTTTTTTCTCTACTTGTGTATAATCGCCTTCTTTTAGAAAGAGGTCTTCTCTAAGCACGTTAATATTCTCGTGTAAACCAAGTGTTTCATTTTTGAGAATTTCATTTTCAAGCTCTAGGTCACGAACTTCTCTTTTTAGATCAGCACAGGTGTCTATCAAATTATATAGAAGTTCTTCTAAAGTGGCTTTGTTAAGACCATGTACCTTGTTCTTGAGATCTGAGAAGCTGATTGTTGATTCATCATCTGAATCTGAATCACTTTGTGCCATAAGTGCTACGACCCCTTCTTCAGCTTCAGATTCTCCTTCATCCTCAGAGGAATCTCCCCAAGCAGCCAGCATAGCTTTCGAGAATCGCTTGCCCAGATTGTTTACAGGGTGTTTTCGACCCTGTTTTCGAGGGTGTTCGGGCATCTGATCTTCTCGAAGCAGAGGGCAATTTTTGACTAAGTGATCTGGTTTGCCGCACTTGAAACACCCTGTGAGCTGTTCTTTGGGGGTGTTTCTGGACTTACTGAAGTCTTTTCTTTTGTTGTTCTCCTTGACCTTTTTGAAGAATTTCTTGAATTTTCTGGACATTAGGGCCATATCTTCATCTTCAAGGTCAGAGTCAGTGTCCTCATGTGCTTTCAAGGCAAGCCCACGATCCTTCTTTTGCTCCTCTCTTTGTTGTGAGTTCTTTCGGAGTTCATAGGTCTGGAGATTACCAATCAACTCGTCGAGGGTGATCTTGTTCATGTCTTTAGCCTCTTGGATGGCTGTTACTTTGGCCTCCCACGTACGAGGTAAAATTCTGAGGATTTTCCTCACCAACTCTTCAGTGGTGAAAGATCTTCCCAGGGATTTTAACTCGTTCGTGATGTGAGTAAACCGTGTATACATATCCATCACAGTCTCACGATCACCCATATCAAACAACTCATATTGTCGCATAAGTAGCTCAATTCTAGATTGTTTAACCTGACTCGTACCTTCATGAGCAACTTGCAGGGCATTCCAGATAGCTTGGGCTGATTCACACTCAGAGATGCGAGTGTATTCATCGGGTCCCAGGCCAAAATATAGAAGCTTTTTAGCCTTGGCATTTTTCTTCATCTTTTTGTAGTCCTCGGCATCAAACTCATGAGGTTCTTTGGGAGCTGTTTTTCCTTCAGGAAGGGTTTTTATGGGAACAAAAGGCCCGTTCTTGATGAGCATCCATAACTCATAGTCTTCGGCTTGTATATAGTTCTCCATCCTATTCTTCCACCAACTATAGTGTTGGCCATTGAAGTAAGGAGGGCGAGTAATGGATTGTCCTTCAAGAATTCCTTATGGAGTACTCATCTTCAGAATCTCTCAAGGCGTTAACCTTTTGTAGGAGAACCCACTCTGATACCACTTGTTAAATTCGTGAGTATACAACCACAAGGGGGGTGAATTGTGGTGTCTAATTTTCGCGTTGTAAATAACAAACACCCTCACAGAGGTTATTCTCATATGACAAACACCCTAGTGACTTGTTTGCAGGGGGTGTTCTCAAATATTGCAAATGCGAAAATCACCAAGATAAATGCGGAAAATAAAGCGCACACATAATTTTTACGTGGAAAACACCTCTAGCCCAACTGAGGTGTGAAAAACCACGACCTACCTCGTGTAGGATTTAACCACTTTCACTAACGGGCTTCACACGTTACAAATGTAACACACCTTGTTACAACTTGCAACCACGTAACCTTCTTCTCTAAGAAGGGTTACACCACGTCCAAATCTCACCAGATTGGACACGTCCAAAGTCCACACGACTGAGGACCACTCACTCACTTTTCTGATCCAAGATCAGGGTTACAAAACACCTTACGGGGGTGCTTCTGATTTAAGCAGATGTAAGGTACAATGAGGTCCTAGTATGCCAATATCTTGAAAGCTCAGTTTAAACACAACTTGTCTCGGTTTTTCTTTTCTCAAGCGTAACTCAAAAAATTCTTCTCACTAGAAAAACCACTTTTGAAATTTTCCCTTTTTTGCGTATGTTGTGTATGTTTCTCGTCTTTTCTCATCTATACAAATGGGAGTGAAATGCTGAGATTTTAAACACAAAATCCAACGGTCAAAAACAAGGAGATGTGAAAGAATCAGCTAAGTATGGAAAATGATTTTCAAGCAAGAAATACTCCCCAACGGCTAGTGATAAATTTTTCCCAAAATATAAGGGATTTGTTATCTTAAGAGATAACCCTTATCTTCCCATAGCCGTGAAGAAGATTCAAATGACAACCAGAAATCTTCAGCTTTTGAAATTTTATCATATCCGAAAATATAGGCAAAGGGAATCTTTTAGTTTTGGCAATTTCTCCCAAAACCTATTTTCGCAAATCTCCCATAATATTTTCAAGAAATATCCTTTCCAGAAAAATAGCAATCTTGGAATTTAAAGAAACTATTCTGGAGATCTTGGCCAACCGAAATTAATTTTCAAAGATAACCGGGTATGGCCACTTCAGTTCAGAAACACCCTAGGCACCCTGTTTGCAGGGTTGTTCGCAACTGGTGTTCTGAAGCACTTAGCGCAAATACCGATTCAAGAGGTGTTTAAAATGACGTTTTCAATATTGGCATATTAACAAGAGTCTAAATAAATAAAACCTATATACCCAAGACTTCTTGTTTTGAACCAGTCATCTTGTCCAAGATTTGTAGAGCTGCTGTGAACACCAAGGCCACCTTGTTTGCTGGGGTTGTTCTTTGCATTGCTAGAGTTCAGGAACATGCCTTACAATCAACTGTCGAGGTGGTGTTCTTGACTTAATATAGAATCACCAAGTAAAACCTGTTTAAGACTTGTTTTCACATGTAGCAAACCAGTTAATACAATAAAGATCACAAACACCAGTTAGGCCTGTTTGGAGATCGTGTTTGGAGCAACATTACTTGGACAAATTTTTACACTTGGATTTGTCATCATCAAAACTAAATATACTAACTCAACAGTGATTGATTTCCTTGATAGCAGGCAATTTGCTATAACTATGAAAGGTTGTTAGAACAGTTGTATTCCTGGGCAAAATAGCTTGTACATAAGGAGCCACATTGGCCCTTGCTGAGAATGTTGATGAATGATATGAATTTTCTCTCTCTCTCTCTTGTTCTGCTCTCTCTCTCTCTATACTTTTCCCTGAAACTGTATAACTCTCCAAGAGCTGTGCGAATGTGCTACTAACAAGTTGGCTTAAGAGCCTCCAGTATAATTACTCCCTTTGCAAGTTTAAATTGAATACAATCTCTTTTATAGGTTAACAATGATAGTAATTGTAGCTTATATGGAAGCACAACCAAGACTTCTTTTATCCCTTACATTAATAATTCTGATGCAAAATATTTTCCCATTTCAGCTTATTGCCTAAAAATATTTTTGAGGGGGCGGTTGTCCTATACCCCCATTTCAGCTCACTTCTAGGTGTCATTTCCTCTTGCATCCTCTGATCTCAAATTATATGCTCCAGAAAATGATTTCATCATGGAAATATGCAATTGTCACACGTCCAGTAGCATTTTGCAGGTAAGGCACTTGATTGCAATCCATACTTTGAGGTGACAAATTGGGCTTTTTAGGAACATTTTCTTTCGATATACGTAGTAGAACCCCCCTCTTGTTATAGATTATGTGTTTCATGAGAAAATTAAAACTACTTGCTGCACTTTCTGTGCACCATATTCAGGGGCAGAGTCAGGATTCAAAGTAAGGGGTGTCGAGATTAATAACACACATAACATAAACTTTAAATCTCTAAGTTGACCACTTATTCAACACAAATTCAATAAAAAATAGTAAATTAAACATAAACAACCTCATTTTTTAATCAAGAAGACAATCAGGAAAAAATCCTCATTTTTTAATTCATGAATCATGAGTAAATCACTAAGTTAATCAATTATTTAACATGAATCTAACTAAAATCAGTAAAGTAAATATAATTATTTACAAAATAACAAAATTAAAAACAAAATTTGGGGATTATTTGGATTTACCTCAAATTTAGAATTACGAGCAGCTGTTGGCCGGCCACTAGTGTCAGCCGAAGGCCGCGACAGGCGATGGGCGAGGCAACTGGGCAGCGGAGAAGTAGAGGTTAGGGGTGGGCATGGAGTTCTATCGTTCAACATGCATTGGTTGACTGTTTGGGCAATGCAAATTGAAAAGGAAAATTAAAGGAAAACTTTAAGTGAGCTTGTAAAAATTCAAAAGAAATGCACAGAAGGCGCTGGCACAAGAAGTTGAACATGCAACCTCCCATACATAGCAATAGGCGGCCAATCACTATGCTATCCACATACAAAACAAAATAAATATATGTCAATGTTCTTTACGCCAAAATAAAATACACAACAAAAGGAGCAGACACGAGGAGTCGAACATGCGACATCCCACACCGAGCAATACACAACCAACCACCGTGCTATCTACGTCTTTGCTGAATAAGTTGGAACTAATAAATATATGTAAATGCTTTTTGGCGCCAGAATATCCTATATTTAACCTTTTTTCCCTAAAAAGTTAGGGTGTCAATTGACACCTTGCACCTTAGTGGCTCCGCCCATATGACCATATCACTCTAATTCAATGGGAAGTTTTGATTATTCATTTTATTTTATTGACCTTACTCTTATCATGGACTCGATCAGCATCTAACAAGTTTCCTCCTTGATGCTTGCATTTAAGATGTGGAGTTTTTTTTTCCCCACCTTAGGCGTTTTATGGGCCTTGGACCTTGCAGTCTGCTGTAGCATGTGATTTCAAGATGGTTAATGCATCTTCGGCAATTAAGAGGCAGCAGTGCTTACATTTCTTCAGTTGCTATTCAGTTTGTCATAAAACATTTGGACTATTTTTTTATTTCTTAAATGGCGTGACATTATATTATTTCTTACTGAATATTCTATATTCACTGAATAGCCTCAAATTCTCTATAAATTGTAGCTTAAACAACAACCTTTTTGCATGTAACTATTTTTGCTGGATATATCCTCATATTTGTTTATTGTAATTAATTTTTACAATTGTCGGAGAGTGCATGCGAAGCATGCTAGCCAGATTAGTGTTTGTATATATAAACACAATTTACTACTCTGGGGTACATATTGTTTTACGAAAATAATTTTTAAGTTAGAATATATTTCCAAGTGCCCATTGTTTTAGGTAAACTATATGCAGGGGTCAATGTTATATGAGACAATAATTTCTTAGGGGTTTTTTCTTTCAAATAAGGCCCAAAACTTTCTGAATTTTCTGTTTTTGATGTAGAATGAAGTTCAAAGTGCAAATACTCAAATTTTGGTTGCTTTTTAGGAAACTATACTTGTAATAATGTTTAAACTTTTAAAAATGACTTTGTTGGTATTAATTATCACAATCTACTACTTATATCATAAATATTATATTTTCTGCGATTATGGGCATATCATACTTTAGCAAAATAATAAAGCTTAATTAGAGAGTTTTTGCTATTACCTGAACTTAGTTGGCATTGGACTATGTCGTTCCTCTAACTTCCAGTTTACAAAGATTGCTAATCTCAACCACATCTTCCTTAGATCAGGCACAACATAGATCCATTTTGTTTCTTAGCTCAGATCATAGTTATTAATTGAATAACATTTCCTACGAGGAAACTTCTTTTATTGAAAGTTTGAAAGTAGAAATATTGCAATAATAAGATTTGAAGAGGGACTTAAACAACCAAGATCATCAGGGATGCTTGCTCATAGAGAAATGGAGATACCCGACTTCTCTTTTGCTCAAGTATGTTCAAATAACCATGTCCCTTCACAACACTCAGCTTGTCCTTTTATAGAGGAGATGGAATACACATGATGCCCTAATAGTTGTAGTACACGCACTGTTACAAGGTGCTTGCTCATGGCTCAGTAGACTACATTATTTTATCGACTTGATATTTGACAAGATAACACATAATGGTGCAACAACTTTTCAGAGCACTTAATGTTGACAACACTAGGCATTCATATTAATATTCTGCGCCACTTTATTTGCAATAATGTCTTCAAGTCTACCATTATCAAGATAATCATTAAACTTTTCATCAAGTTTAAGATACTCTGGATTCAATTTCTCAAATAGTTCATGTAGATATCTCTTTTGTTGTTTTGATGGAAATTTTCTAGCTCCAACATCAAAGAGATAATCAACTACATATTTTGAAGTAGCTCCTTCTACCTTCATATATTTGCTGAACTCACTATGATCAGTGAAAATAGCGCTCCGTAATGCATTAGTATTTTTCTTCATTTAATCAATGCAACATTAGATGATAAATGGTGTAAAAATGAATGACTCGTTCTAAAGCAGATCACTAACTACTTCTAGTCATTCTGGAAAAAATTCTTATCGTTGATCATCAGGATTTTCTAGATCAGTTAGTTCAATAAGACAATCAGATGGTTTGCCATCTCCATTTTCATACTCGATCATTGCGCAATGTATCTCAATATGCATATTTCTATTGTTTAGGAATTTTGTTGGACCATTAGGAGATGTGAAAATCCAATAAATCATTTTAAACACACACTTTTGATATTTTGTTAGACTTAAGAAGAATGGGTACTTCGGATTCGGGATTTCAAAGAGGTAAGCTATCATAACATATTCCCAAACTCTCATGATGGGGTCATTTAGAGGAATTGCATTTGATACGAATTTGATATTGTTTAATTGAAAAATTATGCAACTTGATCCTCCTAAACCTATGATTTTGGCTCAACTTAATTATTATTTTAGAATTTTTATTTGGGTTTTATTTTTTTTAAAAGAAAAATCAAAAAATGAAGAAGTGGTGGAAAAGTGAAAAATTGGGCTGAGAAGTGAAAGTTGAAACTGCAGACTATAAAGCCGCGGCCAAGTTCTTTTCTTTGCGAGCTGAAAAAAAAAAAAAGCTAGGAAATAAAATAAAATCCAAGTTCCCCACCCTCTCCTTGTCACATTAATCACTCTACAAACCTAGCATTTATTTTCCCTATACTGGATTTTACACCCGTACTCTTCCTCCATAACCACCAATGCCTCATCTTCTCCATCTTATTGGCATAATCAATGGAACCACCTTCCTCATTTTTCTCCAGCACCATTCATCACCATCAATTGGCTAACGAATCAGATTTTTTGGCAGCAGATCTCGTAAGAAGATCGAGCAATAGCCCCTAACCTCTTGCTAAGGTTTACTATTGAACTGAGATAAGAACACTTAAGCAATCACGGCAGCAGATATTTTGCAGTATTAGCCGAATTTGTTAGGAGTGAAAATTGGAAATGGGTTGGAAAACTAGTATAAGTAGAGGGGTAGAGGGAAGCTCTGGGGATGGAGTTTGGTCCGGAAAATATGATTTTCCTAGGAAGGCCCACATATTCGCAATCGCAGGCCAAGTCCAATTAGGAATAGTGGACCCTTGCAGCTCCCACCAGTGTCCCAAATAGAGCAAGCGGTCAGCATTTTGGGGTTTCCAGGCATAAAATTACCGTCTTACCCCTTGCTACAGGAGCTATAAATACTTACCTACACACATTGGAAAAGGGATTGGTACTCTGACATAATTTCCTCTACAGTCTCTCTCTTTACTGTATTTATCTCTCATTTGGACCTTCCTGTGACTTGAACGTTAGAGCGGCGCTTCCTGGACCACAACCTGGGGGTGCCTTTTTTGCAGGTCCAGCACAGGAGGAAAGGATCGTCAGCTGATCTGCATGTGCCATCACGTAAGCCCAATCTCTCGTCCACGCCATGCCCAGCAAAGCACGGGAAGTTCCCGAAAGAGATTTGGCGCCGTCTATGGGGAGAGACCGGTGAATGATAGTGGTTAATGAACCCACACGAGCATGGGCCAGGAGAGATAACGCGCCTGCCACGGAGCCCCGGCGCCCCCCGAGGCTGAGGACGCCTCGGAGAGTTCTCGGGCTGATCCTCGTTCAGTTGGCCAGCCCCCGGCTAGGCAGGAGGCCTATGTCACGGTGGACGCACTCAAGAGCCCCATGTCCACCATCACCGACACAATTATGCAACAAGTTTCCGAATAGGTTAAGAAAGCGGTGGAGGCCGCGTACGACCTTTTCCCTATGTCAAGTACGTGCCCGCCGTGGCCTGCAAGCCTCCTCATAAACACGCACCCGTGGCATCCCATCACCATAGTGAGTGAATAAGAGAGGCCCCTTACGTTGACCAAAATGACCAATCGCAGGCCGAGAACCGTGAACGATTCGTCAGGGCCGAGGCCCTGCACAGCCTCCGCTCGAGCCACAAACAGCCGACAAAATCAACCACGACATCAACGCCGTATGCAATGCACTCCCGAAGAACCGCCTGGTTTGAAGAGTAAGAGCAGACCTCGAGGGGAGGCCTCAGGGCAACGGCGAACCCTGGAACATTGCTCTGACTGCGAGCGTACGGACAGTCCCCTCGAGACAGGCACAGCCAGCGGTCTCGCCAACATGACCGAACTCCCCCCAAATCTCCAAGGGCCGGTCCTAGTTGAAGAAGTGCGTCAGTAATGGAGGTGAAGAGATGCCTGGAGATGCCCATCAAGGTCTCCGGCACGGATGCCCGGATGGGGCCCGTACCTTTTTCCACTCCGTTTAGCGCAGAGATTGTCAACGCTTCGTATTACGGGAAAGTGAAGATGCCTACCGTGGACCTATCTGATGGGACCACAGATCCGGAGGAGCACTTGGGAGTGTACAAGGCACAGATGTACGTCCAAGATGTGGATGATGTCGCGTACTGCCGATTCTTTCCTGTAACCCTGACAGGGGTGGTGCAGCCCTAGTTCAACGGCTTAGTCCCAGGAAGTGTCTTGTGTTTTCAGGACTTGGATAGATTTGTTAGCCAATTCATCGCCAGCCGTAAAGAGAGGCGAGCTAGCATTCACCTCTCCAAAATCAAGTAGGGGCCGCAGGAGTCCTTGGCTGACGTCGTCAAGTGCTTCCACCAGGAGGCAGTCTTGATCTCTAATCTAGAGGATGGGGTGGCATACACCTCTTTTCTAAATAGTTTGAAGAGTGGACGGTTCAAGTTCTCCACAGCTGAGTAAAATGAGACCACCCTTGTAGAGGCATTGAGGAAAGTTGCCGACTTCATCCATGCCACCGAGATTTGTGCTAAAGGCGCAGATGTTCCACAGAAGACTAAGATTCCCATCGATAGGAATCCCGACTGAGTGGATAAGAGGCCACGACTTGAGAGCGTAGACCCTCAGCTCACTAAGGACCCTCGAAGCATCCTCATGGAAGTGAGAGGGCACCCTATGCTGAAAAGGCCACACCTGATGACCTCAGCACCAAAGCCCCAGAATGTGCGAAATTATTGTGAGTTCCATGAGTAGAAGGGGCACACGACTGCCGAGTGCTGGGAGATGAGGAAGGCACTTCACAAAATGATGGATAAGGGTCAGATCGGCCATTTCTTGAAGAGAGGACCGCGTTTCCTCCGAGAGGAGCACGAGCTCATGCGGCCTAAACCCTCGGATGAAGAATGCTCCACGAAGATAGTGGGCACTATTGCCGGGGCATACGCAGAAGGCATCACTCGGTCCGCCTGGAAGGTCTTAATTTGAGGGACCAGTAGGTTCTCACGGCAGAGCAAAGCAGCCGAATTACAGTGCCCACAATGGTGTTCGGTGGAGAAGAACGCCCCCGCTTCACCTCCTAGCACAATGATCCACTAGTGGTAGAAATGAAGGTGGCTACTGCCATTGTGTGGAGAATCCTTATTGACACAGGGAGCTCTGTGGACATCATCACTTGGGATTGCTTGAGGAAACTGAAATATTCGGGGAGGGAAATTGTTCCCTTGGTACACCACATCTCAGGATTTGGGGGACAAGAGGTAAACCCTATGGGGATGATCCATCTCCCTTTGTGCTTTGGAGATAAGACCAAAGCAAGAACCTTGGAGGTAGACTTCTTGGTTGTTGACGTGCCCACGACTTACAATGTCATTCTTGGGCGGCCTACCCTGAACAAGGTTAAAGGCCGTCATAGAACCATACTTGCTCCAACTCCAGTTTGAGGCTAATGATGAATACAATGCAAGGAGACCAAAGAACGGTTCGAGAATGCTATCTCGTTAGCATCCGCTCGCTGGTAGAGCGGACGGCCGAACGAGGGGCCACCTCCTCCAACGGCCAACGCCTTGGTCATACATACGCGGGCCTCGGTTGAGCTAGAACAACCTCGCCCGGAGGCTGCGGATGGTGCTAAGCAAATCCCACTTAACGAAGGACATCCTGACCACATGATCCACTTGGGTAAGGAGATGGAAGCTCCTATCTGACATTCCTTAGTTGCACTCTTACAAGAGCACCATGATGTCTTTGCCTTCGGCCTTGAAGAGACGCTCAGAGTTGACCCCGCTGCTATGGAGCAGAAGATGAACGTTGATCCTACTTACAACCCCGTGGTTGAGAAAAAGTGACACATGGGCCCAGAACGGGTCGCGGTAGCAACCGCGGAAGTGTAGAAGCTACGAAGGGTAGGATTCATCTGGGAATTCCAATACCCGAAGTGGATCTTGAATGTCGTCTTAGTTAGAAAACCTAATGGGACTTGGAGGAAGTGCGTGGATTTCACCGAGTTGAACAAAGTCGGCCCGAAGGACAGTTACTCACTCCTAAAGATCGAAAAACTAGTAGATACAGTAGCTGGACATGCCTTACTAAGCTTCATGGATGCCTTCTCGGGGTATCACCAGATACCCCTGCCCCGAAGATCAAGAGAAGACCGCGTTCATAACCGATCGAGGTTTGCATTGCTACAAGGTAATGCCCTTTGGCTTGAAAAACGTGGGAGCCACTTACCAACGGCTAGTGAACAAGTTGTTCGAGCCCCTCACTGGTCAAACCATGGAAGTTTACATAGATGACATGAAAGTGAACAGCATGGTCGACGTTGAGCATGGCCAGGTCTCGCGGAAGACGTTCGATATCCTACAAGCATTTGGGATGAAACTCAACCCCAAGAAATGTGTTTTCGGAGTCAAAGCAGACAAATTCCTCGGATTCATGATTAGTAGCCGAGGGATTGAAGCTAATCCGGAGAAGATCCAGGCCGTGTTGAATATGAGGCCACCGCATATCATCACAGAGGTCCAATGATTAACAGGATGTATCGCGGCCCTGGGATGATTCATGTCTTGATCCACTGACAATTGCCAGCCCTTCTTCCGCGTCCTACAAACGCGTGCAAATTTCGTTAGGGATGAGGAAGCTGACGAGGCCTTCCGAGTGCTAAAAATGTAGTTGGCTCATCTGCCTAGGATAGCCAGTCCTCTCCTAGGAGAAACACTCCATCTTTACTTGGCCGTCTCAGAACAGGCCATAAGCACGGTCCTGGTAGTGGAGAGAGCCAAGGAGCAAATCCCAGTGTACTATGATAGTCACGCCCTCACATGGAAAGAGGTGAATTACCCACTTATAGAGAAGTTCGCCTGCACATAGAGTGACTGTCCTCACCAACCAACCCTTGAAGAATGTCCTTCAAAGGCTGGATGCTTCCAGATAGCTCCTAAATGGGCGGTGGAGTTGTCACAATGCGACCTCACATTCGAGACTCAAAGGGCCATTAAAGCACATGCTCTGGCAGACTTCTTAGCTAAGAGTATCAGCACCACTATGGATAGTGGTTCAACCCACCCTTCTTGGAACCTTTACATCGACGGCTCATCCACCAAGGATGGGAGTGGGGCTGACCTGATTATTGAGAGCCCCCGAGGGGAGCGGTAAGAACACACCTTGAAATTCATGTTCAAGGCATCGAACAATAAGGCTGAATACGAGCCGTTAATTGCAGGAGTGGAGTTCTGCTATATCGCGAGGGCTGACTCGATCCGAGCATTTTCTTATTCTCAGCTTGTAGTTAGCCAACTCGATGTAGAATACGAAGCAAAGGATGGCACCTTGGCAGCCTACGTTCGACAGGTACGTGAGGCCACTAAGTTGCTGAAGCACTTCTCAATGACTCACATGCCGCGATCCAAGAATCGACAAGCCGACGCACTGTCCAAGCTAGCTTGCTCTTCTAAGGACGGAAAGCCAAAATAGATTCAATGGGAGACTTTGACAGAGCGGAGTATTAACCCTTACAAAGTGCTTTGGCTGGACAGGAGCTCGATATGGATAAACCCCATATGTGCGTACCTAGCCGACGGCACACTACCCTTGGACCACAAGGAGGCCGACCGCATAAAGAGATGAGTGAATTAGTTCATACTGTATAATAGGATCCTATACAAGTGATCTTTCGTGCGGCCGCTTCTGCGTTGCATAACCCCGGAGATGGGGAAGAAGATATTGGAGGAGTTGCACGAGGGAGTGTGTAGCTCCCACGTTGGGGGTCATACCTTTGTAGTTATAGCTATACGTATCGGTTACTATTGGTCGAGTTTGTGCGAGGACGCTATGAACTTACTTTGCACCTGTGACAAGTGTCAGAAGTTTGCCCCAGTTCGACGACTACTCACAACCCCCCTGACACCCATTGTCAGCCCCACACCATTTGCAACTTGGGGCATGGATATACTCGGCCCTTTCTCTAAAGCCACGGGTCAGCGTAAGTACCTTTTTGTCGCGGTGGATTATTTTACCAAGTGGGTAGAGGCTAAGGCTGTCACCTCCATTACCGCGGCCGAGGTTTGAAAGTTCATCTGGAAGAATATCATCACTCGCTTTGGCATCCCTCGTACAGTGATTTTCGATAACGAGCGCCAGTTTGACACCACGAAGATCACAGATTAGCTAAGCACCCTCGGGTGCCAAGCCTGGTTCACCGCCATCACTCACCCTCAGACCAACAGCCAAGACGAAGAAGCCAACAAGGTTATCCTTCATAGCCTGCAGAAAAAACTAGATAAGGCCAAAGGCAAATGGGCCGATGAGCTAAATGGCATCCTCTGGTCATTGAGGACAACTGAAAAGACAGCAACGGGTGAAACGCCATTAATGTTGGCGTACGGCTCGGAAGCGGTTCTGCCAGTTGAAGTTGCTTTTCACTCCCACCGCCTTACTACATTCCAGGAGGAGTTAAACAACGCGGTGCTCCGAGAGGGATTGGACCTCCTCTATAGTTCAGGGAGATTCCCTCCTCCGTGAGGCACTCTATGAGCTCCACATCACATGCCTCCATGACCGTGCTGTCAACCTCCACCGCATCAATGTTGGAGACTTCATCCCCCGTTACACCGAGGCCGTGGCGCGTGTAGGAGAACACGGCAAGCTCACGGCAAATTGGGAAGGCTCGTATAAGGTCATCGCCCAAATACGGCCAGGCACGTATCGCCTAGAAACCTTTGAAGGAACTCCCATCCCACGGATATGGCACAACAACAATCTGTGAAAATACTACCACTAGTACTTTTCCTTCATTCAAGCACAACATCTACATACTAATGTTCTCTATGCAATGAATACAGTGGCCATGATGGCGATTTTGCAGCTAACTCTATTTTACATACTTTTAGCCCCAGTGGGGGTTAAGGCTCAGTAAGTGCGGCCTCGGGGCCGGTCACTTTACTTTTAGCCCTAATGGAGGCTAAGGGTCATTAAGCATGGCCTCAGGGCCAGTCTCTATACTTTTAGCCCCAACGGGGGTTAAGTGTCATTAAGTACGGCCTTGGGGCCGATCACTATACTTTTAGCCCCAATGGGGGTTAAGTGCTATTAAGTACGGCCTTGGGGACGATCACTATACTTTTAGCCCCAACGGGGCTAAGGTTCATTAAGCATGGGCTCAGGGCCGGTCCCTCCACTTTTACTCCTAATAGGGGCTAAGGGTCATTAAGCACGGCCTCAGGGCCGGTCGCTATGCCTTTAGCCCCAATGGGGGCTAAGGGTCATTAGTCACCGCCTCAGGACCGGTCGATGGGGGCTAAGGGTCATTCAGCACGACCTTCGGGCCGGTCGCTATACTCTTAGCCCCAATAGGGGCCAAGGCTCCTTACGCCCGACCCTTACTTGTCGTTCTGCTCAGGGGCCATCATCCCACAGAGCATAAGTAAAATAAAAAACAGGCAGTCAAACAGAGGTAAGCGAAATAACAAGAGGAAAAAACAAAGCGTGAAGTTAGAAAATTCATTACAAAAAAGCTAAAAGCTTTTCATTAAGTGGATTAAAGATCGCAAGAACCAATAAAGAACTGGGAAGCGGAAAAAGAAAGAAGCAAAAAGCTGAGCAAAAATCCCTATGCACTAGACATCGGGATCCTCGTCATGATCACTATCATGTACAGCACCTTCGTCGGCATCGCCACTGTGGGACGCAGCTCCACCATCCAAAGGCATAGTCTCCTAAATTGCCTAGGCCACCGCCGTCGGTTGTAGATGGGTTGAACTCCACCAACTCAGGGTCCGGACCCTTAGCCTCGTTCTAACGACGCTCCTCCATATATTTGACGTACGCCCCAAAGTAGCCTTTCACGCGAAAGGCCTGAGGCGCCAAGGTTGCCAGGAGCTCCCGAGAAAACTCAGCATTTTCACCACGCCCCAGCCGGTATCCCTAGTCCTCGGCCTTGGAGCGAGTTTCCTCCAGTTGGTGCTGCAGATCTTTCTTTTTTGCCTCCAAAGCCTCTTTCTCTTTCTTCAATTTCTCCAAGCGGCGCTTATACTTAGCCGCCACCTCTTTCGACCTTTTGCGCTTGACCTAAAGGTCGCCAATTTGCCCCCGCAAGATGGCATTCGAGCTCTTGAGGTCATGGATCTGCTTCTCCAAGGCAAAAAGGAACGGTCCCAACCTCAACATTTTTAACACTCGAGCAAAGACCTGGAAAATACCCAATATGTTCAGCAAAGGGAAGACAGCAATAAACAGAGCACACCTGCCATGGACTCAGCCTCACCTCAGCCATGGCCACCTACTCTTCATCAACTACGGCCGTCTTCGCAGGGTAAGCTGGTACCAATGACCACGACTTAGCCAATTTCTCTGCCAAGGTACGCTTAGCAAAGGTATCGGCCACCAAGAAATCTGTGGTCGAGACTCAGGTGTTCACCGAGGGCTCTCTCGCGGCCTGCGCCGTGGATCGCTGGTCACCTCGGGACCCACTAGCAGCAGGCGACCCTCATACCTCGTCAGAGGCTGAGCGGTCTGTAGACCGCTGATGCTGGATAAGCCCCTCAAATCCTTTGCCCTTTGACAAAGGAATCCTGATCCTCAAGGGCGTAGGAGCGGACATCTCGTTAGCATCCTGCCCACTCTCAGCCCGCGGTCGCTTACGGGAACCCAAGTGAAGGAGGTTCAAGGACCCCACCATAGGTTTCTTGCTGCGGGATGCCAGCGATGATGCCTGTAAGAAGAAAAAACCGATGAGCAGTTTCCACTTAGAAAAGGTTACAAGAAGAAACAATTTGAGGGTTAGTGTCCAAACTTTCTTGGCTTGCATCTCCACCCGCTTGAGCCGCTCTTCCTCGGGAACCCCCTTAGCCTCAGCAGTGATCTGCTCTGCCGTGGTGTCTCTGAACTTAAGGGGCAACAGTTTCGCTTACGGTTGCTCTGCATAAGACAAAAGGGAGTCAAGTCAGAATCAAAGGAAAAACCCATATACAAGAGAAACGACAAGTACCCTTAGAGAAATTTTTAAGAGGGAATCGGCCTGAATCGGTCATCCTCTCGAACATAGAAGTGGAAGTATCGAGTCGTCTTTTTCTCAGCCTCGATCAGTTCCCTAAAGGGATTTCGAACTGGCTTCCTATCATTTCAATTGGGAAGGTCTCCCTAACCGCTTCGCAATGTACGAAAAGAAAGTCGTATTTCCAATTCTTAACTTTTGACTTCTTCTTGATGGCCATCATGAAGCCCTTCTTATTATTGAAACAATACGACCTAAGGTCCCTGGTCTCGCTGGGAGCCCTTTGGACCGAATGGACCTGCACAAACGCACAACCTGTGCAAGTTAACCCGCATAACGCATACGTCGCTATAAAAGAGCATATGTTGTGCTAAGATGTGGGCACAATTTGCGCAGGCGACAGTTCATACTTATTCACGATGTCTACGATCACTGGGTGTAGCGGGAACCTCACGCTTAGGAAAAGGTCGCCTGATATATCGCTATGTTTTTGGAGGGTGGCTTATTTACAGTGGCATCCGCCTCTAGGAGCACGAATCTGTACCCCACAGGCAGGCGGTACTTCTCCTCCAGTGTCGGCCTCTTTAGGAAGGCCACAACCTTGGGGTTGGGGAAGTAAGTGCTCGATCCATCCTAGATGTCTGCGCGCGCGGGAGCCCTTGGAAAGACTGTCACCTTGGCCACTACTTCCTGGGCCGGCTCTTCCTGAGCACGACTTCTCTTCTTTAGCACGGCCCTTCCCGAGCTACTTGTTTCCTCCTCTGGGGAATAGCTAGTGCTGGAAGATTCGACCTCAATGATCAACCTATGGGAGCTGGAGGAAAAGCGAGGATTACCTTCGGAAGTTCCCTTGGCTAGCAGCCCATCGGGACTCCTCAGCCGAGCGTTCATCTTGATCTTAGCCATTCTGCATTCTTCAAAGTCAAGCATATGGTCAACCGCCATATTAATTTCCCATGAGTAAATGACATCCTCTTTAATGCTGAGAATACTAGGAATGGAAGAGTATTCACTGCTAGACCACGAGGGGGTACCGGGCTCATGTATCAACACGACATAGGGGATTTTGTTTGGTTCTCTAAACTGATTCTTTGGGGGAATGTGTGCAACCCCCCGCCCATCAATTAGGGCCGGGAGGCTTGGAAACTATGGGTGGTGTCCCTCCATCTGGGGGCCGGCTGACCTCTTAGGGACGTTCCCACTCGACGAACAGGATGAAGACATACTTATGTAAATAGAATACAAGGGACGACCGCTATTAGGAAGGCACGAGAAACATACCTGGGAAAGATGAAGTGGTTGAAGGAGGTATTGAAGACCGGGATGAAGATACACATGAGCCCTTTGAAGATTCAAAGGGAAAGGTCGAAGACCCTACAGTGAACTTGAATAAAACATAAGGGGAAGACAGAGCTTCTCTCTCTAAAAATTTACTTCTCTCTGAAAGGATTTTGAAAGTGCGTTGAAATGATCCTCCCCTAAGGAGCCCAACTTTGCTTATATAGGCGACGTAAGAAAGAGGGGGGAGGGAGGATGCTCTTCCCCAGACGCTTATGGGAACGTAACACTACTCAGCCCGTGACACGTGGCACCCAAGCGCCACGTAACCACCTGAGGACTAAGTAATAGGTCGTTTAACCTGAGAGCTATCCTTCACAGTTATGACTTGGTCGCTACCCCCTTGGCCCTAAGAAGGGCTAAGGTTCCTCAAGCTCAGCCTCAGTGCCGGTCGCTAGACCTTTAGCCACAATGGGGCCTAAGGGTCTCCGGGTACGGCCTCTAGGCCGGTCGCTGTACCTTTAACCCCAATGGGGGCGAAGGGTCTCCAAGTACAGCCTTAGGGCTAGTTGCTATACTTTTAGCCCCGCTAGGGGTTAAGGCTCTAAGAGCAACAATCTCAGGGCCAGTCAGTATACTTGAGCCCCATTGGGAGCTAAGGGTCCTACAGTTCGGCCTTAGGGCCGACTGCTACACCTTTCGCCCTAATGGGGGCTAAGATTCCTAACGCTCGGCCTTAGAGCTGGTCGCTACACCTTTAGCCCCAATGGGGGCCAAGGGTCCTAAAGTGCAGCCTCAGGGTCGGTCGCTATACCTTTAACCCCAATGGGGGCTAAAGGTCCTACAGTTCAACCTTAGGGCCAGTCGCTACGTATTTACTCCTCTAGAAGGGACTAGCGGCCCTTAGGCATAGCCTAGGGGCTAATCACAAAGTTCATATGAGAATATCATGTGAAGAAGGACGCAAAAACAGTAAAAGGGACACTAGGTTCATACGAAATTGGGCAATTTCTTATCACTATTGTGGGCAGTTACAAATTAACTTTTACGAAGATTAAGAACCCTAAGATTACTCCTCATCACTAGAAGGGGAAGGAGTGTCGCTTGACCCCGAGTTTAATTCTTAGCCGCCCGCTGGTTTAAAATTAGCTCCTGGGTGAGCAAGCTTGTGAAGGGCTTCTCCCTTTGTCTCCAACCAGGATTCAAAAACACCCCAGTTCAGACACTCCAAGACCTACCTCAAGGTGTCATCCACAAACACACATGAGACTCCCAGCACCACGGCATCATTAAGCACCATAGCGTAGAACACAGCCTGAGTTAGCTTGGGAATCTGGCAGTCTCAGGCAAATGCCTCGGCCACGTCAAGGTCGAAGTAGGGGCAGAGGCTGCGGTAGTCCTCAAGAAGTGGTTGAGGACAGCACCAAAAGAAGGTTGCCATAACGCAGTCAGCTGCCTGCTTGGTATTAAGGAAATAGGGAAACACCATGGTGCAAAATCAAAGACGAGATTCTCTCTCTTTATATGTATATATATCGCACTCATTCTCTCTCTCTCCATAAGGGTTAGGAGAGTTGGGGAAAGTGACCTTTCCCTGAGGATTTCACTCCACCTTTGTAGAGGGGGGTGGGCAAGCGAAAGGGAAACACGCTCCCTGAGGGGTAAGTAAAATCGAGGCACCACTTAGTTTACGCCATGTGGAGCTTTCCTACTCAAGCCGCCGCGACGTCTCCAACCCCACAAGGGACTCACGACCCTACGGCACTGCTCGCGGGCCGACCGTCACGGGTTCAGAACCCCAAGGCCAGTCGCCTAGGCTGCAAGCATGGCCCAAAGGACGGGGGCTACACCCCCAACCCCCTGAAGAGGGCCAAGGCCTCGACAGGCGCAGAAGTTGAGCACTACAGCCATGAGACAATGCTAATTGTAAATGAGCATGAGAGCTTTTGTAAAGGAATCTAGCCCCCGTTTACAGAGGTGACATTTTATTATCATTACAAACGGCTGCAAACCAGCCTTACAAGGATGAGAAGCATGACGAAGAAATGAACTATAAAGGAAACCTATTACTACTCATCACTAAAAGGGGGTGGGGGCTCATTTGAATCGGAGCTCTCCTCCTGGCCATACGCTGACCCGAGGCCACCTCCTGGACCCGTTGGCGGAGCTGCACCTCCAAAAGGGCGCGTTTGTTGACATTCAGCTAGAACTTGAAAGTAGTCCACTGCAGACCCTTAAGGGTCGACTTCAAGTCCCCAGCCATGTCCCTGCTCACTATGGATAATTCCACAGCATCGTTAACCACCACAGCGTAGAAAGTGGCTTGGACAATCTCCGGGATGTCAAAGTCGCTCGTCGCCTTCTCTGCGTCATACAAAGTAAAGCTTGGACATAAGCCTCGGTAATCTTCCGGGAGCGGGCAAGGAGGGCATGAGGCCCTCCTTAAGTGCCATTTGAAAGTCTCCCTAACATGATCAGCCATCTCCTGAGTATCGCGAAAGGGGGGGAAGGCCATGGTGGGGAAGATGAATAGGGACTCTCTCTCTAGATTTATTGTCTCTCTATCTAAAAAAGGTTCGAGAGCGTGCTCAAGTGGCTCTCCTTGGGGATGCCAACTCCATCTTTATAGAGGGAATTGAGGAAGCTAAAAGGGACCACATATTCCCGAAGTAGCCTTGAGACCAAGGTACCACTTCTCTCGCAACACGTGGCGTTAAATTACGTAGTATCTGTCGCAAATGTCACTAACAAAGGGGCTCACAGGCCTAAAGAAGGGCCCTGGGGCCGTCCGCTCAAGTCATGAACCCAGGGACCGAGCCCCAAGAGCCGCGACCATGTAGGCCCAAAATGCCACATAATCAGGCCTTAGTAGCAAGGAGATCTGGTCAATATAGGCAAGCAAAATGCAAGAGTAAAGGCAAGGCTCTAAAAAAGAAAACCATAATTTTATTATAGACTTTCATGGAGTACAAAAAAAAAAGAAAAGAGGAAGAGCAAGGAAAAAAGACACAACACACAGAGTGCACGTCCTACATGTCATTGCTATCACTCCTCGCTGCTATCACTAAAGAGGGGGTTTTGGGCATCCGACCCCGAGCTCTCATCCTCTTCTAAGTCACTGAGTGCCTCCTGTTGGCGGGCCTCCAAGATCCTGCCCTTGTTGTGCCCTACCCATGCTTGAACAGGGCTCCACCGCAACTCTTTGAGGGCAGATTCCATTATGCCGATCATCCAACCGCGCAGCACACCCAACTTCATAGCGTCATTAAGGAACATCGTAAGGAACACCACCTGGGGCATCTCAGGAAGGTTGTAGTCTTGGGCATACTTCTTGGCCACGGCCAGATCGAAACCAGGGCATAGGTCCTCATGGTCAGGCGAAAGGGGCAGGGAGGAAATGAAATATCCCTGTGATGCCACTCGAAATTGCCCAAAACATAGAGCGTCATCTCATTCGTCATTAATAAGTGGAGAAACCCCATCTTAGAAGAGAAGAAACTCGAGTGCAAGGAAAATATGTATGCACGGCACAAAGTGTGGCTCCAGAACAACACCCTATTAAACCCAGAAGTTAACGAGTTCCCATGCCACCGGCCAACCTAGAAAACCAGCATCACCTCGGAAACCCAAGCACACCACTAGCCGATAGCCAAGTGTCACCTGAAGAGGGGGTAACTGACCAAAGACGGGTCGTTTCCCGAAGACCCACCGATCTCTATTACGCGGGCGCACTCCACATTTCACCTAACTACCCGAGTAGGCATACGTGTAGGTAAAATGTGAGGGGCTAAATGATCCAGAAAATATGATTTTCTTGGGAAGGCTCACATATTCCAAATCATAGGCCAAGTCCAATTAGGCATAGTGGGCCCTAGCAGGACCCTTGCGGCTCCCACCAGAGGCCCAAACGAAGCAAGCGGTTACCGCCTTATTTTGGGAGTTTCCAAGCATGAAATTACCGTCTTACCCCTTACTACAGGAGTTATAAATACTTACCTACCCACCTCAAAAAGTGATTGGCACTCTGACATAATTTCCTTTACACTTTCTCTCTTTACTGCATTTATCTCTCATTTGGACCCTCCTTTGACTTGACCATCAGATACGTTCGCTGGACTAAAATCCAGGGGTGCCTTTTTTGTAGGTCCAGCACAGAGGAGAGGATTGTCAGCTGATCTGCACGTGCCATCACGTAAGCCCGATCTCTCATCCCACGTCATCTCCAGCAAAGCACGGGAAGTTCCGAAACAAAGTTCATAAGCAATAGTTCAACTGCAATCTAGCTCTCTTCTAATTCTTGTTTTCCGCCCATCTTCCAAGTGTTAGTAATTTATGAGTTCTTCTCCATTGTTGGTTCAAGAGTCTGAAAAGCCATTGTCAAGACTTCCATATTTTTTATTATGATTTTTGCCACTTACAGTATTTTAATTCAACTCTCATCCTAAATCTTGAATGATTTGGCTATTGTATTTTTCTTTCCCGTCCTTTGTTTTCTCAGCAACCATTTCTACAGCTTTTGATTTAATTCAATTTCATTAATTCCCTCTACTTTGCACTTTTTTCTGTAGTTTTGGCGACTAGATTGAATTACATTTGCAAATTTTGGACCAATAGTTAGTCCATTGGCCCTTTGTTTTTATTTCTCATGCTGTTTTTTTTTTTTTTTTGGGTTTTATTGCTCTCTTTTAGTTTGCGTCGAGCCTAGCTTCTCTGACTTTTGATAACTTGATTTAGTTTTTCTTTTCTTTGGCTTCCTTCATATTTCATTCGCAGACAACCTCCCCAACTGTTTCCTTCATTCTGATTTATTAAATCTGACTTTTTGCTTGTTTTGGTAAGTGGGCCTCTTTTGATTTTTTGTGCTTTGCGAGAAGCAAGCTTCATGTTGTTTATTTTATTCCTCTAATTGTCTAGTTATTTTTGCCATTTGTTTTCAGCTGCTTTAGTTTTAGTTTAGCTAGTTCTATGTTATTGGTTTTATTTTGTTTATTATTTCTTTTTCCCATCCTGTTAGCCCATTTGTAGATTACTTTATTTAGCATAAATTAATATAGCAGGTTATCTTTAATTTGTCTTATACTGTCTTAGTACTTTATTAGCTTAATTTTGCTTGCTTGGGCTATGCTCATTTGCTTCATGTGTCCAATTCATTTCATTATTTTCTTCTCTTAGTTTGTGTTATCTTATCTTAGCTTTAAATTTAGTTTAATTAGTGTTGGCATAACCTTGGGTCGTTATTTTCTTGAGTGTTATTCAAGAAGCCAATTATCAAGCAAGCTAAAGTGGTAAAAATTTGATCCTATCATCCTCATGAGAACAACCCATATTCGCTAGATCATTCCTACAAATTGACACTGTATACTTGTGGCTACTTTTTACATCAACGAGTTTTTGGCACTGTTGTTGGGGATGGTGCGTATTCAATTGACTACTTTGTGCTTGACTATTTTTGTTGATATTTGAGTCTTTTGTTAGTTTTGTGCTTCATTTCATTTTTAGTTGAGTATTTGTATGTAGATCACTTTTTAGTTAATTATTTTATTTCTTGTTAAAAAAAAAGATTGAAAATACGATTGTGGGTACGAGACTTACATGATTGTTCAGGTCAGGGAACCTAAAAGAAGAAGACTCACTAGAATCGAACCTGAACCTAAACCTAAAGTTGAAAAAATGGCCGGACAAGATAAGGATGAAAGGGCTTTGAATGAGATCTTTTACCCTCCATGTTAAACCTTACCTTCATATTTTAATTTGCCCTCCTTAGGTGCTAATGTGAACCTTAAACTAGAACCACTTTAGGTTCAGATGCTTCCTAATTTCACTTGACTTGAGGATGCTTATTTATTTCTAAGTGAATTTGAAGAAGTATGCAATATGATAATTTTCATTATGTGCAAATTGATGTGGTTAAATTGAGATTCGTTCCTTTTCCTTTAAAAGATAATGTCAAGAGATGGATGTATAGTCTGCCTGCTAACTCTATTTCTAATTGGAATGATTTCGTTAAAGTCTTCTTGCAAAAATATTTTCCTAATGGCAAAATTGTTAAATTAAGAAATGAAATTAATTAATTTATTTAGTTTGATAAGTAACCTTTTTCGAGGTACATGGAAAGATTTAAGAAGTTGTTGGCCCCGTGTCCCCACCATGGACTTGAACCATGGCATCTCTATCAAATTGTATATGAGGGTTTGGACCAACAAATTAGGACTATACTAAAGTCTATGTATCAAGGTGAATTCTTATTCAAGAACCCTACTGTAACTTGGGAATTCTTAGAAGACTTAGCCAAAAATACAATGTAGTGAGAGACCACTAGAGATGATAGCCTCAGTTCTAGAATCGCTAATGCCAAGGGGCATATGCATTCAGCGCTAAATTTGAGCCATATGGAGTCCAGGCTTGCAGCTTAAGAGAACCAGTTAAAGAGGTTGACTATTCACCAACCTCAGGTCTTTCAAAGTGCTTCCATTACATGTTCTCACTATCAATCCCTAGGCCGTACCTTGACTGCTTGCCCCTACTTGCTCACCAATTATCAACTAGAACTGAGCAAGTAAGCATGGTCTACCAAAGGCCAAGAAAAGACCCTTTTGCAGGAACCTACAACCCAAGGTAGTGGAATCACCCACACTTTTCCCGGAGTCAAGGTCAAAACTTAGGAGGTCCTAGCACACAAACTAGAATGTTCTCTAGATACACCTCTATCCAGCCCTACCAAGTGCCTAGGTTGCCTCCTCCCCCTGTTACCCACACACAATCACCTCCTGGCTATAATGAGATTGATACAATATTTAACAATCTGGAAAGATCACATAATAGCCTAGAGAAGGTAATGAGGACAATAGAAGAATAGTTGTCTCAACTGGTCACTGCCAATAGGGAGAAGGAAACATTTCCCAGTTAAACAGAGCCCAACCGAATATAGGACCACCCTCAATGCACCCCCCCATTCCGAGATAATGTGAAAGGGTTGATGCAATAACTTCACTTAGGTTAGGTCATTTAACTAATCATAGCTTAGAAGACCTTCTGGATGTTCCTATTTAGCTTTCTCCATCTCTATCTCCACCATCTCTTCCTGAGAATGATTCTTCTTCTAGGGATGCTACTAATGGCACCCCAATTGACTCTTCCCCCACCCGACTCACTAACTTAGTTGGCCCAGAGGAGAGTAAACAAGATGAGTCCAAGAAGAGAGATGATACATCTCAGCCTTCGATTGTTGAGCGAGTTCATAAACCCACTACACCCTTTTCGCATAGGCTAAGGAACAAGAAGGATCAGACCCATGTTGATAAGATTACAGAGACCTTTTCTCAAGTCAAAATCAACATTCCCCTTTTAGATGTTATCTAGCAGATGCCTCCCCATTTCAAATTCTTGAAAGAATTGTGCACCACTAAGAGATGACCAATATCCCAAAGAAGGCTTTCTTAGCCCTTAACAGGAGCTCCATCATTTCATGTCGGATCCCATCCAAGTACAAAGACCCTAGTTGCCCTATCATTTCCATAGTCGTAGGTGACTAGACCATCCATAGAGCATTGTTGGATTTAGGGGTCAGTGTTATTTGCTTCCATAGTCGATGTATGAGAGGCTAGGATTGAGAGAGTTAAAACCCACTAGGACGATCGTCTAGTTAGTCGACCACTTTGCTAGAACCTCTAGGGGTATAATTGACAATGTTTTGATTAAAGTGGGTGAGTGCATATTTCTTTTAGATTTCATTGTTCTAGAAACTGAGTCTATTGCTAATCCTGAGTAAATACCTGTCGTTCATGGTCAACCCTTCCTACCTACTTCAAATGCTTTAATTAATTGTAGGAATCATATGATGAGGTTCTCTTTTGGAAACATGACTGTTAATTTGAATATTTTTAATTTGCAAAGACAACCTATTATTTTTTATGAGATTGATAGTGTTAATTGGCTAGATATGTATGTTTGTGACGACTCATGTGATGATGGTTTGACTCAAAATAATATTTGTGGTAAGATTAATTCCCTCTCCCCTGATTCTTCTGACTCCCCTTCTTTTGTTATGCATACCCCCAATTCCATGTTAGAGTTGAAACATTTATCTAATTCCCTTAAGTATGTCTTTTTAGGTCCTAACGAGACTTTTCCTGTGATTATCACGTCTAACTTGAATGAGGACCAAGAGGAAAAACTGTTGAAAGTACTTGGGGAACACAAAGAGGTCATAGGTTGGACTTTGGGTAACATAAAAGGTATTAGCCCCTCAATTATACAACGTAGAATTCATTTGGAGGATAAGACTAAAACTGATAGAGATCATCAAAGACGGCTAAACCCTACCCTACAAGAAGTCATCAAAAAAAGAGGTCATTAAGTGGTTAGATAAAGGGATAATCTACCTCATTTTTGATAGTGAGTGGGTTAGCCCAATTCAATTTGTTCCTAAGAAGACTGGTATTACCGTGATTAGGAATGACAAGAATGAGTTAGTTCCCACTAGAGTTTAGTCTGGGTTTCATGTCTGTATTGACTATAGAAAACTAAATGCGGCCATTAGAAAAGACCATTTCCTTCTGCCTTTTATGACTAAATACTTGAGAGGTCAACTAGACATAGTTACTACTGCTTTTTGGATGGATACTCTGGCTACACCGAAATCTTCATAGTACCGAGGACTAAGACAAGACGACTTTCACATGCCCGTTTCGTACTTTTTCCTTTAGGAGAATGCCGTTTAGTCTTTGCAATGCTCTTACCACTTTTCCAGTGTTGCATGATCTCTATATTTTCTGATATGCTTAAGCAATGCATTTAGGTGTTCATAAATGATGTTTCTGCATTTGGTTCTCCATTCGATGACTGTTTGGCCAATCTAACTAAAGTTTTGTAAAGATGCAGGGAGAAGAATCTGACTCTAACTTGGGAAAAATGAAGTTTTACAGTAAAGAACGACATTGTTGTAGGCCATGTAATTTCACATGATGGGATTGAAGTTGATAAAGAAAGAATTGATTTGATTACTAATCTCCACCTTCCCACTTGTGTGAAAAACGTTAGGTCATTTTTAGGGCATTTAGGATTTTATAGACGATTTATTTAGGATTTTAGTAAAATTGCTAAGCCCTTAGCCTGCCTTTTAGCCAAATATGTGTCTTTTCAATTCTCTAAGGAGTTTTGAAGGCATTTAATAAGGTGAAGAAATCCTTGATTTCTGCCCGTATCCTACACCCTCCTATTTGGGGATAGCCATTTGAGCTGATGCTTCTGATTATGTTGTAGGGGTTGTCTAAGGATAACGTGTAAATAGGAAACCTCATGTTATTTATTATGTGAGTCATACTTTGAATAAAGCCCAATTAAACTACATTATGACTAAACAAGAGCTTTTGGAAATTGTGTTTGATTTTGAAAAATTGTGGCACTATTTGATTGGCCTCATGCAATTGTACATACTAACCATATTGCATTAAAGCATCTCTTCTCCAAGAAGGATGCTAAACCTAGATTACTTGGGTAGATTTTGCTTTTACGGGAGTTTAATTGAGATTCTAGATAGAAAGGTTCTAAGAACATGGTTGCTGACCATCTGTCTCGGATCATTTTGCAAAAAGAGAGTGAGTCCACCATATCTAAGCGCTTTCCTAATGTGCAGCTACTTATGGTTCAATATGAACTATGGTATGCTAACATTGTTAATCACATAGTGATCGGTGAGGTATCCCTGTGTTGCAGTAAGCATGATAAGAACCGATTCCTTTATTTGGTGAAAATTTTCTATTAAGATGACCCTTACTTGTTTAAATATTGTTCTAATCAAATTTTTAGAAGGTGTATCCCTGATAGTAAGATTAAAAGTGTCCTTTCTTTTCTATCATGACCAAGCTTGTGGGGGGTATTTTAATGAGAAGAAAATAGCTACAAAAGTCATTCAGTGTGGTATGAATTGGCCTACCTTATTCAAAGATGCCCACTTGTACTGTAAGTGCTGCCCTAGGCGTCAACAGTTTGAGAAAATCCGTAGGAGAGATATGATACCCCTTAACCCTATAATTATTATTGAGGTCTTTGATGTTTAGGGGATTGATTTTACAGGACCATTTACATCTTCTTTTGGTAATGAGTATATTCTCCTAATTATGTACTATGTGTCTAAGTGGGTGGAGCTTGTGCTGACTAGGACAACTGAGGCTAGAGTCATTTTCAAGTTCCTTATGGAAGATATTTTCTCTAGTTATGGCATGCCTAAGACTATTATTAGTGAACAAAGTACTCATTTTGACAATCATTCTTTTGATACATTGTCAAAAAAGTACTCGATTATTCATCGTTTAGCCATCGCCTATCATCCCCAAACTAGTGGCCAGGTAGAGGTTTCTAATAGAAAAATCAAATAGATTCTAGAAAAAAGTATGAGTAGAAACCGCAAGAACTGGACAGATAAACTCATTGGTGCTCTTTAGGCTTATGAGATTTTGGGCATGTCACCTTTCAGGGTTGTCCTTGGTAACCCTTGTCATCTTCCTATAGAACTTGAGCAACGGGCTAGGTGGGCTGCAAAGACTTTGAGCTTTGACTTAGAGATAGCTGCGGTAGAGAGGAAGCTACAGTTGAGTGAGTTGGAAGAAATTAGGGATGCGGCCTATGAGAACTCTAGGATGCATAAGGAGAGAGCCAAATTGTTTTATGATAGGCATATTCGCAGGAAAGAGTTTTTCCTAGGTCAGAAGCTGTTACTTTATGACTCCAGACTACACCTTTTTTCAGGTACGTTGAGATCTCGTTGGACTGGTCCTTTCATTACTTCTCATGTTTTTCTACATGGTGCTATAGAGATACAGGACCCTATAAGAGGTACGCATTTTAAAGTGAATGGACAAAGGCTGTGGTCATTTTTGGAGCTAGTAGAGAAGAGAGAAGTAAAGTGTCTGATGCTCTATGAACCAGAATACAGAGATTGAGGCTATGAAGGTTAGCTTGGATACATCCAGCATTCTACTGGTGCTATTGGTCCTTTGTAACAAACCTTATTTTGTATATTTATTTTCTTTTAATTTTTGATGTTTGTTTTTGATTTTGTACCTTTTCATTCTTATACTTCTATAGCTAATAGAGACATTGCATTTTTAAGTGTGGGGGGTGAGGGCCTTTGCAGATTATTATTATTATCATCATCATCATCATCATCATCATCATCATCATCATCATTATTAGTATTAGTAGTATTATTATTAATATTATTATTGTTATTATTATTATTATTATCATTATTATTTAAAAAAATGAAAAAATTTCAAAAAGATTTTCTTTTATTTTCTTTTTCTTTTGCTTTGATTGTTTTATTTTGTTTTTGGGAATGTGTACTGTTTTGACTTGCTTGATCGCTTATAACTTAGTATTAGGTTGTACATAAGTAGGTTGTACCTGATAAAAACCTAGTCCTAAGTGTGACATTCTGTACCCCAGTTCTAACTTCATTATTCCCTTATAACTGTGAGTGCAATCCTTACCTTAAAAAGTACTATTATCTTAGTGTCTTAGGCTTCCATACTTGATTCTCCCACTTGTTTTTACTTTTGCCTTCAATTTGCATAAAAAAAGGCATAGAGTCAGGAGTGACAAGCATCTTTTTGAAGCATGCGCTACTGCGCGCTACCCTTTGAGGCAATATTGCCACTGGGTAAGCTTACTTCCTATATGAGTGAGTCAATAAAGTGAGTGGGACTGAGTCAAATTGTAGCGAGCCTAACCCTCAAGCTGATAGTACACTTGCATGCCATGCACTAAGGTGAATACATTGTTATGTTGGTTTGTGATGTGGAAAGTTGGAGTGTAGATGTCATCCACGAGGGCTTAGAGTTTTGGAGTGTACACCTTGTTCATATACAGGCTAATATATTGGTTTTAAGGGTGATATATTTGGTTCGAATGTGTATATTGTTTTTGACATATATTAAAATTGAAAAACCCTAAAAGATTGTATTTGTTATTATTTTTATCTCTCTTTTTCTTTCTGTTTTCTCTATCTGTCTTATATCCCTTTTAAAGATTTTGTCGTTCATCTTTTGAAAACCACCACGAGACTATATTCATCCACTAGGGGTAACCTAGGTGTTTAAAGGGCTAGTGGCATATGCTAAATGCAACCGTGATTCCCACGAAAGTGAGTTAGGATTTTTTTTCTTCTTCTTCTTTCTAGGATTTGTAATTTTAATTTAGTTGGGGTTGAGCAAAGTCTAAGTATGAGGGTATTTGCTCAAATTAAGAATTTTTTTAGAATTTTTATTTGGGCTTTAATTATTTTTGTAGAGAAATTCAAAAATAAAGAAGTGGTGGAAAAATGCAAAATTGGGCTGAGAAAGTGGAAGTTGAAACTGCAGCCCACAAAGCCATGACCCAGTTCTTTTCTTCTCCAGCTAAAGGGAAAAAATAAAATAAAATAAAATAAAACCCAAGTCCCCCACCCTCTTCCTCTCATGTGAATCACTCTACACAACCCCATTTATTCACTCTCCTGGATTTTACACCCATCCTCTTCCTCTATAATAACCAACCCTTCATCTTCTCCATCTTATTCACATAATAAATGGAACCACCTTCCATGTTTTTCTCCAGTACCGTTCATCACCATCAACTCACTAATGACCCAGATTTTTCAGCAACGGATCTCCTAAGAAGATCGAGTAACAACCCTTAACTTCCTGCTAAGTTTGACAGTTGAACTGAGATGGAAGACTCAAGCAATCATGGTCGTAGATATTTTGCAGCATTAGCAGAAATTTTTGAGAGTGAAAACTGGACAGGGGTTGGAAAATTATGTACAAGTAGAGGGATAGAGGAAAGCTCTGCGGGGTGGAGTTCATGAGCAATAGTTCAACTGTAATCTACCTCTCTTCCAAATACCTAGTTTCCGCCCCTCTTCTAAGTATTAGTAATTTCTGGGTTCTTCTACATTGTTGGTTCAAAAGACTAGGAAGCCATTGTTAAGTCTTTTATATTTCCTGTTCTGATTTTCGCCACTTACGTCGTACTAATTAACTCTCATCGTAAATCTTGTAATGGTTTGGGTGTTCTGCTTTTCTTTCCGTCCTCTGTTTTCTCAGCTACCATTTATGTAGCTGTCGATTTAATTAAGTTTCATTAATTCCCTCTGTTTTGTGCTTTTCCTGAAATTTTAGTGACTGGGTTGACTTATATTTGCAAATTTTGGTCCAATAGTTAGTCTATTGACCCTCTGTTTTTATTTGACGCTCTCTTTTTTTTTTTTGGGTTTCATTGCTTTGTTTCAGTTTGCATCAGGCCTAGCTTGTCCCATTTTTGATAGCTATTTAGTTTTTCTTTTCTTTGGCTTCCTTCGTGTTTCATCCACAGACACTCCCGCCAACCTTTTCCATCATTTTCTTTATTAAATGTGACTTTCTGCTTGTTTTGGTAAGTGGGCCTCTTTTGTTTTTTGTTTGGTGGTTTGCCAGAATCAAGCTCTATATTGTGTATTTTATTCTCTATTTGTCTAGTGATTTGTGTCATTTGTTTTTAGCTGCTCTAGTTTCAGCTTAGCTAGTTTTATTTTATTAGCGTTATTTTGTTTATCATTTCTTTTGCCAATCACATGAACCCACTTGCAGATTACTTTGTTTAGCATGAATTTATATACCAAGTTATGTTTAATTGTTCTCATACCAACTTAGTGCTTTATTAGCTTAATTTTGGCTGCTTAGGCTATGCCCATTTGCTTAGGGTGTCCAATTCATTTCATTATTTTCTTCTCTCCGTTTGTATTGTCTTATCCTAGTTTAAAATTCAGTTCAATTGGTGTAGGCATAACCATGGGTCGTTATTCTTGGGTCTTATTTGGTAAGCTAATTATCAAGCAGGCTAAAGTGGCAAAATTTTGATACTATCATGCTCGTGAGAACGACAAGTGTTTGCTAGATAAATACTACAAATTGATACTGCACACTTGCGGCTACTTTTTATGTCAACAAGTATTTCGGTTTAATTGAAAAATCACCTAACTTTACGCTCCTGAACCTTTGATTTTTGTTCAAATTAATTATTATTTTAGAAATTTTTTTGGTGTTTTAATTATTTTTGTAGAAAAATCCCAAAATGAAGAAAGTGGTGGAAAAATGCAAAATTGGGCTTAGAAGTGAAAGTTGAAACTGTAGCCTAGAAAGCCATGACCTAGTTCATAGCCTTATTTGGTAAAGAGCTTTTTGGCCTCAAAAAACTCTTTTTGTGGGTATCAACTGTTTGACTTGGGTCAAAAAGTTCTTTTGGTTGTTTGATTAGATAGCTTTTTGAATTAGCTTTTTGGGTATAAAAAGCTAATTTAGAAAAAGCTCTTTGAAAGAGCTTTTTGCATTAGCTTATTACTATTCAACATTAAATTTACCATATTACTCCCTTTCTTTTGACATAATTACATTTATTTAGTTAGTACAAAAATCCTACTCTTCATTTTCAAATGGGCTACATGTAACATTAGACTTTTTGTTTTCGATTTTTTTTGTTGGTTTTTTGATCTTTTGGGACAAGAGTTGTGGAAAATCATGATGTTTAAATTAATAATTTTAATTTTAAAATTTCTTCAATTTAAGAAATAATGTAGATTAATTAGTATTTTATGGTGTAGATCTTTCTAAATGTTATTATGTTATATATTTTAATTATTACCAAAAATAAAATTAAAGTCAATTAAACAAAAAATCTATGGTAATAAATATCAAATTTGAGTGAAGGTAATTGTAATTTTATATATTTCACCAGTCACAATCTATAATTCACAATTTATGTTAAAAAGAAAAATAAAAATGCAATAAAAATAATTATGTTATTAAAAAAGTAATGAAGTTTTGTTAAGGGGTACAAGTGGAATTTCACCAAATAAGCTTGTTAGAAACAGCTAATGTTACCAAACACTTTTTTCAGAAACAGCTAACGCAATCAGCTAAGTCAAACAGCTAATACAATCAGCTAACAGCTAATAACTGATTGCCGCCCATTTCTTCTCCAGCTGAAAAAAAAAAGAAAATAAAATAAAACCCAAGTCCCGCACCCTCTCCCTCTCATATGAATCACTTTACACATCCCCCATTTATTTTCTCTATCCTGGATTTTGCACCCATTCTCCTCCTCCATAACCACCAACCCCTCATCTTCTCCATCTTATTCGCATAATCCATGGAACCACCGTCGTCATTTTTCTCAAGCACAGTTCATCACCATCAACTCACTAACGACCAGATTTCTTGGCTGTGGATCTTATAAGTAGATCAATTAACAACCCCAAACTTATTGCGGAGTTTGACGGTTGAACTGAGATGGGAAGACTCAAGCAATCATGGCTGCGGATATTTTACAACATTAGCTGGATTTATTGCAAGTGAAAATTGCACAGGGGTTGCAAAAATTACGTACAAGTAGAGGGGTAGAGGGAAGCTCTGGGGGGTGGAGTTCATAAGCGATAGTTCAACTGTAATCTACCTCTCTTCCAAATACGTGTTTTCCAACCCTCTTCCAAGTATTAGTAATTTCTGGGTTCTTCTCCATTGTTTGTTCAAAAGCCTAGGAAGCCATTGTCAAGTCTTCCATTTTTCCTGTTCTGATTTTCGCCACTTATGTCGTATTAATTCAACTCTCATCATAAGTCTTGTAACGGTTTGGGTGTTCTATTTTTCTTTCCCGTCCTCTGTTTTCTGAGCTACCATTTCTGCAGCTTTCCTATTAATGTAGTTTCATTAATTTCCCTTAATTTGTGCTTTTTCTGGAATTTTAGTGGTTCAGTTGAACTATATTTGGAAATTTTGGTCCAATCGTTAGTCCATTGTACCCTCTGTTTTTGTTTCTCACACTCTTTTTTTTTTGGGTTTTATTGCTCTGTTTCAGTTTGCATCGGATCCAGCTTCTCTCACTTTTGATAACTTGATTTAGTTTTCCTTTTCTTTGGCTTCCTTCGTATTTCATCAACAGATAACGCGCCAACCTTTTCCTTCATTTTCATTTATTAAATCTAACTTTCTGCTTGTTTTGGTACATGGGCCTCTTTTGTTTTTTTGTGGTTTGCCAGAAGCAAGCTTGATATTGTTTATTTTATCCCTCTAATTGTCTTGTGATTTGTGTGATTTGTTTTTAGCTGGACTAGTTTTAGCTTAGCTAGTTTTATTTTATTAGTGTTATTTTGTTTATTATTTCTTTTGCCCATCACGTGAACCCATTTGCAGATTACTTTGTTTAGCATGAATTTATGTAGCAGTTTATGTTTTGATGTATCTCTTGAGGGTCTATGCTAAAACTCAATTCAAGAGCAAAAGCTTATAACCAAGAGAGAGTACAATTAAGGAAAACTCAAGAGAATGACACGTAATAAACTGGTTGTGAATTAGCTAAAACGTAAGGAGGGGAATGGATTTAGAATCAAGGGATTCTAAATAGAAATAGGAAAATAAAGGATAGATACTAAACTAATTTTTGGATACAGAAATCACCACCAAAGAGTAATTTAGGTAGAACTAAGCTTGTTCAAGGATACAGAAACACTACCAAGAATAAGATTAGGGCTCTTAGACTATAATTAAGATATAGAAACACCACTTAATCAAGTTTAAGAGTACACTTGAACACCACCCTAACCGGACTAGTTAGAGATAAGTAAGTTTAGTGTTTTAAGAGAAACAAGAGTAATGCTCTCAAATCTAATTTCAATTGATATTCAAAGCTTCGTTACAAAATGAGCCTTCTAAAGGCCTTAAATAAACGTCCTAAGGCCGCTAGGGGGCTTAGGAGGTTTCCTTCCAAGGGAGGAAACCTTTAACTTATTCTAGTCTAGCTTTAAACCTTACTTAGCAAAATTGGTTACAATCAAGCATGATTAAACTAAGCTAATTACATCTTTATGCATCAGAATAAGCTAGATTACAAATATTATAATCATCCTAAGCAAGTAAGCAAGCAAATATGCAGCTCCCCTTTTGTGAGAGAAAAGCAAAAAGCATCCTTGTTCCCTTTGTGCTTTACGGTTAGCCAATGAGAGAGTTTCTGCCTTTCTTCACTTCTTTCTCATTGGTTCCTCAATTGGTTGCTCCATGATTGTGTCCAAGACTCCTTTAATTGCCATATCAAGCTGCTTGGATGAAATTGGATGGCTGGAAAGATATCAACCACCAAATGCACCAATTAGGTGCAACCGGGCAGAATACTGCAGTTTGCAAGCTCTGTTTGGAGGCCACCTTTCACATGCAAAATGTGGGCATGATTTGGATTGCCACATATGAATGGAAATCTAAAGATGTCCTCTAACTCCTTCAGGTGGAATCACAGGTTCTAGAGATCATTTGATGGTCCAAACCCTCAGAAAACACAGACTAGTCAAAACTAGGTTTCAGCCTGCACTGTTTGCAAAAATGACCTGATTCTTCAACTTCCACTTGACTTAACTTGAATTTATCAATTGGCCCAGGTAGACAACATCTTGGGGAACCAAACATGCAAAAATATCATAGTTAAACCCAAAAGAAGTGTAAGGAATGCAATACACAAAACCGGACTCAATCTGTCTCAACCCAGCACTTTAGACAGTTTGAATTTAAAGACTAGTTTAGATGGGTAAATGACGTTCAAATGACCTAAAACGTGTTTTGTTGGAAAGGTAACTTCTTGGATTTCAATCTCAAGGCAAAATATTGGACTTAAAGCCCATGGAAGTTGAAAGTATTTGGTTCCTAAAACCGGGCTGCCGTACTGCTTTAAACCCGGAACCTTGTGTTTCAAGTCCTTTGATAGTTTGGACAAAACTACTAAATTTAAAACTGATTTAATTGCATAATTAAGTTTATTAAATGTTAATAAACTCTCTTAGCAAAGAAATTAAAGTTAAATTAAGTTTAAGTTTAAAACTGATTTAAAACTGATTTAAAACTGATGAATCAACTTAAAACTGAAACAGATTCAAAAAAATGATTAGGGCTAATTGAGAATTGCATGGGCTGATATCCATCATGTTTAATTTGTCTCATACTAACTTAGTACTTTATTAGCTTGATTTTGGCCATAAAGTTATGCTCATTTGCTTGGTGTGTCCAATTCATTTCGTTATTTTCTTCTCTTAGTTTGTGTTATCTTATCTTAGTTTTAAATTTAGTTCAATTGGTCTTAGCATAACCTCAGGTCATTATTTTCTTGAGTCTTATTTAGTTAGCTAATTATCAAGCAAGCTAAAGTGGTAAGACTTTGATGCTATAACCCTCGTGAGAACGACCCATGTTCGTTAGATCAATGCTACAAATTGAGATCGTGCACTTGCGGCTACATTTTACAGCAACAAGTATTTGGGTTTAATTGAAAAATCACGCAACTTTACCCTCCTAAACCTATGATTGTGGCTCAGATTAATTATTATTTTAGAATTTTTATTTAGGTTTTATTTAGTTTTGCAGAAAAATAAAAAAATGAAGAAAGTGGTGGGAAATGGAAAATTGGGCTGAGAAGTCAAAGTTGAAACTGTAGCCAAGAAAGCCATGGGTCAGTTCTTTTCTTCTCCAATGAAAAAAAAAAAAAGAACATAAAATAAAACCCAAGTCCCCCACCCTCTCCCTCTCACGTGAATCACTTTACCCACCCCATTTATTTTCTCTCTCCTGGATTTTACACCCATCATCTTCCTTCACAACCACCAACTCCTCATCTTCTCCATCTTATTCGCATAATCAGTGAAACCACCTTCTTTATTTTTCTGCAGCACCATTCATAATCATCACCATCAACTCACTTACGACGTAGATTTTTCAGTAGCGGATCTCGCAAGAGGGTCGAGAAACAACCCCTAACTTCTTGCTGAGTTTGACGGTTGAACTGAGATGGGAAGACTCAAGCAATCATGGCCATGGATATCTTACAGAAGTAGCTGGATATATTGCAAGTGAAAATTGGATAGGGGTTGGAAAATTATGTATACGTAGAGGAATAGAGGGAATCTCCAGGGGGTGGAGTATCAGCGATAGTTCAACTGTAATCTACCTCTCTTCCAAATACCTGTTTTCTAACCTAGTAATTTCTGGGTTCTTCTCCATTGTTGGTCCAAGAGCCCGAGAAGCCATTGTCAAGTCTTCAATATTTTCTATTTTGATTTTTGTCACTTACGACATATTAATTCAACTCTCATCGTAAATTTGGAACAGTTTGGGTGTTCTGTTTTTCTTTCCCGCCCTCTGTTTTCTTAGCTACCAATTCTGTAGCTTTCCATTTAATTTAATTTCATTAATTCCCTCTACTTTGTACTTATTTTGGAATTTCAGAGGGTGGGTTGAATTATATTTGCAAATTTTGCTCCAATAGTTAGTCCACTGACCCCTGTTTTTATTTCCCACACTTTGTTTTTTTTTTTTTGGGGTTCATTGCTTTATTTCAATTTGCATTGGGCCTAGCTTCTCTCACTTTTGATAACTTGATTTAGTTTTTCTTTTCTTCGGCTTCCCTCCTATTTCATTCGCAGACAACCCCAACCTTTTCCTTCATTTTCATTTATTAAATCTAACTTTCTGCTTGTTTTTGTAAGTGGGCCTCTTTTGCTTTTTTGTGGTTTGCCAGAAGCAAGCTTCATATTGTTTATATTATTCCTGTGATTGTCTAGTGATTTGTATCATTTGTTTTTAGCTGCTCTAGTTTTAGTTTAGCTAGTTTTATTTTATTAGTGTTTTTTTGTTTATTATTTCTTTTGCCCATCATGTGAACCCATTTGCAGATTACTTTGTTTAGCATGAATTTATATAGCAGGTTATGTTTAATTTGTCTTATGCTAACTTACTACTTTATTAGCTTAATTCCGGCCGCTTTGGCTATGCTCATTTGCTTAGTGTGTACTGTGTAAAATTCATTTCATTATTTTCTTCTCTTAGTTTATGTTATGTTATCTTAGTTTTAAATTTAGTTTAATTGGTGTTGGTAAAACCTTAGGTCATTATTTTCTTGAATCTCATTATTAAGCTAATTATCAAGCAAGCTAAAGTGGTCAAAATTTGATACTATCGTCCTCGTAAGAATGATCTATAATCGCCAGATCAATACTACAAATTGACCCCATGTGCTTGCAGATACTTTTTATATCAACAAACACCATCAACTAGAGGTCTATCAAAGAAGAAGATCGTAGTACTCTATAATTCCCAAACGTTATGGGAATAATTACGATAGGAGTTGATGCAGGTTGGATGCTAGTTGTTGAACAATTTTTTTTGAACATAGAACTCATTTTTGCTTAGACACTATAAGGACACCTTAGATAATTCATTTGTAACTCTAAAAGGTAAACCTTATTACTAGGTAGGCAGAAGATGATAAACCAAAGCGTGATCTACTTTTTGTATGATATTTCAAAACATCCATAAGGATTCTACTAAAAGGAGAAACACATCCTAGTAGTAATGGCATTTCATTTTGTATTTCTATATTTCTAGCAAGAGCTCTGCTAAGATTATCATCATTTGAAAGCTCACAAGTTACACTATCTATGGGAGAATTCTTCGATCCCTGTGTATGTTCAACAGAGAAAGGACATAGGTTAAGCCATAATTACAAAAGCAGGATTTGCCCTTACGCTTGCATATTTGATAAATTCTTGTTTCACAAATTATAATTCTTTTGCAATTAGTTCGAATGAGAAAAAGTTTTGGGGATAAAAGATTAAGAACTTTTCAATTCCCCTTATGACTTTAAGGATTTTATTTGCTATTGTGGAATAGTTACATTCTGCTTTATTAAAACTTCCACTATATATTTGCGAAGTTTTTCTCCTTTGATTTTCAATACTACACTTGAAGGCTCATTACTGGCATCTGTCTCAAAAATTAAATCATCTTCTTCATTAGGAAAATTTAGAGTATAAAGGTTTCGCATGTCTTTTTAAAACTTTGAACAATCTTTGAATCACTAGAGGTCCATATCCAACTTACTTCTTTCTTGAGTTTCTGCTATAATGGTTTTCTCAATTTACCTAAATCTTTAATAAAATCTGAAGCATAAGTAAGATCTAAGAAACCTTTCCGATTGCCAGCTATCTTCAATCTTCTCAAGGAAATTTTCCATTTTTCTAGAATATTGATGTATATGTGGGTGGCAATTGAACCAAATCAAACTCCAACTCAAAATAAGCCAAATTGGAAAGAGAAATGAAAGATGGATGAGATGGATGAAGAATTTCACTACACAAGAAAAAGGAATAGAACAAGATCTTGTAATTGAGATAATCCTTCACGGAGCCACTCAATGACTTGACCTTGGGCTAATTCTCTTGTCTTAACCAAGGAATCACTCCAATTGGAAAAGGAAGAGAACCTAGAACACCACTTGAATTTGCCACAATTCAAGATATAGAACTAGGAATTTAGTTGCACTTTTGAGAAACACACTCAAAGTACTTGTATTGCTTTGGAAATTTCTTACAATGCTGAATGATTAGCTTCACATGCCCCTCCCCTTTTATAGACTCAGCAAAAGACAATCAAAAGACTCAAATAACTCCTAACAATTAAAACTAGCTAATGAAAAGTCTAAGAAAAATGAAAAGACACATCATAAAAGGGGGTGGGGGAGGTTACAAGGAATATTCTAGGATTTTTGCAGCTGATTACATCAATCTAGAAGCATCTAAAACGTGCACAATATCAGCCACACAAGTATATGTAACCGAAGACTCTTCATATTCCCAGCATTAATCCTTGCAACTGCCTCAACTTCAACAGAGCATAACTTCCAGAATACTCGGCCAAATCACGCGTTCTTGGGCTTGTTAGAAAGCCCTGGAAGTATAGTTTCCAGAATGGGCTCATTTGCTCAATTTGGATAAGCGGTTTGAAAGTTATGGCCCAAACAATGCACCTATCTCAGACTGGACTGGATCAGCACAACGTATCTTTGAGTGATATTTTGCCCAATCAAATGATGTCCAAATTAAATAAAATTGGGCTTATTTTAAAGCTGACATCTTAAGCTTCAAAAGCACATGGGCCCTCAAGTTGTGGGTCCACTTGAGCTTGTCCAAAAGTGGTCACAAAAATCGGGTTCCGCAGGGATGAATTCGGCACCAAATTTCTAGCAAAGCTTAACCTCTTTTTGACCTCTCCATAGTGTCGTGAGTCTTTGAACTCACTTAATAAGACCAAATAGGCACATTTCCATGCATGATCTTCTTTGACCCTTTTCTTCTTTGAAATTGGTCTTGAATAAAAATGATGCATATGGAAATATGCATCATACTCCCCGGGTTGTTTTGAGTTTGTCCTCAAACTCAAAGGGTTGGCAAGCTTCTCATGAAGGGAGGCATGCTTATGAAATGGGAGCTCTTGTAGGAAGTGGTCAAAGGGCATCACCTCTAGAGAGATATACAAGAGGGCGAGGGGAGGATGATAAAACGGGTCATATCTGGTGAGGAGAAGAGGCGGAAGTGGGAAATCTTCTTTGGGGGCAAGGGTTTGGGAAGGATGAATGAGGGTTAAGGCTTGTCGGTCCTTTTGTGGTTTGAAGGGTTGGGAAGGTTGAATGGGGGTTAAGGTGAATTCTTCTTGGGTCAAGAGTTGCTCAACTTTTTCAATAACCCCACATGCCTCTAACTCGGGTGCTTGGAGTTCGGTAGGGCGTACTTCTTGAATCAAGAGTTGTTCAAACTCTTCAGCAACCATACAAGGCTTCATCACTTCAAGGTCTTTGACTACATGCTCTTCAATTCTTGGGGTTATGCTCAAATTCACCTCATTATCTTCTTGGCACCCTTCTTGGGTGAAGGATTGCTCAATTTCTTGCACAATCTCTTCTTGCTTCAACTCGGATCTTTGGGCCTCAAGTTCAATGGTCTCTTCATCACCACAGTCACCAAAAACAAGAGGTAGGTCAACTAGGCTTGAAGCTTCCTCTCCTTGGATCTTTTCATCTTTGTTTGGCTTTTGAGAAACCTTCTCTAAGTGAAGTATTTCTTCTTTTTCAACCTTGAGTTCAATTTCTTCTTCAAGGCTTTCCTCCTGATCGTTCTCTTCTTTCACGGCTTTCCTTTCTTTCAAGGTAATGACCTCGTTATTTGGGCAATTCGTGGATAAGTGTCCAAGCCCTTGGCACTTGAGACACCTCCTAGGTTGTGGGGGAAAGATCATTTGTGGGGTTGGTTCTTTTTGTGGGGTGGAAGGGAATGAACCCGTGAGCTTAACGGAGATACTTTCTTCCATGGGCATGTAAGTGGATGGGTAAAAGGAACCCTTCAACTTACTACTCAATTTCTTCCAAGTTCTCACCTTTTCTTTTCCTTTCTTTTTTCGCTCAAACTTATATTTATTCCACCACTGAAGTGCACAACCTCTCAATCTTGAAATAACCACTTCGAACTTCTCTTGGTCACTAAGGATACAACAAGCAAAAACTCGTTCCACCTTAGATAGCCAACCTGCGAACTCTTCCTTTTCGCCATGAAATTTTGGAATTGCAAAACAAGCATATCCAATATCAATAAGAGCTAGTTCTTTCTCCAAGTTCTTTGAAGACGGCATGAAGGATGAGGTCTAGGGTTCTTCGTGGATTGATTTGAAACGTAAGTTGGCTGTGGCAAAGGTGGCACGGTCGTGCAAGGGGGCACGGTCAGGCCGTGCTATGCTTCGGCTGAAGAAAATACAGAAAAGTAGAGTGGCACGGTCGTGCTTTGCGGCACGGGGGCACCGTGCTTCGTCTCGACTTGAAGATTTCTGGAAAATGATATGGCACGGTCGTGTGTGGTGGCACGGGGGCACCGTGCTGCTTCTCTGGTCTTTGAGACTCAGATTGCCGGTTTGTGCCTCTTTTTGTTTTTTGTATTTGGCTTTTTTGGGATGTATTTGGGTATGATGTGGGTCACTTAAAAGCCTTGGCTCTGATACCAATTGATGTAGATGTGGGTGGCAAGTGAACCAAATCAAACTCCAACTCAAAATAAGCCAAATTGGGAAGAGAAATGAAAGATGGATGAGATGGATGAAGAACTTCACTACACAAGAAAAAGGGATAGAACAAGATCTTGTAATTGAGATAATCCTTCACGGAGCCACTCAATGACTTGACCTTGGGCTAATTCTCTTGTCTTAACCAAGGAATCACTCCAATTGGAAAAGGAAGAGAACCTAGAACACCACTTGAATTTGCCACAATTCAAGATATAGAACTAGGAATTTAGTTGCACTTTTGAGAAACACACTCAAAGTACTTGTATTGCTTTGGAAATTTCTTACAATGCTGAATGATTAGCTTCACATGCCCCTCCCCTTTTATAGACTCAGCAAAAGACAATCAAAGACTCAAATAACTCCTAACAATTAAAACTAGCTAATGAAAAGTCTAAGAAAAATGAAAAGACACATCATAAAAGGGGGTGGGGGAGGTTACAAGGAATATTCTAGGATTTTTGCAGCTGATTACATCAATCTAGAAGCATCTAAAACGTGCACAATATCAGCCACACAAATATATGTAACCTAAGACTCTTCATATTCTCAGCATTAATCCTTGCAACTGCCTCAACTTCAACAGAGCATAACTTTCAAAATACTCGGCCAAATCACGCGTTCTTGGGCTTATTAGAAAGCCCTGGAAGTATAGTTTCCATAATGGGCTCATTTGCCCAATTTGGATAAGCGGTTTGAAAGTTATGGCCCAAACAATGCACCTATCTCAGACTGGACTGGATCAGCATAACGTAACTTTGAGTGATATTTTGCCCAATCAAATGATGTCCAAATTAAATAAAATTGGGCTTATTTTAAAGCTGACATCTTAAGCTTCAAAAGCACATGGGCCCTCAAGTTGTGGGTCCACTTGAGCTTGTCCAAAAATGGTCACAAAAATCGGGTTCCGCAGGGATGAATTCGGCACCAAATTTCTAGCAAAGTTTAACCTCTTTTTGACCTCTCCATAGTGTCGTGAGTCTTTGAACTCACTTAATAAGACCAAATAAGCACATTTCCATGCATGATCTTCTTTGACCCTTTTCTTCTTTGAAATTGGTCTTGAATAAAAATGATGCATATGGAAATATGCATCAAATATGTTTTGTAAAATGATTTGTCCAGCTTTTATTTTAAGACCTAAGCATAAATGCACTTGCTATTATCAAGAATAATACCATGATCAATGTATCTTTAGGTGATAACTAGAATGTTGTCTTTGTACTATACTATGGTATTAGAAAAGATAAGATATCATCGATGTAAAGTAGACAACAGTGATTAAGATCTTTGATGATATTATCCATTCTTCTTTAGAATATTTGAGATGCATTTTTAAAACTAAATGATATTACTATCCACTCATAGTGTCCTTAAAGGGCTCTAAAAGCAGCTAAAGGAATGCTTTCTTCATCGATTTTTACCTGCCAATATTCGCTTTTACAATCTATTTTCGAGAACCAAGAGGCTTCTTGAATCATATCGAAATGGACTATTTTGTTAAGAATATAGTAACCATCAAAGATGGTATTATCATCAAGCTTTTTGCAATTAATTATCATTTTAGCTTTTACTCTTTTTTCTTTAGCATGATTTCTCACTATGAAAGCGAGACTGGTGTGAAAAATCTTACTATTTTGGATTAATCCTTTATCCAAAAATTCTTTGATTTGCTTATCAAATTCTTGTATATCTCAATGTGTACACCCCATTTGTTTAACTTAGATAATGGTGTTGGGATTTATCAAAGTGATCTTTCCAAATGTCTTCTCTTTATGCCAAAATTTAAGAGGATTATCATAGTAGAGTTCTTTGCCTAGTTAATCTTATTATTCAACAATCTGCTCTTTAATATATAACTCTAGTATCGATATTGTTAGTGTTATTTCACATTGTATAGGGATTACCTTCTCACCATGCTGTTTGCGTGTAAACTAAATCCCCTAATGAGTGTATGCTTTATTTAATTTATCAATAGGAATTGAGTGACCATTTGTTGTGAATATGATTTAGCTTATAGGCTGCATGTATGGAGAATGTAGCCTTTGAAAATATTTACAACAATTACACCATGAGAGGGTTGATCAGTAGCCCATAGAATTGGTGTAACGCATTGGAATCCTGTTGTTTCTATGGATGATCCTTTCATGACTTTGCCGTGGCTCATTATGCTATCATCAGCGATTCTTACTTGTAAAGTGTTCTTTGGTTTTTTCCACATCAGTTATGAAAAAAGGGATATTTTTCTAAAACAGACAAAACAACCATTATCGATGTAAGTCACAATTCATATCTATTATATTCCTCTAAACATGTATTTGTGGGGATATAAATGCTACTAAGATTAGTATTGGTGGCTTCATAACATACCTTCATAGTCATATTTTTTACTAATTCATCGGTATAAGTTGGCTCACTAATGGTACTTGTTTTGTATCCAATGACTTTTCTATCGAAAATCATATTTCTATCTACACAAAATCATATTTCGATTTACACTGTGTCTTGCATGTCAAAAACTCATTCTACTCATTTTACTCATCATACTAATTGTATAATCTTTTTTAAGCTCTTCTTTAGCTGTTTAAGATTCTTCTTCCCATTTTGATCTTGCACTCATGCTTCTTAATAATTGGGGTTTGATGGTAATTTTTCTGTTGTCATTGATTTTTATTACATTCTTCTCATTGATTTTTGTGGGATTGGCAAAGCTAGATTTCTAAGACATATCAATTTTTATCTCATGTGGATTGGGTTTTATTCTTTGATTTTTTTTTTTTGGGCATAGCAGTAGGACTTTTAAAAAATTTTCTGCCTTTATCATTGTTACCTTGGTTTTTGGATCTATAGCATTATATAATTTGTACATTATTTTCTAAATATCCTTAGTGGGTAACCTTCTCTCTTCTTGTCCACCCTACTGTTTTTATCTTAAAGGATAAGATGTTTTTGGCAAATTTATCTTTTACGCCCACATAATATCCTGGTCGACAATTAAATCCTGCTGAACTATTACACACATTGGTCTTAATCCTTGTGATAATTTGATTGTTAAATTTGTTATGCTAGATATCACATAGCAAAGCGTAGAGATCAATTATCCTTGCCATAATACTGTAATGGTGTAATTTAGATTTGAACATTTCAGACATGGATATACCTATATTTTCTATCCTTGTTATGCTTAAGGATGTTTTCCTAATTGATGAAATTAACTTCTCTCACATTGTATTTGCAATATCTTATTAAATCCCATTCCATAATTTTTCATGAATACTTACTCTTTAATTGACAGATAAATTTTTTATAGATCATATCTTTTTGAATTATAAGAAAGACCCAATCTCCTTTGACGTCTTCATTCTTAATATCTATTGTAAAATCCTCTCCTTGAAGGTCACCAAGACTAATTGAGCTACTTTCTATTATATGACTCCTTTTTTCATAATCACTTTCTTCATATTCAGCGTCCATTACTATTTCAACAATTTCTTTGTTATTTTTTGGGACAAAGTTTTCACTAAGCTCAAAATAATCTAAACTAACCAATTTTTCAATAAGGTTATTATTCCTCCTATTTTTACATTCGTT
>JAKOGI010000610.1:122500-285000 GCA_029747015.1 Carnegiea gigantea
AAATGCACAATATCCTCACTCTGGGAATAAGAGTCATAAAAAGAAAAGTAAAAGAAAAAGAAATGGAAGAAGTATTTAGACGGGGGAAAAAGTTATACCTTGGGTAGGCGAAGGACATGAGATTCTCAAGCATGTATAAATATTTAGAATACAAATGCAACAACTACCCTAAATATAATTTTATACATTGCTTATGCAATGAAAAGCCATTAATGATGCACATAAATCCCACTAAGCCTTGAGGATCACAACCTCGAATCAACAACACATATTCTCAATCACATAGCCAATCAACAAGCAAATTACACTTTGAATGTCCTCATCATCATACCAACATCATAATTATAGTAGAGTAAGGTATGATGGAATAGAATATGCACATAAGAAATCAACCTACCTTATATAAGATATTCCCCTTATGAAATATTCATATGTAATTACCTTCACCTAATTAAATGAACATGCCATGAAGAGTAGTGCAAGGGAGGCGATACAACTCACAATCATTGGGCCGCAGCAGGCCACAGTGGTGGCTAAAAGTGTAGAAGGCAGTGTGAAAATGATGATGAGCACCTTTGATTGCCTATAGAAGCACGATGCCTCTCCTCGAGTTGGCGAATGGCATCTGCTTGTCTCCAAATGAGCTTGTTGCTCATTCTCCTTTCTTCTAACTCTTAGGCCTCTCCAATAGGTCTCTCTTCTTCCTGCCTTGCTTTCACCAATTTGCTTTCCTGTTAGCACTCAACATAGTCGATAAAATAAGTGACTCCTTCATCAATACAGTCCATGCATCTGGCCCTGCAATGCAATGCCTCGTCTAATTATAGTTCGATAATAGGTCGACCACCTCTACTAGACGGTTAGGAAAAGGGTTGAAGGAAGACACTATCAAATGGCACTTGAGTCGTTAAGGAGGAACCACTTATATCAAATAAATGTGGTTGTTAAAGTGGAGGGTCTTGAGTTGGCTCATCCTATGCCTGCACCTCATTCCCCTAATTCCCCTCGTTGCCCTCATTATCACCTTCCCCCTCATCATCACCAAGCCCCTCATTACCCAGTTGAGCCATATCTTCAAGGACCTTATTCACTAACAGCTGTATCACAACACCAATTCCCTTTGTTGGCCAACATTATGTGCCCCCACATTAAGGAAGGTGTAAAGGATCTTTTTATGGTAAGGGTACTTGTATATGTCGCAATTCATAGCAGTTATGCTTATGTGACGAAAATTGATGAGGTCTAGGCTTTCACCCAAGAATTAATCTTCAAGTGGCCCAAACTTCCCTTCATAGCGCAACCCTTTTACTATAGTGGTAATCACACCCCTACACCAATGAAGTTGTTGCGGGTCGTTTTGGCAATATCTATAAGGTTACGGATAATAAAAGCCCCTATATCAATGTGTTCCCCATTCAAGGCACACCAAATTATGAATGACTCCACCTTCCTACCAACATTATGGCTATCATGACACTAAAAATAATGTTGGCCATCAATTGTTTTTTTGGGTCAAAGGTAAGTCATTTATATTTCAAAAAAAGCACCAAACATTTACATCAATACTCAGGGCATACCCTGAGAGCCTTAGAAGAATATTCCATCATCTTTCATATCTAAATTTACCCTTGATTGTTCTGCCACAATCCTTTACAATTGTACACCAATCTCTACTACTCTTTTCAAATATTCTAAGGTTCATATACTACTACTGAAAAAACAGTGTGTAGTCTAGCCTTCATTTTGTTACTTCCTGTGCATTTAATGAGCATTTGTAGCCACTCAATTAGCTCCTTATCTACCAAGTGAATCTAGAGTATAGCCTCAATTACCCACTTAGCTATCTGCCTTGTGAACTCATGATAGGGCCGCAAGCGCACGGTAGTATTGTAGCAATTAAGGTCGTCTCTCACAAGGACTAGGTTGATCTATTGGGCTTTATTCCCTTAAGATAGGCGAAGCGAATCAAAATTTGAGATTGATACTAAACTAATATATTATCGAATCTAATGGATAAATAATCAAGGAATTATACAAAATAAGCAATCTCTCAATTCATGTATCGATCAAAAACATCTTCCTTAATTGGATGTTTTAAAACCGATAATTGAAGTATCACAACCCTTTTTCAAGATGAAGTAATATCCAAATCTAACCAATTACCATTTCTTAAGGGCTCTTGATTTGTTTAGGTTTATTAAGGATACGATTATCTTTTTTTCATACAATCAAGTCAAATCCTAGGGTTGAAGTATTGAATTTCACCTTTGAGTTCTTCATCTAACACTCAAAACAGGCAAGAAAATGATCAAGTTTCCTACAAGATAATAAATATATAAGATTTGACAAAACAATCCAACAATTCCAAAATACTCTAAATGATGAACATCAAATCCAGAAATTAACTATTATTTGCATAAATCAAAATCAAAACAACAAAATCATAAACAAAATTACAAAACATAAATCTAAAATGAGAAAAGTGAAGAGAAGAGAAGAGAAAAGAATTGTGCTTGAACCGTCGTTGCAAACCCAAGATGGAATCCTTACAAATCTTCACTTTAATTCACTCTTTCTTCCTCTAATCTAATCTAAATCCTAATCTAGATAGTGGATTATGGTAGAATGGAATGGGATGGAGATGAATAACGTAGTAAAATGGCATTTTATGGTAGAAATGAAGTCTGTAAAGTTGTCCAAACACTTAGAACATGAACAGCCATGGTGAAATCTAGCAAACCTGAGGAAACATGGGTCACCATAGATAGCTGTGGTGGACTCCGCCTCGGTTGTTCTCACTTGCTCCTTTTACTGCTTCTTCATGGAATGTCTTGGACCATGGTACTAGCCACAGTTTAGCCGTGTTGGGTGTCTTTGGCCCTTTTTTGTTGCCTTCTTTGATCCTTGAGGCCTCATAAATCCTCATTGTACCCACATAACTTAGGTCACAAAGTGAAAATCTGCAAACACTATAAAAACAAGTGAAACCAAACATAATAGTAGAAATAAGGGCATAAATTGTATAATTAAGCATATTAATACCCTAAAATGACTTCCAAACACTCATAAAATCTATACAAATATGACATTCATCACTCCCCCATGCTTAAACCTTTTCTTGTCCTCAAGTAAACATTAGATATAGCCAATAGGAGGAGATACATCTAGGACCAAAATACATCACAACCTACTTAAAGTAGGAAAGTCATAGCACATCACAAGCATGAATATCAATCAATGACAACCCCAAGCAGTGCACAATACATTTCAAAATCAGGAGAAGGTAAACATTTTCAAAGAAATATACAACCTCAAGTCATATATCAAACTTGATCACCCCCCAAGGAACCATAAAGCAGATCATACAAGCACATGGAATTGTAAAGCTAAACAGATTCGTAGAGCCTCACTTTTGAGAAATGTGGAACAATCCTACTACAGTGTTTTAAATATAGCATAGGTTCACTCAAGACTCATTCCAAAGATGCAACCTACCATAGGCTTGATAAGACTCTTAAATTATCCACCCCTAAGAATGCAATGTGCACATGACTATCAAGAGGACTACATGGGTTGTGATGTGGGCTAGAAGGGTTAAGGGAAATGAGTGAACTAATAAATTTAGACAATGTAGAGCTACTTAGCCAAATGACTAGGGAGCAACCAATCAAAGCATTAATTAACCAATAAGTTCACCAATACTCCAAACTATAACAATTCAATGAACATACCCCATGAATCAAGTAGGAAATGAGTTAATAAAGAAGGAACACATGCTACTTACATGTCCAATGCCAATCACTTATTCACGTTTTCGTTTGTTTTTGCTTTCTTTTTCTCCTCTTTTTTTTTGCTTTTTTTAAACATGATTTTTCTCCTTTTCCCCTTTTTTTCCTTGTTTTGGAAAGTGAAATAAGAATTTCAATTATTGAAATGAATATGACCACCAATTGTCAACTCATAATCTAATACAAATACATAACCCAAATAAGAGGGAAATGCAACCAAATGCTCAATGTCATCAATCCCTCAACAAACCAACATACCAAAGTAACCTTAAACTCAATTACCTCTAAAACCACTCACTTCAAAGATGAAGTGATACTTCATAGACTTGGCTCAAACGTAGGACTATGTGTTTGGCTAAGGGCTAATGTGAAGTGCTGACAACAAAGACGGCCATAAGCTCAAAGGGGCTAGCAAAGGGAAAAATATGTAACAGAAGGGTAGACTATTTGGCAATGTAGCTAAAAGTTCAGCAACAAAGAAATGCCTCTATCATATCATTAACCATACATATGCGAATGTGGTTTTGAATAAGAATCCTGGAAAGTTCTAGAGATACAACATGGAAGAGTCACATACATGAAAGAATATGAGACTAAATATAATGAGTTAGTCCAAATAAGGCTCAAAGTCTCACAAAACTTCTTCCAAAGTCTCAATTAGCTCATAAAATGACTATCATGTAAAACATCAGTGCTAATGACTCTAAGGTATAACAAAATTCTCAATCAAGACAATGGCCAAAGTAAGAAATATTTACAAAACTTTCATAAATTTTAGCACCAAAAGGGATTACACCTCAAAAGTTACTCAAGCTCATGAAGACTAATTTGCCTAGGGGCGAATTTATGACTGGATTAGGGTGTCCATGGACACCCCTAACTCCAAAAAAAAAAAAAACTCTAATAGTCTTATTTGGACCCTATAAAAATACTATAAGTGGACACCCCTAAAAAAGGTCCCAAAAAATTTTAAATCTGAGTTTCTGAGCTTGGATAATTTATTGGACTGGTGGAAGCTATTTGGATGTGGCCTATTTTCCCAGCTAGGCCAGCCTTTATTTAACAAATAAAAACAAAAAAAATGAGCCCATTCCTTTGGCCTTGGGTTGGCACCCACTCAAGAACACTCAAACTCCCATTCTCACTCTATCTTGCTCAGTTCCTCTTGCTTCTGCCTTCTGCCCGAGTGCTCTGCCCACTGTCCAGCGCCCAACACTTCAACTCCGCAACTCTTTCCTCATTTGCGCAGCAACTAGCTATCGAAGACAAGCCGGCCAGAATGCAGATGCCGGCGACCGTTAGCCGCCGAGGAAAATATAGTCACACAGCAATGGTTAGTTGGGTTATATATTTAGGGTTTCGATTTCATAATTTGATGGTTTAAATTACTTTTAATTGCTTGTTCTCAAATTATGTTTTGTAGATAGCAATTGATTAGTGAATTCTTCAATGCCAAGCATCCACATCGACTCATCAATCAATTAGGTTTGTTTTCATTTGTTCTTTCCAAAATTTTCTATTTTTTGGTTCATTTTTCATGCTTAAGTTCAATTTCTATGTTTAATTATGGCCTTGGTGGATAAATTAGATTGTGCAATTAAGTTTAAGTATCAATTTGTGTGGATTTGTAATTGTAGAGTTGGTTGATGAGCATCCTTAGAATTCACTTGCAATTGTCAAATTATCAAGCCCAAGGATAAGAATATATAGAGTGGTGCAGTGGAGTGTGATTGCAAATGCAATAACTTCTTGTGTGTTCCAGTTGGTGGTTGGTGGTTGCATTTATAGAACCCAAATTGGGGATGGCCATATTTGTGCATTTCTTGTTAGGAGGCTTTCTTTACTTTGCCAGAATTTATGATAGCAACAAGGCCAGCATAGTTGAAAACTACAGGACATAGAATGCCAATTGTTATTTGTTAATTGTTATTTGTTAATCAATTAGTGAAAGTTGTTGCTTCTTGGCTGGAAATTGGTTGATGAATATCCCTAGAGTTAATTAGTGAAAGTTAATTGGAAATTACACGGTTATTATTTTCCGTTGATTAATTCATGTACATAATTTAAATGGAAAGTGAAGCATCGAAATATGGATGGTTTCATGAATGATTAGCTAATGTGTTGCTTGTTTTAACTAAGTGAGCTTAATTTCTAAGTTTCATATTCTTCTTTTTTCTCCAGTTTATATGGATCGAATCTAATTTTATTTTAAGATATTTGAAAAGGAAACAACCTGAAAAAGGCGGAGATAATGCAAGTGGTAGCGGAGTTGGTTCTAATATTAAGGAGTGTTAAAGAGCTTTCTAGGCAATGAAAATCATAAAAAATAGACTTCGAAATCGAATGTGTGATTCGTTTTTGAATGATTACTTGGTTTGTTACATAGAAAAAGATGTATTTGACTTAGTGTCTAACGATTCTATCATGTATCGATTCCAAAAAATGAAAAAATGTAAAGGACAGTTGTAATAGTACATTATTGTAATATTTCATGTATTGTTTAAATTTTATTTTATAGTACATATGGTGATGAATGTTCGTAGGTGGACACTCCTAATTCAAAACCCCAGATCCGTCACTGAATTTGACTAGCAAAAATATCATTAGAGGGAATCTCAAACCAATCCACACCATCCCTTCATACAATCTATATGCAAATCTAAAATGTAATACACCATTATAAAAGAAAGAAAACGTAAAACTATATGCTCTAACAAGTATACAAATTAATAACCAAAATGAAAAACATGAAACTACCCTTCTCCCATGCTTGAATAAAATCCTATTATTCAAAGTAAAGAAAGTAAGAGAAGGAAAAGGGAATAAAACATAAAGATCTCATCAGGCTAGGTGTTGGATGCACCTAAGCTAAGGCCTCCTCGTAAATGAGGCACAAGGAGTATCAACCACTTTATCATAATTTCAAGACACGACATGGCAAATTAGATGTCGTCAAAAGATGCATGAGCTTATCAAATTCTTGGTTTAGAAAAAAACAAGGTAAGAGGCAACAACTAAAATCACACCAAAGACCATAGGTATCCTCTTAACCTTATCAATGGCCTTAGAAAAATCATAGAAAGGATTGAAGAACATAGTCAACACAATTTTAGAAAAATCATAAGAAGGATTAAAAAGCATAGTTAACACGATTTTCCTAGACAAGTCTCCTAGTTATACACAATAAGGATCAATGGAGGGATCACCCTCTTAAGTAAGCTAGGGACAGAAAAATTATCAATATTCCTACCAAGCACACCAAACCTGTTATCCTCATAACCCAAACCAACATTAGCATCAAAAATCACAGGATTATCAAGGGGTGTATCAATGTAATATTCAGGGGAGGAAGAGGGCAATGAACAAAGAGGGGAAATATGGGAATGATCAAGGGGATTAGGGAGAACAATATCATCAAAACCAAGGTTAGGAGACTCCTCATGCATAAACACATCACATGACTCCTCCAAAGGAGTCTTGTTTAGATCATACACTTCATCTAAAGTATCTTCCAACTCAAAACATGCATCAACAACACTAAACCAAGCAATAACCCCAAAAGGCTTACCCATCTCGAGCCCCATGACTAAGCTAAAGAGAGGGATGAATCAGGTAACGCCAAGACAACATTAGTGTTGTCAGTGGGTGATGCAAAGTCAAGTTTAGCATAACATGCATAACAAGGACGCTAATTAATATCTTGATCAGAAGACTTACACAAATCACACCAAAAATGGGCATAATAAGATCTACCATAGAATGTACAAGGATCAGGGAATAAATATCTAGAAATAATACTAGCCTTTTCAAATTTAAATGAATCCCAAGCAATTGACTCAAGCAAATACAATATCTGATCAACACTTTTAACATGAAAATCCCAATACTCTAAACAAGCACGGGTTTTGCTATTCACCCCTCATTAGCGATGTCTAAGATTTCTCATTTATCAACAGAATAACTACATTGAGCAAGAAAAGTATGTAAGCGCTTAAATACCTCCAAAATTATTCATGCTCAAATTGGGAGAAATGAAAAATTACTGTTGTTTTTTTAATCAAATTTTTAATTTTTTAAATTTAAATTTGTGGTTGGTTTTTTAGAAGAAAAATAAAATACTTAATCAAATCCATTAAGAAAAATCCAATATTCGACACAAGTCCCTGGCAACGGCGCCAAAAACTTGATAGGGCCGCAAGCACGGTGGCGTTGTAGTAATCAACATCGTCTCCCACAAGGACTAGGTTGATCTACTAGGCTTTATCCTCTTAAGATAGACTAAGCGAATCAAAATTTGAGATTGAAACTAAACAAATATATTGTGTAATCTAATGGATAAATAATCAAGGAATTATACAAAATAAAGAATCTCTCAATTCATATATCGATCAAGCATTTCTTCCTCAATTATTTTTTTTAAACCGATAATCGATGTATCACAACCCTCTTCAAGGTGAAGTGATGTATCTAAATCTAACCAATTACAATTTCTCAAGAGTTCCCGATTTGTTTAGTTTCATTAAATATACGATTATTATTTTAGGTCTCTTCACCAGTAATTCTCTCTCAAGACATCACACAATCAAGTCAAATCCTAGGGTTCAAGTATCAAATTTCACCTTTCAATTCTTCATCAAATACCCAAAACATGCAAGAAAGTGATCAAGTTTCTTACAAGACAGTAAACATCTAAGATTCAATAAAACAATCCAATAATTCAAACTACTCAAAGAGATAAACATCAAATCAAAAAATTAACTGTTATTTGCATAAATCCAAATCAAAACACCAAAATCATAATCCAAATTACAGAACATAAATCTAAAATGAGAAAACAGAAGAGAAGAGAAGAGAAAAGAAATCGTCAGCCAAGATCGCGCTTGAACCGTCGTTACAAACCCAGGATGGAGTCCTTGTAAATCTTTACTTCAATTCACTCTCTCTTCCTCTAATCTAATCTAAATCCTAACATAGATAGGGAATTATGGTATAATGGAATGGAATAGAGATGAATGAAGTAGTAAAATGGGTTTTTATGGCGGAAATAAAGTCTGCAAAACTGTCTGAAAACTTGGAACACGAACAACCATGAAGAAATCTAGCAAACCTGAGGAAACAGGGGCCCCCACGGACCATGAGGTCCACCACGGACCATGAGGTCCACCATGAATAGGCCATAGTGGACTCTACCTCGGTCGTTCTCACTTGTGCATTTTGTTGCTTCTTCCAGGAACGTCTTGGATCGTGGTACTGGCCACAGTTTAGCCGTATTGGGTGTCTTTAGGCCTCTTTTGCTTTCTTCTTTGATCCTTAAGGCCTCAAAAATCCTCATTCTACTCACATAATATGGATCACAAAGTGAAAATCTACAAACACTATGAAAACAAGTGAAACCAAGCGTAATAGTAGAAATAAGGGCATAAGTCATACAATTAAGCGTATTAATCCCCTAAAATAATCCATGAAAATATGACATTCATTAACTCACATTGGAAAAACATACGATGTTGGGTTTCATTTACCTCTTGATAGAAAACACAGAGTCTGTCGCAGTGTAATCCAAAAGTCACCATCCTGTCTTTTGTGAGCAGCCTCTCATGCATCAGTAACCACATGATAAAAGAGCATTTCGAAATCCTCTCTTTATATCAAACGATTCTGTGCCAAGGGACACTGGATTTTTTAGTGCCTGAGCCATTCATAACCTGATGATACTGTATATATTAGTGCACATTTCCATTTATTGGTGATAGTATCCAAACCCGCAGCTAAGATGTCTAAGGTTTTCAGTATTCAGTTCCAGTACCAGCTGCTCTTGGCATTTACTTGGCATTGCTAGAAATTTTCCTTCTTTAAATAGTAGTAGTTAACCTATTCAATCCACAAGCCATGCGCTTTCTGGGCAATGTTCTATATCAGCTTTGCTACTAAAGCCACGTTCCAATTGAAAGAGTATTTGACTCCCACGCCCCCTTCCTTTCATGGTAAACATACTGTTTCCTAGGCCAGCAGTGCTACATTCCTGATCTTAGGATTTTAGCCCCATAGAAATTGCATACATGCTTTGTTGACCTTATCCAATACCATTTTAGGCAGCAAGAATATCTGACCCCACCACACGAACATGCTAACCAGTACAAAGTTGATTAATTGTATTTTCCCTACATATAACAGGTTTTTGGTGGGCCATTGCCTAATCCTTGTTTTGATCTTATCCACTAAGAAATAAGTCCTGTTTGCTCAATGTTTGTGGTTTGACTATAATCCCGAACCATTTGAAGGGCAATTCTCCTCTCTAGAATCCAGCTGCCTATAGTAATTGCTTCTCAACATTGTCATCAACACCATCCATTACTATTTGAGACTTTTCATGGTTTATTTTTAATCCTGAGCACTCAGAGAAATGATCAAAAGCTTCCTTAGGTATTCTACACTTCTCATGTCTGCCTTGCAAAAGAATAGCAGGTCATCAGCAAAACTCATGTTGCATAACTTCAAAGCTTTACACCCGAGATGAAATTTAAATCCTTTTGGTTGTGTCGAAATCTTAAGTTATCAAACCAAGTATTCTAAAGCTAGAACAAATAACAAAAGGGACATTGGATCTCCTTATCTCAATCCCTTTTGGCTAGTAAAAAATCCATTTACTTTGCCATTTAGCTTGAGAGAGGACATTTAAGTTATCAAACACACTATGATTTTTTGGACCAAGTCATGAGGAAATCCATACCTAAGTAGAATGCTCTCCACAAAATATCAACTTATTGTATCATAGGCCTTTTTGAGGTCAATTTTCATTGAACGCCTTGGGGATATCCCTTTCTTATGATATATCTTGAGCAAATCTTCACAGATCATAGTGTTATGAATAACTAATCTCCCTTGAACAAAGGCACCTTGTGATTCATGTATTAAGAAAAGCATTACAAATTTTAATATCATACCGATAAGCTTAGAGATTCGCTTATAGATTATGTTACAACAGGCTATCAGCCTTATTTTAGAAGGCCACTTGGGATTCTAGACCTTGGGAATTATTGTGACAAAGTTGTATTTGCTTGCCTAAGTAATTTCCCTGTTTTGAAGAAGTCCTTAACAGCCGCATAAACACTCTTCCTGACAATATGCCATGTTAATTTAAAGAAGTAGCTTCCAAATCCATCTGGACCAAGGCTTTTAATATTACTAATTCCAAAGAAGGCATGTTTGATCTCTTCATCTATGAATGGTTGACTTAACATAACTCCATGGGTATGATTAAGACACGGTCCTTGGAGAATTACCTTATAGGATGGCTTTTTAGAGGTCTGCTTGTTTCCAAAAAACTTAAGGCATGGTCCACCACTATGTCTCCAATTCCCTCTAGGTCAGTAATACATTCCCTCATAGTGTTATACATGCTTGTGATGGTCATATTGTAGTTCCTTTGCTTCAGGCCAGCAAAGAAGAAAGTCGTGTTTTAATCACCATGCTATAGCTAATGTTCCTTTACTTTCCGTTTCAAACCTCTCTTTCAGCTTTGACGACAAACTTATATTTATTCATAACATTTTTCTCTTCCTCATAGAGATCCATCTGAAATTGGTTAGTATGGATAGCCATCTGGATATTTTCCAATTTTTGTAGTGCCTCTATATAGCCTGACTTCGTATCTGTGCAAAAGCATTCCTATTACGTTCTCTTAGTGGCCTCTTCAACATTTTCAGTTTGGTTACCAGCTGCTACATTGCTGTTCCATGCACTTGTTTGTGCCAAGTATCTTGTACAACAGTACAGAATGTAGAATGGGATGTTCACATATTAAAAAACATGGCCTGATAATGCGGAGGGTGGATTCCTTTCTATATTTGCATCGATAATGGAGAATGATATGAAATGCCCTTTAGAAGAACTCTGTACCCCAGGTTGGCAAAAACTATTATGCCTTCTTTATTGGTTAAACTTCTATCCAATCAAGAGAAGACTCCAGTAGGTCCTTCTTTGTTCGACAAAGTGAATTTTGGTCCTATATATCTGATTTCTTAGAGTCCACATTGAATAATGCAATCTCTAAAGTCCTCAATATCATTGTAAGAAACCTTATCACCTCCAACTCTTTCATCTAGATGTACGAGATTGTTAAAATCACCCCCTACAGATCAAATATCCTTCATTTCAGAGCTTATGTGTTGTAGTTCATCCCAAAGAAGTGTCATGCCCTCTCCGTCATCATCACTGTTGATAAAGGTGACATATATAGGTTTTATGCGCTTCACTTGACTATGGATAAATTGCCTGTGGACTATTAGGATTTCCATCTGCACCTTGTTGTGATTGCAGAGAACCAATATCCTCCTTCTTTCTTGACATGTTGCATTGTTAACAGCCTACCAGTTAGGGTACATATACTATAATATTTCCTCACTCTTACTCAGTGGGGTTTTTGTTTCCATGAGCCCCAAAATTAGGGAATTTATTCGTAGACAATAAGCTTTTCATAACATCTTGCTTATTCAGGCCATTAGGCCTGTGATGTTCCAAAAACCCACAATATCCATGGTTTCTAGCCAGTGTGGAGAAACTGCTTTGTAGGACCAAAACAGCAAGGGGTGTCGTACTGGTATTTATATTGATTCCTTAAAGTAGTGTGTCCATACTGTTTTGGCCATTGTTTTTCTCTGTGTCTTATGCTTCAAGGTCTGGTTCATCTTCAGCAGCCACCTCATTGTTAACTACCTCTTTCCTTGTCCTCACTCTTATAGTTTTCTTTCCATAATCTCCAACTTGATGCCCATACATTTTGTAGTGCTCACATTGTATTGGCTTTCATTCATAATCCACCTTTTGCGTGATTATGTCCCCATACTCATCCATAAAGGTGATTTACTCCTAAAATTTTTTATTAATGTCCATTTTAATAAGGGCTCAGGCAAACTTACTCTTAGTTTTTTCCTGTCTTGCTCTATCAACAGCCATTGGTCTGCCCACAAGACTTGCAATCTTACTAAGACTGTCATGACCCAGAATTTGAGATCTAACTGATTAAATTTGGTTCATACAGGAATTCGAGCAATAATCTCTTTTATCAATAGGTTGATCAACAGACCATGGTTTTGTCACCAGTGGTTATTTGTTAAAATAGACAAATTTGATCTTATGTATCTCATCTCGCTCAAGCACTGAATGAAATCATGCTACGAATACACTATTTGGTTTGGAAATAACACGATCAAACCCTTTGTTTTCCCATATTCATTGGAAGAACCCTTCCATGACTTTTAGTGGTGGATTCACTCCTATTACAAACCCAATGATTGAGGATTTCCAATATTCCACCTTTGATTGTATATTTTGTACTTCAATACATTGGTTTTTAATTCCATTACGAGATAATGGTTCCACATAGTCAAATGTAAACCCTAGATTTGGGATTGAATTAGTTTGATTACCTATCTCAGTATTCGAAGCTTCAGCAACCATTTCGCCCAAGAGCTTGACTTTCTTCATTTACTCAGCGCATCTATCTAGGATGCAAAATCATTCCTCCCTAGTTCCTCATCTTCATTTCCGCTATTTGCTATTTCCATGTGTTGAGTTACTATTTTATTGGTGTATGGGTAGTTAGTTCTTCCACTCTATCCAAATCATGGGGTAGATTATGATTTCCCCTATGTTGCCTTGCAGATGTGGGATTTGGTGTTGATTATTTGCTGGATGGGTTGGGTTGGCTGGTTTCCTACTCGTCTTCATCTTTCCCACCATTGCAGTGAGCCAGACTCTTTCTCTCTAAATTTTCTCTCCCAACCCATCCTACCTATGATTTTTAGTTTTTGGTCATCAATTGTTGTAGGTAGCGGATGTTCACATAGAAAATATCAGTGCCCTTTGCTTGTCTAGAATAAAAAATATAAGGCTTGCCCCACCTATGACAATACAAATTTTTTTTTGGCACATGTGATACTCAACTAAGTGGGCTCAAGTTTTCAATTATCGGGCATATCTCTATGAGCTCTATCATGGACCGGGTGGTGAAGAAGTTCATCAAAATTCCTCAAACACAATTTTACTATTTACCCTTAAAAAATCAACCCAATCAACATTAACAAGCTTAAGAACTGTTAAACCTATATTTTACCCCTTTTTCCATGCCCAAATTCCCCTTTATGCTTGTTTCTCACCCCTAATTATGGAATTTGGGCTTACTTTCAAGGTTTAAAGGCTATATAGAGTACAGATAACTAATAGAAAGAGAGTAGGAAGAAAATCTAGTGGGAAACAAAGAAAAGAAGGGCAACATGGGCCACCATGCCGAACTGCACATCCATGCTAACAAGTAAAATTTGAAAGAATCACTAGGTACCATATAGAATGGCATGGCTATACAAACACTTGTAGTTCCTGAAAACCCAATTCTAGAGCGTAACATGGAGTGCCGCGTGATTTGGCATGTCCATGTCCCCTAGTACAGTGTTTAGGAAACTTTGTCAACACGGGGTGTCATGCTAATTGGTACGCCCGTGTTGCTTTACTGGAACCACCTCACTAATTTGTTTAAAGGGGCGATGGCAGGACTGGAGGGGATATCTTTTACTTTTTGAAAAGACAATAGTTTCTAGGGGGAATTCAAATAATACTAATTAAGAAGATTAGTTTTGGAGATTGGTGACTTTATTTTGAAGATTTCTATTCTCCTAATTGAATTGCATTTAAAGTTTGTTCCGTAATCTCTCTCTTTTATTGTTTCTTATAAGTTCATATTGCCTATTCTCATGTTTAAGTTTTTGGAAACTGCGTTTCTAATTGTGATTATTATTATGATAAAAGGCTAAATTCCCCAAGTCGGGTTAGGAGTATTGCCTTTATGCTTAATTAATCATGATTTGGCCCTTTGTAGAACTTATTCATGTTTGTGAATTGGATTTTCACTTTGTCCACCAGTTGTTTGATGAAAGTCTTGAAAGACATTATTTAACAGCTCTTAATTACAGTTTGTGGAAGCAATGAAAGTTGGAACCTATACCTAGAGTGGCTTTGTAGTTATAATATGGGAATAATTTGGTTCTAATTGGGATGAATGATTACTTGATCATATAGCCTCTTTATTTCTAATCTCTTAAAAATACATCATTGGGATAAATTAGGTAGCTAATGATCTTCGAAAGAAGGCATAGCTAGGCATAAAATTTTATTCTACCCACTCCAGTTGCTTGCATGGGCAAGTTCGAAAGTCTTAATGATTGAATGTTAGACATAATAGTGTGGTAAATCCCAATCTAAGATTTTAATTTCTGGTGCTTAATTGAATTTATTATTATTCAATTGTTTTAATTTAGTGTTAGTCGCCCACACTTAAAGTGATTAGTTGTCTAACTTAAGTTGAAAATCGAGTTTGGTACTTGAAAGCAAGTTCCCTGGGGATACCACCCATACTTGTCATTGCTAATTACATTGGCACCGTGCACTTATGATAGCTTTTCACTCCAAGTTGTTTGCACCATTGTCGGGAAACTTGTTCTTTTCAATATCAAAACCAATTAAAATACTCTAGATTATGCTTGTTAGTTTAAGTTTTCAATTGTTCCTTATTCTTGATTGGACCTTTTTCTACATGGTATAGTTTTTGCTTTGTAACTACCGGCATAGTCAAGGGGATCAAACCTCATTCCTATTTACCTTAGGATCAAAGTGAGTGCACGCAAGCAAAGTGGTAAGATAAAAGGAAAGGAGAAATAAAACTAAGATAGCTAGAGCAGAACAAAATATGGTGTTACAGGATTACACAATGCCACAAATGTCTAGCAAACTTCATCCACTGTGATGAGGTGAACAACTTTGAGCTCCAGCTAGCTCTTATTACATTCATACGAAGAGATTAGTTTGGTAAACACCTCTCGGTGAACCCCAATATTTCGCTTTACAATTTTCTTGAGCAGTGTGACACTATCAAGCTCAATAGGGCCCCCAATAATACAATTAAGTAAGGCTCTAACTAGTCTCCTTGAATGATAGAGCTAGAGAGTTATTGTAGAATAAGGCACCTAATTCCTTTTCTATATAGGACGATGAATCCAAAGCCTTCCCCAGCAAGTATTTCCTTACTGCCAAAACTGTAAAGCTAAGGGTAGACATCGCTTCTTTGCATAACTAGATGTTAAATCCCTCTATGAAGCTAAGGCAACATTTAATGATGTTCAACAACAGTGTCCTCATCATGGTGTTCTTGACTATCTCTTAGTCTAAACATTCTATAATGGGCTAGAATAGTGAGTGAAATTTCTGTACATGCTGCAATAGGAGGCGCTATCAGGGAGAAGTCTATAGAAGCATCCAAGGCTTTATTAAAGGAGATGACCTCTAATAACCATCATCAGTTCAATAAGGGAGCTCATTTAAAGAAGAGCTAAGGATAATATGAGGTTAACAAAGTGAACTATTTGGATAGCAAAGTGGATGCACTTGCATAATGATTTGATTGACATGGTACTTTTATTCCTGGGAATTCTTTGTGCATGTCAAATGAGGGGTAGTTGTTTGTGGGACCTGTCGTATTAGGGACACAAGGATGCTAACAGTTAAGGTAACTGTGAAGACTCAAATAAGTCAATTGCCTTTAAAACTTCAACCCATGACCTCAGAACAACCTCTATTCTACTACTTATAACCTAAGACGGAGAAATAATATTAATTTCTCCTATGAGAACACCAACCACTTGTCACCAAGTGCCACCCACCCCTCGGGTTCGAATATAAAGCTCCTTACATCCTACTTCCTCTACCCCCACAACCAAAGTCCAATTTGAGAGTCTTATGGAGTAGTTCATCTAAACCAAATCAAGACTAATAAAGCTCTTGGTGAGTCCCTTAGCTAGTTGACTTACAAATTTGAGACTATCTACCCAGTAGAAGATGAAGGACACACAGACATCACAAATTACCTAACAAGTGAGTCATCTTTCTAGGCCTTAAAGGAATTTGCAAGGTCAACTAGAGACAAATCCTAAGAGATAGATTAATGTTGTTACTTTAAGGAGTGGGAGGGTACTTAACGAATTAGAGATTATTGAGAGGGAAAAAGAGTAAGGAAGAAAGAAGTACTAGAGAGAGGCAGTTTTCTGTAGAGATTCCTAGAGAGGAGGAAAAAAAGATTGAAGTCCAAGTGGAGAGTGCCTCTACATAAGTTAAGCCTTACAAGCCCCCTATTCCTTATCTTTAGTGGCTTGTTAAGGCTAGAGATTAGAAGAAGCATAGGAGATTCTTAGAGATGCCAAGGAAACTGCACATTAATATCCTTTCTTAATGGCGGCCACTAATATGCCATCTTGTGTCAAGTTCCTAGAGGCATTCTCTCCAACAAAGGAAAGTTGTATGAGCATGCTACAATGGCACTTACTAAAGAGTGTAGCGCTATCATTTAGAACAAGCTGCCCCCAAAACTGTCCGATCGTGGCAGTTTCTCTATACTTTGCACAGTTGCAATGATGTTATTGATCATGCCTTATATAATCTTCTGGAATTAGAAGCCGTACGCCCTACCCCTTATGCAGGATGTTGCAAGTGGGAGGTTTCCATCTCCAATTAGCTTATAGACCACGCAGTACAGTATCCCATGGGAATCCTTAAAGACGTGTCGTTGCAAGTTGGTAAGTTTTTCATCCCATGTGATTTTATGGTGATGGAAATGGAAGAAGATACCAACATCCGCATCATTTGAGGGAGACTACTCTTAGCTATAGCTAAAGTTATCATCAACATGAAGAACAGAAAGCTTTCCCTCTATGTTTGAGAGGAGAAGCCAGAGTTCAATCACGCACAAGTAATGGTTTCTCCTACCTTAGAAGATGCCCACTACTAAGTAGATATTCTTGACAAGGTAGTTAAGGAGGAGGCGATGACTGCTACCCCTCTTATGGATCCTTTAGATAGTTGTATGATAGGCTATAGTAGGCATGGGGTGGAGAAATATCATCACAAAGCACAAAAAGCTGATACTAAGATCCCAGATTCAGCTTCAGCTTATCTTCCTAGATAACAGCACAGGGGACATTCAATCCTCCAGGGAGGATAAGAAAGGTACCCCCGAGGTAGAGTTGAAGCCTTTACCATCCCACCTTAGGTATGAGTTTCTTGGCCCTAATCATTTTTTCTCTATTATTGTTAGTGCAAAAGTAGATGGAATGCTACTTGAGAAATTTATAGATGTGCTAAGAAAGCATAGGGGTGCCATAGGTTTACAGCATGAATGATATCAAGGGAATTAGTCCTTCAGTTTGCATGCATATGATTCTTCTTGGTGAATCTCATAAATCCTCTAGACGACCTCAAAAGGTTCTTAAATCCTAATATGAAAAAGATTATAAAAAAAGGACATTATCAAGCTACTCGATGTTGGAATCATCTAACCTATCCCAGGTAGTGAATGGGTGAGTCCAATTCAGATAGTTGCGAAAATGGTGGCATAACCATAATTAAGAATGAATGGGATAAAGCCATATCTACTAAGAGTGTCAACTATGCACGCATATTGATTATAGAAAACTGAATAAAGCAACCCCAAAAGATCATTTCCCCCTCATTTTCATTGACCAGATGTTGAAAAGGTTGGGTAGGCATTCCTTCTTTTATGGCATAGATGGTTATTAACGTTTCTTCTATATTTCTATCCGACTAGGTGATCAGGAGAAGACAACTTACACATGTCTTTATAGTACCTTTGCCTTTCACATGATGTCTTTTGGGTTATGTAATGCCCCTGCTACTTTCAAATGCTGCATGATTGCTAGAGCATCATGGAAGTGTTCATGGATGACTTCTTAGTCTATGGAATATCTTCGATTTGTACTTAGAAAATTTGACTAAGGTACTTCGTAGATTTCAGGAAGTTACTTTGGTGCTTAATTAGAAAAAAACACCACTTCATGGTGCAAAATAGGGTGGTTTTGGGTCATGTTGTCCCTCATAAGGGCATTGAGGTGAACAAAGCTAAAACTGAGATATTAAGCGGTTACCACCACCTACTTCTGTTAAGGAAGTGAGGAGTTTCAACAATCATATAGCATTTTATCATTGCTTTATCAAGAATTTCTCCAAAATCGCTAAGCCTCTAACTCAGTTTTGGCCAAGAAGATGCTCCATTTGAGTTTATTGATGAGTGTCTTGAGGAATCTTGTAGGATTAAGCAGGATCTTGTTTTTGCACCCATTATCCAATTTCCAGATTGGAGTTTACAGTTCCATATCATATGTAATGCTAGTGGCTATGCAGTTGGAGGTTTTGGGGCAGTCAAAGCACAAGAAGCCTCATGTTATCTAATACGCCACCAAGGCATGTGACTAGGCTCAACAGAATTATAACACCAATGAGAAGGAGTTGTTTGTGGTGGTGTATGCAATTGGGAAGTTCTGGCCTTACTTATTGTGCCTCAAAGTCATTTTGTCCACCGACCATTCCACACTTAAGCATCTCCTAGACAGAAGGATGTTAAGGCTTACCTTTTCAGGTGAATTATTCTCCCCAAGAGTTCGACATTGAGATCAAATACAAAGTAGGAGCTTAGAATGTTACAGTAGATTACCTTTCCCTGCTCATTGTTAAGAGCCATGATGCCCCCGTCGAATGATGCTTTTCCTGATGAGCATCACCTTATCATCTCTTTATGTGAACTACCATGATTCGCAAATATTGCCCATTACTTGGCTTTTAGGGTCCCACCTCTCAATCTATAATGCCTTCAGAAGAAAAAGTTCATCCATGACATAAAGTTCTACTTTTAGAAGAAAACTTTTCTCTACAAGCTGTGCAACGAGAGTATATATAGACAATGCTTCCCCAAGGAGGAAGTTCTGAGCATGATTTCCCATTGCCACAAATCTCCATGTAAAGGACATGCTAGCACCTCTAAGACTGTAGCCAAAGTGCTCCAAGGGGGCTTCTTTTAGTCTTTTTCTATTTAAGGATGTCCACCACTATGCTTGTGCCTGTGATCACTGCCAGATGATGGGAAATTTATCTACAAAGAATGAGTTTTCCTTCAATTTTACCCTTGAGGTTGAATATTCGATTTATGGGGCATTGATTTCATGGTGCCCTTCCCATCGTCTAAAGACAACAAGCACATCCTGGTTATTATGGATTGTGTCTCCAAGTAGCTGGAAGCCATAGGTTACCTTACCAATTACTCAAGGGCAGTGACTAACCTTTTTAAGAAAATCATCTTCCCTCGTTTTAGAGTGCTCAGGGTACTGATTGGTGATAATGGGATGCATTTCACCGAGAAGAAATTGGAAGCGTTATCGAGGAAGTATAGAGTGCACCATAAGTATGGGCATGGCTACTACCTCAAACTAGTAGTTAAGTAAAGATCTCCAATCGTAAAATCAAATCCACTCTAGAGAAAATGTTTGTCAGATTAAAGGAAAGATCAAGGAGACAACAAAGATGATGCTCTTTGGCCATACCGTACAACATTCAAGAATCCCACTGGCAGCATGCCATTTTGGTTGGTCTATGCAAGCTATGTCACTTCCCCGTGGAGTTATAACACAAAGTCTATTGGGCCATCAAACATCTCAACTTCAATTTCAAGATTACGAGGGCGAAAGGTTATTATAGCTGAATGAGCCTGAAGAGATCGGTTTAAATGCCTGTGAAGGCTCTAAAATTTACAAAAAGAGGATGAAAATGTGGTATGACAAGTACATCAATAAGAGGGCAATCCAGGAAGGAATCTTGGTTCTTCTATTTAATACAAGATTGAAGTTGTTTCCTAGTAAGCTTTGCTAAGGACAGTTGGGTCCATTTGAGGTATTGAAGGTCCATTATCATAGAGCCATTTAAATTGGAACAGAGGACACTTGAACTTTAAGGGTGAATGGCTCGCGACTCAAGCATTACATCGCCATTACATTGCTAGTGAGCTTGTTGAAGGGAAGATCTATTGTTGCATCCCTGATTCTATTTCTTCGTAGAGATGGATAAGGGTCAAGCTTAGGACCTAAAATAAGTGCTTCTTGTGAGGCAACACAAGCTTTTATTCGGGTTTCTAGTTAAATTAAAAGAAAAAAAAAGAAAAGAAAAGTGTTTTGAGGCAGTTGCGCATGGGATACCATGCTAAACCGCACTCCTGTGTTGAATCCTACATGAAAGTGCACCATAAGAATCCAGCGCATCACACAGTATCCTATGTAGAACTGCACGGGTATGTAGGCCATGCTCTAGTAGCTTGAAATTTTTGGATCAACACAGCACCTTGTCCCATTGTGCACGAGCATGTAGGACGCCCAGACCCAATAATAAGGGCTCAGTACTCTCTCTCACACCTTACATCTTTAGACTAAAACTCACCCTATTCTCTATCTACCAAACAATACCTCCACCAAAACTTACCACCTCTATTTCCCTATTTCTCACTTTCTGACCACCATTTCTCTAAATTTTTACTAGAAATCATCCCGACTCTGGCACACCACCTCCAAACATCCATATTTCCTCCTCTATCCACTCGACTAGTTTTCCCTTACTATTCCACTGCCACAACTCATCTTCCTCATCCCTTTGCTCAGTTTTTCTCTCTCTTTAATCTCCTCCTCACTTAGGTGGCTAGAGGTTTGAAGTGAGAGAAATTAGAGTTCTTTCTAACTCCTTGGTTCGAATTAGGTATTCCGTTACATAATTTGGGAGTTGATTTGGTGAATTTAAGGCTATTTGGATTGATTTTGAGTTAAAACTCCTTATCATCTTCAATTGCTCCCAAAATCGATGCTTCCCAAGTAAGTTCATCCTCTTTTGCCCAATAAAGCTTTTCAGACATCCAAGGCCGCCACTCGTTCCGTTAGTCGACCACCCGCACCCTGCTGAGGTAATCGAGCTCAACTTGGTCATGTTGCAAATAAATGTATAATTATCTTTCTCAAAGAAGCTTATTGCAAACTTTAGTGCAAACTTGGTCATGTTACAGATAAGTTCATCCCCCGGATTATCACTTGCATTTTGCACCCTAATGGTGGCAGAAATAATGTTGATTGTAAAATACATGCCTCAAGCGTACAACTTTTGTCGTAGTATTCGAGGGTCACGACAATGAGGTCATGATTAACTAAATTATCCTAAATAGAATTAAATTATCCTAAATAATTAAAATAGGCAAAACCAACTATATTAAACACAAGAGTCGTGATAGTAGTGTGTACTAAAATTATCCATGGCTAGCTTGTCTAAGGAATTCAACCAAAACTTATAAATTCAATAAGAAAATAAGCAAACTTGAAACCAAAAAAGGAATTACTAACTAATGTTATCAAAATGACACTTACTAAAATTACCCAATCAACCAAAAAAATAATTACAAGTAATTGAAACTAGACTAGAACAAACTGCAACAGCACATAAACAGGGGAGGGGGAATCAAGTGTGCCAACCTAGCTAGCTCAGCCCAATTCAAGAGTCCTGAACTCAACCACCAAAAGAGAGCAACAATGATCACGCAGATAGAAGAAAAGCTGAAAATAGAGGAAAACCAGAGCTAAAACCAAATACGAAACATGAAACATAGAAGAAGATGGGCTGGGGATCGAAGCTGCCATCAACAATCAACCAGAGTAATACAAGATAAGCATATTTAAAACATAAGCCAAACCAAGACTATGAGAAGGAGAAGTTGTTGGCGATGAGCTCCATTAATGGCGGCATCCATGATTCTCAAACAGAGAACCCAGTAACGTATCCCAACTTCAACAGAATCCAATTAACCCAGAAAATCAAACCACTAGTAGATAACCAAACTTCCAAGATGAACTAATTTCATCGAATTCCAAGCCAAAAATCGCAACCCTTACTTTAAAAATCAACAAAACTAAAACTTATTATACATTTTTTGCTAAAAAGAGTAGATTAAAATGAAAAACATAACAATGTCGAACGAAATAAAATCCTAAAAATCTAAAACAAAACTTGAAATTAAACCCCTGAAAATCTAACCCTAAATTGTGAAACTCAAATTGAAACTAACTAAAAACCCTAACTAAAACCTAAAGACCTAGATTATGCCACTTCTTTACGCCGCTGCTTCCCTTTATACTCAAACCCTTGTCGATCTTGGCCCTTCAATCGCGCCTGATGTGGTCGGTGCTGATGATGATGCGCTGGCTTATGAAGATAGTGAAGTGGATAAGGGTGATTATGGTGATGGTGCTGTCGATGGTAGTGCTGTTGTGATGCCAGATCGACAGAGAGAGAGAGAGAGATAAGTTAGAGAGATGAAGCTGAGAGGGGCCATCAGGCTTCTATCGTCCTGGGCAGCCCGAGAGGAGAGTAAGTGAGGAGATAAAAGGGAAGGGGGGCTAGTCACATGAGATGCGCGTGAGGATAGGTAGATATTAGGATATTTATTTTGCTTCATTTTTTCTTGCTCTCTTTTCATCATTTTTTTTTTTTCCACAATTTCTCCTGATTTTCAAAACCTACAAAAATAAAATAAAAATCTAAATAAAATATTATTCTAAGTATAAATTGGGTATAAAGGTATTGTAAAAATAACATATTTTTGGTTCAAACAAATACCCCCATACTAAAATTTTGTTCAACCTCAAGTAAAGCAACTAAACTACCTAAAAAGACACGGAAAAAATCCAAACTCACTTTCGTAGAAATCACGATTGTATTTAGTGTATGCAACAAGCCCTTTAACACCAGCGGTTTCCCAAGTGGACGAGTGAGGTCTCGTGAGAGTTTTCAAGTGAAATACCCACAAAAATCATTTCAAAAACGAAGGAAAATCTTTTTTTGTTTTTCAAAACATGAACATATACACAAATAATGGGGAAATTATGTGCACAATCTAGGCAATTGCAACACCCTACTAACCAAATTACCAAATTATATACGAATAGAATGCATAATCGTAAGATGTCCAAGTCACAAAGAAGCATATCAACTATCATTTTTCACTCCATACACAATATGCAATGATATGTACACCGTGGTGCATGTGCGAATGTGTACCGATCCTTATGAATCAAGTTGCCAACATTGACACAATCCCTGTTTCCTTATCTAATTGTGTTATTTGCTCCTCTTTCCCTTTTTTTCCTTTTTTCCAAGAATGACAACACACACTCTAAATCCGCTTAACTTACAAACATTCGGGTTATCCCTAAAAAGGTGTTTTATTCAAATGTGCAAAGCACTTATTTCATTGCCCAAACATATGTGTGATCAAGCAAAATAGCGTATATTCAAGCCAACTAAAGGTGTGAAATAAAGATAGTGGCTGTGAACATTGGTGCTCGGGTTTTCATTCACTTTTTTTTGGACATTTTTTTCTTTTTTCTTCTTTTTCTTTGCATTTTCAAAAGCATAGAAGGCAACTTCAACAAATAAAAAGTTCACATGCGAACTTAACAACAGGACCCTAATAATTGACGATAAAGTGAGCTTGATAGCACAAATCACACATACAAGATAGGGTTACTATGAAAAATCAAATCTACATCTTCAACTAGACATCTCATCATGCAAAGTCTATTTACATATAACTCAATTACCTACCAACATGGGATCACATTTGCCATAGAAAGAACACAAATTCCACAAGAAAAACAAAAAATCTTTTTGAATTTTCAAAATTTTCAAAAAAAAAATGTACAAATGTGCACCTCACCCCCACACCAAAACACCACAATGTCCTCATTGTGGGAGCTAAGGTGCCAAAAAGCAACCACATAAGTTATACAACTTTAAGACCAACATAGGTCCACGCGTATATACAAACTAGAACACCACCAAAAATAAAAAACAAATCAAAAACTAAATAACCAAAATCAAAATCAAAACCACAACTAAAACCAAAAACAAAACAAAATAAAATAAGACAACTATTTTCCTTGCCTGACGATGTGAGAATTAAGGATTTCACTCCCCTACTGGATCGGCAATGTTTCTTGTCTTGCTTGAGGACAAGTAAGGGAGAAGCCTCGAAGAGTTGTTAAATATATATTTTATCCATTTTTCTATGCCCAAATTCCCCTTTCTTTCCTGGTTTCTTGTCCCCAATTTGTGGAATTTAGCCTGTTTTCCTTTGAAAATGCTTAATTGGGTCAAACTCTTATTTTGTAGGTAATTTGGTCTTACATTCAAGGTTTAAGGGCCATATGGAGCAAGCAGAGCTAAGAGAAGGAAAAGTGGATTGAAATCAAGTGGGAAGCAGAGGAAAAAAGCGCAATACGGGCCGTCCTTCCAAACTGCACGTCCATGCTAGCAAGCAAAAGCTTAAAGGAATGACAATGGATACTGTGTGAAATGGCATAGCCACATGAATATGCGCAGTTCCTGAGCACTCAAATCCAGAGTGTGACATGAGGTGCCATGCTGATTGGCAAGTCCATGTTGCTTTAATGAAACTGCCTCCCTAATTCGTTTAAAGGGATGGTAACGGGCATAGAGAGGACATCTTTTACTTTTCGAAAAGATAGTATTATCCAGGGGGGAATTCAAATATTTCTAATTAAGAAGATTATTTTTGGAGATTGGTGACTCTACTTTGAAGATTTTTATTCTTGCAATTGAATTGTATTTAAAATTTGTTCCTTAATCTCTCTATTTTATTATTTCTTGTAAGTTAGCATTCCCTACTCTCATGTTTAGGTTTTTATAATCTACGTTTGTGATTGTGATTAATACTATGATAAGAGGCTAAATTCCCCAAGTTACGTTAGGAGTAGCTCATATTATGCTTAGGTAATCATGATTTAGTCCTTTGTAGAATGTGTCCATCTTTGTGAATTGGATTTTCACTTTGCCCACCAATTGTTTAATGAAAGTCTTAAAAGAGATTATTTCACCGTTCTTAATTAGAGTTTAGGTAGGTAGGTAGGTAGGTAGAGATGGGTTGACTGCTAATGGTGACCTTCAATTGACTCTCGTAATTTGTTTGCTCCACAACTCATGCTTGTTGTTGGAAATTCACCTGCTAACTCGTTCCATTCACACCATCTCAAGCTCAGGAGAGTTACCTCCGAGTGAGAAATGTTCTTGATAGCGCTTTTATATACATATTTGGCCCGAATTTTGCACCTAATTTTTAGCATTTAAGATGTATTTCGACGTAAGAATGTTGCATATTTTATGTAATTATAGGTGGTAAAATAGACACAAAATTAAGTGACAATTGAATAGTTTGGCCCGGTTTTGTTGTGCATGATTGTTGTAGCCCATGAGTTCTATGGCCAAACCTTCACATCAGCCCAGTAAGCCTAAAGATGATGTGAAAAGGCCTATTTTCTGAACAACCTAAATTGCCACTCAAGCACTTATTCCCTTTCTAATAAAGCCACATGCTCACTAGTAGCCCAAGCCACCTCATATCATTCTCTTGACCCCTACAATCCAACATCAGCCAATGTGGGCCTATTTCCCATCACCGCCCAGTAGCATCAGCAACAACCATCATCATATGCTTAATCATCGTCACCCGGCCTAGCACGCTCTGTCATCACACCATCCCAACGCCTCTCCTCTCCTGCACTTATTCCACCCAGTCCAAGTGGGTTTGTCTCCCAAAACCCAGTAGACCCAGTCTTCCCCCCTCGGTCCAATATTAAGTGAGGTATGTTCCTTTTTTTGGTCATTTAACTACAGTAATAATAAGGGATATAAAAGCAAAAGAGGACAGCAACTTAAAGGGGGGTTTGTTCGATTATTTTCACACGACATTTGGGGGCTTTATCCGGAGTTCCGAGTAGTAGGGAACCCAAAAACAAAGTTGGATAGAGCGTAATTTTTGGAGCTCAATCGAAGGCTCAGGTATCAATTCAAATCTAGCATGTTCAAGATTCACGTCATGGTTCCAGTGTCATTCTCTTCCTTGTTGTTTTTTCTTGTTTTATGCATAGATAATTTAATTGGTCTAGGATTAGATGGAACCCTTGTTTATTTTGTTGGATGTTATTTGTTTAGTTTAGAATTATTTAGTTATCTTGATTACATAATCTAAGCATATTTTGGACTTAATGGTTATGTACTCCTTGACTTTATTAATTATGTCGTTGGTGGGATTAGGAGTTGTGTTATTCTTGTACTTATTAGACCTTGTAGGCTAATATAATGATAGTGTAATGCTGGTTATTATGGTATGTACTTTATTTAGTACTCTATGATATGAATTAGATGGGTCATGCCATGTTTGAATATTTCATGCCAAAAACATAGATGGACTGTATCAAGTGTGGATGAATCATTCTAGAAGCTACATAGAGTATGTCATTTAGGGGCTATAATTTATCTTTTAGTTGTGAAGTAATGCTTTTACCTTACTCACTAAGAGGCCAAATGAATCCTGGTTATCAATAACATCCACTTTTACAAAATTAGTGCTGACATTAAAATCCTAGACTAATCCTTTGATTGATTGTCTTTAAGGGGTCATTAGTAGCTAATTTTATTTAGTTAATTAATTTAATCATAGTTTAATTTACCCAAATTCTCATTTCGATATTTTCAATTGAGTTACTTTAAGACATTATTAATTTTTTTTTTGTGACCTCCACTCTATATGGGATCATGTTAAGTCATAATTTATGCAAGTTTTTAATAATTACTTTGATTATATTATATATATATTTTTTGTCTAATTTACTTTATTTTATATATTTTCTAGCTTAAGCATTAATAAAGAAAGAGGAGAAGAGAAGACGTTGGAGTTCGGATTTTATTTATTGAAGGATTCTAGCGGAATTATCAAGTCGGTCCAAAAATAATAATTTATAAAATATATATTTTCAAAAGGGTTTGTTTGGGCTTGGATTATAAGATTACAACTCCTAATTGAAGAAAAATTAGAAGACTTAGAAGAGATGGAGTCTAAAGAAGAAAACCCTAATAGAATAATACTATAAAAAGCTACGTCTTCTTCTCTACTCATATCTCACGAACCCATTCAACCCCCTCATATCATCAGCCACCCACGGCAGCCCTTCCAATATCATCATCATGCAGCACCATCGACACTCACGGCATCACAACTATCCAAACAGCCACCTAACTCCACTTGCCTTTTTGATAAATCATCAATCATCATCATCGATAGTCATCATCATCTCCTGTCATCATCTCATAGCTAAGTATTGGTGTTCTGTTGCTATATTTTATTTTTTATTTTATTTTTATTTTTTAGTTTAGTTTAGTGTTAAACATGAAATCTTTGGTTAATTATTGTGATTTAATTGTCAATATAAGTAAGCAATTTCCTTGTACTTAGTATAATCTATTTGAAACCATGCTAAATTTACTATTTTGAAACAAGTTTTATACTTTATTGTCTAGTTGTTTTTTATTCATGAGTCTATAACGATTAGTATTTATCGTTTATGATATTCGCGTTAGATTAATCAGAATGCATGCTAGTTAGTTTAATATGAATTCATATGATAATTTAAAAGGTTTTAGTACGTAAAAGTTACAGTCCTTTAGGCATGGGTATCACCCTAATTAATCACGGATGACTCAAACCCATCTCTTTTAATTAGGTAATCATTATATATATTTGTTAAATCAATTTGCTAGTAAATTGAGTACAAGGCGTTAGATGATATTTTTCTAATACTTAATGCTCTAGTTTCATTAAATTCTTGTGCTGGTGTTAGGATTATTAAAACCAGTAGGGTTTATATTAGGGCTTGACCTAAATAAACTATAATATAAAGAAAAACAAGGAATATGCGCTAATGAGTGTCTTCTACAGTCTAACTCATGGATAAATCGATTTGTGCATTGATGATAAATATTAATTTGCATGGTGGATATAGATTATGCTAAGTATTTTTCATAAATTTGGTATCTTTGATAATTATTTGTTGCGTTTTAGTTAATTTCTTTAGTTTGTCAATTTTAATTTTTAAATTTGCAAGCTTTAATATAAATTTCATTCTCCCCCCTCAAAAGAATAGTATTTTTAGGAGTGTCTTGGTGATTTTGGATTAGTTATATTTTGGTTTTTAGTGTGATTAAAATTTTCAGATTTATTTTCTATTCTACTTTGCCATTTATTTACCGATTTGTTAGAAATTAGGTTAAAATAGTTCCTTTTGTGTTTTTTTTTCATGTATTAATCCAGTTTAGGGTTTAAGAAGTATTCTAATTTGCTGCTATTTAATTTCAGAATTTGTAGAAATTATTTGATAATTTTTTAGAATTATTTTGTGAATTGAATACGTACAGGTTTTTACTTTAATAATTCTGAAAATTTTCATTTTTAATTTTAATTTTACGTTTTTAGGGTCTTATTAAGTCTGGAAAATTATATTTTAAAATTTGGGTACTTTGTTATTTATTTTCGCATTTATATTAGTGCAGTTTATTATTTCTCTAATTTCAATTTTTTTCTGTTTTAATTTTCTGTAGTTAATTTTCTATTTTAATTTTTCTGAATTTAATTACATATATTTTTTGAGATATAAAGTTATAAACTTGCAGATTATTAATTTAGATTACTTTCTGTGATTTTTAATATTAATTTTCTGCTTGTTATTTTCTGTTTTAATTTTCAGTTTAATATTGTGTGATTACTGCTGTTTTTATTTTTCCAGAATATTTAGGATAGCTATTTACTGTTTTTGTTTCAAAATTAAATTTAGAATATTTAGGGGCAATATTAAGTAATTTTTCTAGATTTTTACTTGTTTAATTTGATTTGTTTTAGTAATACAAAGAGAATGTAAAATAAATTAGAGTAGTAAATATAATTAGACTTAAACTAGCTTACTACAAAAATCTTCCCTTATGGGATCGATCCATACTTTCCTATACTATAAATCTTATTTATAAATCAAAGTAGTGCTTTAATTTGTAACTTTACGACAAGCTTTATAAATTTTGGCGCCATGGCCAGGGAAAGAAAATAAAATCGTTAGTTTGCTTCTATCTAATTTTACTACTTTTATTATTTTGTTTTAACTCTAGTATTTTGTTTTTGTAGGTTGTTTTAGTTTATGAGATTAAGGAGTGGTCATATGATCGAAGAGAAAAAGGAGCATATGTTTGAGGTGTCTGAAAGTGAAGTAAGTGATTCTGAATATGTAAGTTCCGACTCGGTAAGTTGTAAAATTTTTAAAGTTGAGATGGCTACTTTACGCGAACTTGCAGCACCTAATTTGAAAACTCAACCTTTGTCTACTACTTATCCTGTATTAGACCGACCACTGAAATTGAACTCTGAATTTTTAAATTTACTGCCTAAGTTTCATGGATTGCTTGGTAATGATCCATATCGTTATATTAATGAGTTCATTATTACATGTTTGACCATGCAACCTGAGGCTATCACCCATGACCAAATTAGGTTGAGAGCCTTTCCTTTCTCACTTTAGGATAAGGCCAAAGACTGGTTATATTACTTACCCCCTACGACATTCACTACATGGACCCAAGTTCATAAAGCATTTTAGAAAAAAATTTTCCCGCATCTAGAATTGGATCCATTAGAAAAGAAATATGCGAAATTAAACAAATGAATGGGGAAACTTTCCATGAGTATTGGGAACGCTTTAAAAGATTATGTGCTAGTTGTCTCCAACATCAAATTTCTGAATAATTATTAATTCAATATTTCTATGAAGGTTTATTACTTATAGATAGAAATATGGTGGATGCTGCTAGTTGGGGGCCTTTGGTCAATAAGACTCTAGCTCGGGCCAGGGAATTGTTTAATATCACAGCGCAAAACACTCAACAATTTGAAACTTCTGTTTAGAAAGGTCAATGAGCTCAGTTCAGGTCTATCTGTAGAGACCCAGTTGTCTCAAATGACTGCTATGCTGAACAAATTCGTTACTGGAGGAGTTCAAAAAGCAGTGGTGTATGGCATTTGTTGTTTAGAGGGACATGCCACTGATGCATGCCCTACACTTCAAGGGGGTGATGTGAATGCTATGTTTTCTAACGAGGCCAAAGGAAGCATGACCTATACTCTAACACTTATAATGAAGGATGGAGAGACCACCCTAACTTTAGGTATGTACCTAGGAATAACCCTCAAGGTTTTGATCAACTATCACATCAACCATCTGCTCAAGATAGAATAAATTTCCTTTTAGAGCAAGTTATAAACAAGATGGATGACCAAAAAAAGGAGGTTGACACTAGGTTTCAGAATACAGAAATGACTCTTAAATAGGTCCAGGAGAGACAGACTGCTACTGAAACCATAGTTAGCAACCACTAGGCCCAAATACAATATAGGATGCTATCTTAACCATTCCAGAACCCGAAGAAAAAGGTGAGTGTCATGACACTTAGGAGTGGGAAAGAGTTAAAGGAACCTAGGAAAAATAGAGAGGTAGAGCATGAAATAGAGGTCAACAAACCTGAACCTAACCAAGCCCAAGACACCACCTCTAATATTAAGGAAGTAGGTGAGGATAAGAAGGAGCCTTACAAGCCATTACCACCTTTTCCTAGTAGACTGAGAGGGAAAACCCCTAAGGTAGATGAGATAAACCAAGAAATCTTAAAAATATTTAGGAAGTTAGAGATCAACATTCCTCTCCTAGATGCCATAAAGCATAACCAAGCCCAAGACACCACCTCTAATATTAAGGAAGTAGGTGAGGATAAGAAGGAGCCTTACAAGCCATTACCACCTTTTCCTAGTAGACTGAGAGGGAAAACCCCTAAGGTAGATGAGATAAACCAAGAAATCTTAAAAATATTTAGGAAGTTAGAGATCAACATTCCTCTCCTAGATGCCATAAAGCAGGTGCCTCATTATGCCAAGTTCCTTAAAGAGCTTTATACTACAAAACGTAAACTGAAAGGGAACGAAAAGGTAAGTATGGGGGAAAACATGTCTGCTGTTTTCCAAAAGAAGCTTCTCCCTAAATGTAAGGACCCAGGTGTATTCTTTATTCCTTGTAAAATTGGAAATGTCTCCTTTGATAAAGCTATGCTTGATTTAGGAGCTTCCATCAATGTGATGCCTAGGTCTATTTATGATAAACTACACTTAGGAGAGTTGAAGAAAACTAATTTAATTATTCAGTTAGCTGAGAGGAGTAATGCATACCCAGATAGAGTTTTAGAAGATGTCTTAGTCCAAGTCAATAAGCTTGTTTTTTCTGCTGACTTTTATGTATTGGACATGGGTGATGCATGCCATAATGTTCCCACATTGCATGGTAGACCATTTCTTAAAACATCTTGGACAAAAATAGATGTGCATGCAGGAACACTGACTATGGAATTTGATGGTGAAATTATTAAGTTCAATATTTTTGATGCTATGAGATTTCCTACTGATGTGAACTATCTGTGTGCACTTGATGTGATTGATGAATTGTCCCAGGATTATGAACTATCTCATGATGATGAATTATTAATTGTACTTACTCAAGGTTTGGATCAGTTTGTGTTTCATAATATACTTTACCATGTTAATCGTGAGTTAGTTGGCAGCATAGAGTCTTTATTGCAATTGCATATAGTTGACAGACCTAGAAAGCTAGAATTGCCTAAAAGTCACACGATGATGCTACCCTCCCGCATTTTACCCCCTAAGCTAGAAGTAAAACCATTACCTGAAAATCCTAATTATGCTTATTTAGGGGATGATGAGACCTTACCTATTATAATCTCTAGTGCACTTACATCTGAACCAGATGATAAACTCATTAGGGTGCTTAGAGAACATAGTGAAGCATTATGGTGGACTTTAGAAGACCTTAAAGGACTTAGCCCCTCATTATGTTCACATAAAATGACATTAGAATAAGATGCTAAACCTAAAAGAGACCCTCAACGAAGACGAAATCTACCTATGATGGAGGTAGTTCAAAAAGAAATTCTTAAGTGGTTAGATGCTAGAGCAATATACCCTATCGCTGATTCTAAGTGGGTTAGTTCTATCCATGTGGTTCCTAAAAACGGGGGAACAATAGTAGTTCAGAACAAGGAAGGTGAGCTAATACCTACTAGAGTCTAGAGTGATTGGAGAGTATGCATTGACTATATAAAGCTTAACAAGACCACAAAGAAGGACCATTTTTCATTGCCCTTTATGGACTAAGTGTTAGAGAAACTAGTTGGGAGGTCACATTATTACTTTCTATATGGTTATTCAGGTTATATTCAGGTCCCTATAACTCCTGAGGATCAGGAAAATACCACTTTTATTTATCCTTTTGGCACCTATGCTTCTAGAAGGATACCTTTTGGTCTATGTAATGTACCTGCTACATTTTAAAGGTGTATGATGAGTATCTTTTCTGATTTTATCACCAAAAGTATGGAAGTTTTCATGGATGATTTTGTTGTACATGGTGATTCATTTGATGAGTACCTGCATCATCTTACATTAGTGCTTAAGCATTGTATTGAGATGAATTTAGTGCTTAATTTTGAAAAGTGTCATTTCATGGTGGAGCATGGGGTAGTACTAGGTCATGTAGTGTCATCTAAGGGCTTAGAGGTTGACAAGGCTAAAGTAGAATCATTAAATCTTTGCCTTATCCACTGTGTGTCAAGGAGGTGAGGTCCTTTTTAGGTCGTGTTGGGTTTTATAGAAGATTTATCACAGATTTTTCTAAGATTGCCTCTCCTTTATGTCCTTTTCTTGCAAAAGATGCTTTATTAATTTTAATGAGGATTGTAGTACTACCTTGTGAACTAATGTGTGATGCTAGTGATAAGGCAGTAGGGGCGGTCTTAGGTCAAAGAGTAGGAAAGGTACCTCATGTGATTTATTATACTTCCAGAACTCTTGACCCAGCATAGTGTAACTACACTACTATAGAAAAGGAAATGTATGTTGTTGTTTTTCCTCTAGAAAAATTTCATCCTTATCTATTAGGTATTAAAGTTACTATTTATACTGATCATTGTACTATTAAACATCTGTTAAGTAAGAATGACTCAAAACCTAGATTGATTAGATGGGTCCTACTACTGCAAGAATTCCAATTGGAGATTAAAGATAAACTAGGAGCTGAAAATTTAATAGCTTACCATCTAAGTAGGCTAGACAATGGGGAGAGTGGGAATACATTGAGTGATTGTTTCCCTGATGAGACTTTATATGCTATCACTGATAGGCTACCTCGGTATGCTGATATGGTTAATTATATAGTAACCAAAACCTTTCCTATAGACTTGTCTAGAGCCTAAAAGGAGAAAATAAGCGCTCAATCTAAATATTATGTTTGGGATGAGCCATATTTGTGAAAATTTTATGGAGATCAAATTATTAGGCGTTGTGTAGATGACAGTGAATTTCATTCAATTTTAACTTTCTGTCACTCTTCTGAAAGTGGGAGACATTTTAAACCCAAAAGAACAGCACACAAAGTTCTTGAATATAGATTTTATTGGCCTACTATTTTTATGAATGCCTATGAATTTTGCAAAAGATGTGAAGCATGCCAGAAGACAGGCAATCTATCTAGAAGGAATCAAATGCGTCTGCATAATGTGTATGTTTGTGAGATTTTTAATGTATGGGGTGTTGATTTTATGGGACCTTTTCCCCCTTCTTTTGGCTTTGCTTACATTCTTATGCTTGTTGACTATGTGTCTAAGTGGATTGAAGCTGTGGCTACTAGAGCTAATGATGCTAAAATAGTGGTGAAATATGTTAAATCTCTCATTCTGCATAGATATGGAGTTCCTAAAGCAATCATCAGTGATAGGGGAACACATTTTTGTAATAAAGCCTTAGGTGCCTTCCTAGCCAAATATCACGTAACTCATAAGGTGTCTACTGGTTACCATCCCCAAACAAATGGCCTAGCTGAAATCTCTAACAAAGAGATTAAGGACATATTAGAAAATGTTGTTAGGCCAGATAAGAAAGATTGGAGTCTTAGGTTAGAGGAAGCTCTCTGGGCCTATAGGACTGCATATAAGACACCTATAGGTATGACACTTGATAGGTTAGTTTTTGAAAATCATGTCATCTCCCTGTAGAATTAGAGCATAAATCATATTGGGCTGTGAAGCAGTGCAGTCTAGACTATGACCGAGCAGAGAAGGAGCGTAAGTTGCAATTACAGGAATTAGAAGAGATTCGTATGGAAGCCTATGACAATTAAGTGATCTACAAAGGTAAAGCCAAAGCTTTTCATGATGCTAAGCTTAGTAGGAAAGAATTTCAGGTGGGTGAAAAAGTGTTGTTGTTCAATTCAAAATTGAAACTCTTTCCTAGTAAGTTGAACTCTAGATGGGTAGGACCTTTTATAGTAGTAAAAACTTATCCACATGGGGCTATTAAGATTAAATCCTTTGCTACTAACAAAATTTTTAAATTAAATGGTCACAGGCTAAAGCACTTCTATGAAGAAGATCAGGCATGCTTAGTGGAGGAGATCTGACTAGAGGGTCCATGAGCTTATTTGCGTCGAGCCAACGATAGTAAGCAAAGGCGCTGATTGCAGGCAACCCGACATTTTTTAGGGAAGTATACACTTAATTTTACTTTTATCTTTGTTATTTCTATCTTTTTGCATGCATCAGGGACAGTGCATGAATTAAGTGTGGGGGGGTGCATCCTGCATTTAGTTCCTACAGTATTCATTCTTTAAAAAAAACAAAAAAATAAAAAAAACTGTGATTTTCTTATAAATAATGCATGAATACAAGTTTATGCTAGGCTTTCTTGCTTAAATTTTTTTTTTTGCTTAGCTATTTTTACTTTATTCTTCTATGAGTGAAGACTTTTGAGCATACTAACTGCCATTCAGAGAGGTTTGAGTTGATCCTCATATAACTCTTTAATAAGTAACTGTTATGATTATTCATCTTATTTGATCATGTTATATAGCCGCTTCAGAGGCAATAAAATAACCCAGTCCATTTTCTAGATTATTGAATTAGTAGAATAATTTCATTAAAATTGTGACTTTTTTTGTCTTTAAAAAAAGTGAAAAAAGAAAAGAAAAAGATATTAGATTACCAACATGGGTAGAAATATGTGGCTTGGCACCTTTTCCCCCTAAGTTTAGGTCTCAAGTTGAGCCTTACGCATAGAGTAACCCATGTTGGGAGAGTTATGCCCCCTTTCAGGCCAATCAATGACTCGTACCAAACTAACATTCAATAAATAAATAAATAAAATAATGGTGAGAATAAATTGTTAACTCTAGCACCTCTATTCGGGTGAGTGTGAAACAGTGAGTGTTTAATTTCTAAGACCCTATATGGGCCTTGAATATGTGTGCAATTGGAATTTGAAAAAAAAAGGGAAAAAAAAATTGCAAGGCAAGTTTAGAATCAATTTTAATGAGTTATTCCTTCAAATTCAATTGTTTCTATAGCCATACCGTACTTTAATTTTTCTATCATAAACTTTTTAGATCTCTTGATCGATGTATGCGTGCTTAAAAGGGATAGATTATTATTGCTCTTCTTACTTCATTAAAGAAATATTGTGAGACAGATGAAAAAACTCTTTGATGGTAGTTGGATATCTAGTAGTTACTCACTTGTTGGAAAGAAAACTAATTAATTTTGAATAAAACTGTTTTTAAAGCAAGCCAATGCCTAATATAAATATTATATTTATGCATGACTTTATAAGAAAGAGGGGGTTGTTTTAGGTAGAGTCCCAAATTTCTTTGCACGAGGACGTCCAAAGTCTAAGTGTGGGGGAATTTATTAAGTCATAATTTATGCAAGTTTTTAACAATTATTTTGATTATATCATATATATTATTTTGTCTAATTTACTTTATTTTATATATTTTTTAGGTTAAGCATTAATAAAGAAAGAGGAGAAGAGAAGACGTCGAAGTTCGGGTTTTATTTATTGAAGGATTCTAGCGGAATTATCAAGTCGGTCCAAAAATAATTATTTATAAAAAATATATTTTCAAAAGGATGTATTTGGGCTTGGATTATAAAATTACTATTCCTAATTGAAGATAAATTAGAAGAATTGCAAGAGAAGGAGTTCAAAGAAGAAAAACCTAACAGAATAATACTATAAAAAGCTACCTCTTCTTCTCCACTCTTATTTCATAAACCCATTCAACCCCTTCATACCATCAGCCACTCACGGTAGCTGTAATAGCCCAACCCTAAAATTATTTAATTATGTTCATTTATTTAATTATTTCATGTTCATAATTTTTCTTCTCTCATTTCATTTATTTCATTTATTCATCCCGGTGGAAAAATTTTATTTGGGCCCTCACTTGGCAATTCGGATTTTAATTTTTTATTTAATTGATTAACAAAAACTTTGGGAGAATTGATAGTACGCCCTATCAAGTTTAACCTAAGTAATTTATTTTGTTTTCCGCAACATTTCAAAGCTGTAATTTTTAGTTTCGTAAAAACATTATTGTTACGAAGCGTTTTATTTCCGAACCCGATTTATTTCGGCCGTTTTAAAGCCCAATAAGTTTGCCTTTGCTTTTAAACTAATTACCATGGTTAACTTAACCACGGCTAGTTAAAAGGTGGCAATTACTAGATAAAAACTCAGCCAAGTGGAGATTAGTCAATAAAGCTCAAAGTAATCCAAAATTCATCTTCTCTCTCCTCCTTTTCTCCCCCCTCACGGCAGGCAGCAGGGGTAGCACTTTTGGGTGTTTTCCAGCCATTTTTCAGCCAACCCTGGTGGTTTTCGACCCCCTCCAATATCTTAGTATCTCAAGCTATCAACCTCCATCATCAAAACCCCTAAGCCTCATTTCCATCTCAACTTATTTGCACTCAAAGTGAGTAATCTTGAAATTTGTTTTCATTGGTTTTGATTTTTATCTTAGTTTTGATTCTCGTTTTGATGTTTTGGAGTGTTGATCATGATGTTTTGACAACAAATAAGAGTTATTTTGATGTTGATCATGGTGGTGTTGAGGTTGGAGCATGCTAGGTTAGGGTTAATCTTTGATCATGCAAGCTTAATGTTAAAGTGTTGGATTTTGATTGTTCTATCTTTGATTTGGTCATCTTTTAATCTATTGGTATTTATGTTGATGTTTTTGGTGATTTCACATGGGTTGGAGAGAGTCCAAGTTGGCCATAAACTAGGGTTTTGGCAAATAATGCATGGTTTGGATTAATTTAGCCTTAATCTTGGTTTATGTGAGTGTTTGATTAAAAAATGATCTTTTTTGGATATGATTATGAAGTGAGTTTGAGTGTGGTGATGTTGTATGCTATTGGGATGGACCAAATCTTGCTTACATGCTTTTAAAGAATGGGTTAAGTTGAGAATTTGCGTGAAAAAATGAGGGAAAAGCTAAAACAGTGAGGGCTGGAAATTTCAAGAAAACAGGGCAGACTTTGGCAATAAACTGGTAACGCACGTCCCAACCAAAAATTATGATTTTTTGTGGGTGGATAGTTCAGTGTGTTATCTTTCAAAGGGATTTTGAATCACCTTAATCTGAGGTATGTGGAAAAAGTTATGATCATTGTACCAAAACTGCGCAGAATGGATCAAAACTGACATGCTTTGGTTCTAGCCTTATTTTGGGAATCCTATTGAGGGAATCAAGCCTGGTATTCTAAATAAAAGATTTTTGGGACTTCCTAAGCTTTCTATATTGGGGTTTTGAGTCTCAATCCGAGGTCAGATGATTAAGTTATGAGTCATTCTTCCTAAGCCTCTGTTATGCTTACTTTGCTTTTTCCTAAGTATTAGCTATAAAATAAATATTTTGCTAACCGTATGTTCCTACAGCGGTAATTTTATATAGAATACGGGCCTAATCTATCATTCCTTCCACTTTTGTGCATAGTATTATTTCGTAAGCTTACATTTAAAAATTCCAGGCACGTTTATTGTTTGTATCTTTAGAAATCAACACATATTTATCAAAATTATAATGTTTTGGTAAGTGCATCAATGAATCAGTTTAATAAGTGATTTATTACATAATTAGTGACCCTATCAGTTATTAGTTACAGGCATAGCCTTTTAGTTACCTGCGCGGCTTTAGGCCAGGTCTCGATCGACTTGGCAGGTGTACACCTATCTTCACATTGTAACAGTTACCAGGGGTTCACTTTCAGATAATAATTGACAATGCAGTTTCATATTCATCTTATTCCCTATGTTTAAGTAAAAATGAATTGCAATACGGGCCCAACCAGTTTTTGTTCCATGAATGTTTAACCATGCAGGAATACATGTACTGAGCTTCGGCTCACATTTCGAAATGTTTTCATGTTTTGTTTTAGGAAAGTGTCCAGTGAATCGCCCTCAGGCAGGTAGAACGGCTGAAGATGATAAGTGAGCCGGGAAATCTTTATGGAATGGGGGCGTATTATCGTTGAAATGTCTATAATACCATATTGTGATTTTATTTTGGTGTTGACACTGTATATTTTATCAGAATTCTATGTTTTTTTGTAATCCTTGAGATGTTTGTATGGTTTTGATGTTAGAACAAGAACAAATTTCTATATTTATCAAAATGGTTTGATAGGTTGTGATGGTGTGAATGCCTTTGATGGTAAACATTGATTATTATGACTCAGTTATCATGTACAAGTAAAGCCTTGTCCTTAATAGGACGACAGTAACGCCTACGCATTTGGGTTAACATTTCAATTGGGGAAAACTAGTGAAAGAGATACAAATAGTGATTGATGTACATTTGGGGCGTTACAGATTTAGTATCAGAGCCAGGTTGAGATTTTCTTTGCAGAATGTGGAGTTTAGAAATAAGAAGGTGAAAATGGTAGGTAGTGAGGGCCATTTTATACTGCTGGAATGATATTAGAAGTGTAGTAATGATAGTAGGAATGCAAGTTGTTTACATTTACATGTTTCTTAATTATGGTTATGTATGCTTCTCATATATATCTTTTCTTTGTTAGATGGACCCTTATGCTGTTAACTTGATACCGGATGCATCTATGGCTGCTCACATTGCACTGCTGTATGCTAGTATAGAGGTCCATGCACAGGACCCTTTCTCTGAGTTTCACAGTGCTACGGTCCGTGGACATAGACTGCTGTGGTCCTTACCTGTAGTTCATCCATGGGTGGAGTTTAGGCTTCGTTGTCATCACTATATGGTAACAGGAAACCCCGGTTGGGATGGGCCTAGGTTTCAGGCCCAGGGGGCATGGACTACACTCACTACCGAGTTGTTATTGAGGGAAGAGTTTGATCAGAGGGGGATCACCATAGTAATGCTACAGTATGTCTTTTCGCTACATCATGCACCTCCCCCACCTGTAGGCCCAGCACCAGCACAGGGCCCACCTTCCCCGCCCGCACCAGGTACCCTAATGATGCCTGATAGTCCTGGGGAGGCTCATATGGTGATAGACCTCCCTGACACACCAGAGGTAGTGATGATTAGTTCTGAAGCAGATGGCCACCAGGAAGAAGAGGCTGATCCCGAGGAGGATTAAGACATTAATGAGGTGGTGGTAGAGCAGCAGTAGGAATAGGAGATTGATGAGTTTATGGTGGAGTTACAGGATGAGTAGGGGAAACAAGTCCAGCAGGAGATTGGTGATGCCGAATCAGAGGCATCTACTAGCAGCTTCGATTCAGGCGAAGAGCCTGATGATGAGTCTGACCCGGATTATGATCCATCTAGGGATCGTTAGATGGGTCCAGGGGTTAGGGGTAGTAGTTTTCTTTCGAGCCTGATTTATTTATAGTATGGTCGGTTGGGATAGATGTATTTTGTGTAGAATATGACATTGTATATAGTCAGTTAGATCCGTTCCGACTGTCATGACATGGTCCATATTTCTTTTTAGTTATGTGACGCACCTAGTATCTTGGGGCTAGTTAGTATTTGGGGTTGAGTTAAGAGTTAAAACTGACTTTGCCTAGTCAGTTAGATGTAGTATATTCTGTTGATCATGTGGATAAATAGGCGGATAAATAGGTAGTTATGTATGTAAATAAGCAGTTATGAAATGATATAATAAAGCTTTGGGCTGTTTTTCATAATCTTTGAGTTATATTAAATGTGTTTGTTGGGCATGCTTGTCTTATATGTTTGAGTATTCCAGTGATTGAATTGTTTTGTTTCATGTATATCAGAATGTCCGAATCAGTGCACAACAATGAAGAGGTTCATGTAGAGGAAATCTCGGATCATGACCAGGGATCAGGTGATCAAGCCTCCCATCATGGGCCACCAAATTTTGGCCAAATGTCACCGATCCCTTCTGAGTTGGCTCATAATATTGGGGATCCGAACTATTGGCCAACCTTAGTAGCTGAATTGATAAAGCAGATTCCTCAGGTACCTACTGAAGCCCCTCCTAAAAAGGATAAATTAGCGAATGGGGTGGCACGATGCAACCCTAAAGTTTATGATGGATCTTATGATCCAGTAGTACTGGAGGAATGGATAAGAGGAATGGAGAAAATCTTTATAGTGGTAGAGGTGCCAGAAGGAAAGAGAATAAACATTGGGATATATTATTTGACTGGTGAAGCTGACATTTAGTGGAATACTGTTAAGGATAAGCTCGTAGGGCCTAAATTTACCTGGAATAAATTCTTAAGTAAGTTAAGGGCAAAATTCTACCGAGTTGTGGTCTAAAGGTAAAAGGAAATAGAATTTATGGAGTTAAAGATGAGTGGCACCATGACTGTGATGCAGTACGCTACTAAGTTCATAGAATTACCTAGGTTTGTTCCGGAGTTTGTATCATCTGAAAGGTTGAAAATGAGGAGATTTGAAGAGGATTTGGCCTTTTATATTCGGAATCAGTTAGCTGGACAACCAATTTTAACTTGCCAAGAACTATATAAACGAGCGGCTAAAGTGGAACGAGTGAAGACGAAGTTGAGTTCACTGAATCCAGTCGACCAAAAGAGAAAGGGGTTTGAGCAAGGAACTCCGAGTGAGAGTGTGAACCAGAACTAGAAGAAACCTACTCCTGTTCCCCCCAAGAGCCATCCGGCAGGCTTGACAACACCTTGTGCGAAGTGTGGCAGGACAAATCACACCACCCCTGAATGCCGAGTAGGAACTAATCAGTGCATGTGGTGTGGAAGCCCTGAATACCTGATTGTTACATGCCCCCGAAGGATGAAGGCTGTAGATAAAGGGGCAGCAAAACCCTTAGCCCCACCTCACCAAGGGACCCCACCACCAAGGCCTGCAGTAGTAGGATAGGTGTATGTAATGAGTAAGAATGAAGCTGCCACCTCTGGTATGATAGTTACTGGAACTCTCTTTTTAAATTCAAAGCCATTTTGTGTATTATTTGATTCGGGTGCTACTCATTCATTTATATCCACCCAATCTGCCATGCAATTGAACTTGGAATATTGGAGGATGGAAACCGATTATAAGATCAAGCTACCCAATGATTGTGTGTTTGAATGCCTTATCTCCTATAAACTTGTTCCCATTACCATTGGTAGAACCACCTTCCCTGTGGATTTGATTCAATTTGATTTGTCTGATTTTAACATCATTTTGGGAATGAATTGATTGCACACTGATGGAGCTAAGATTGACTGTGAGGATCTTAAGGTTATTTTGAAAGATGAAAAAGGGGGAGAAGTAGTCTTCTATGGGCAGAGAGAGGAAAAATCCTATCTCTTGATTTCTACTATGAAAGCAAGTAAGCTATTATGTCAAGGGTGTATGGGATATTGGTGTTATGCTATGGACACCCAAGCAAAAGAAGAGGAAGTTGAAAATATTCCTATAGCCTATGAGTTTGAGGATGTTTTCCCTGAAGAGTTACTAAGATTACCCCCACAGAGGGAAATTGATTTTGGAATTGAGTTAATCCCTGATGCCCAACCTATTTCCAAAGCCCCATATCATATGACCCCAACTAAGTTTAAGGAACTGAAGCTTCAATTAGAAGAGCTGTTGCAGAAGGGCTTTATTAGGCCAAGTGTGTCACCATGGGGTGCCTCAGTGTTGTTCGTAAAGAAAACGGATGGAACCTTAAGGCTGTGTATTGACTACAGGGAGTTGAACAAGATTACCATCAAAAATAAATATCCTTTGCCGCGAGTAGATGACTTGTTTAACCAATTCCAAGGAGCAGGAGTCTTCTCTAAGATTGATTTGAGGTCAGGGTACCACCAACTTAGGATTGAACCTAAAGACATCCCCAATATTGCGTTTAGAACTAGGTATGGTCACTATGAGTTTACAGTGATGTCATTTGGCCTCACCAATGCTCTTGCAGCTTTTATGGATCTTATGAACAGAGTTTTCAGACCCTACCTAGACAAATTTGTGGTGGTGTTCGTAGATGGCATTCTTATCTATTCTAAGGATAGAGATGAACATGCTGATCATTTGAGGATGGTGTTACAAACACTGAGGGAGTATCAACTTTATGGCAAATTAAAGAAGTGTGAGTTTTGGTTGGAAGAAGTGGTATTCTTGGGACATATGGTTATAAAAGAAGGAATCAAAGTTGACCCTCAAAAGGTGAAGGCAATCACAGAATGGTCAAGGCCTGCTAATATCACTGAAATTAGAAGCTTTCTGGGTTTAGCAGGTTACTATCGAAGATTTGTCAAGGACTTTTCAAAGATAGCTTCAACCATGACCAATCTGTTAAAGAAAGCGAACAAGTTTGAGTGGACTAAAAAATGTGATAAAGCTTTTCAAGAGCTAAGGCAGCGACTAACTACCGCCCCAATCCTAACGCTATCAATGGAAGGTAAGGAATATACCATTTATAGTGATGCTTCAAAGAATGGATTGGGGTGTGTTCTGATGCAGGAAGATAAGGCAGTAGCTTATGCCTCTCGATAGCTTGAGCCTTACGAGAGAAACTATCCTACTCATGACTTGGAATTAGCAGCTGTGGTCTTTGCGCTGAAAATTTAGAGACATTACTTATATAGAGTATCATGTAAGATTTATATGACCATCAAAGTTTGAAGTATATCTCCACTCAGAAGGAGCTCAACTTGAGGCAACGACGTTGGCTTGAGCTGCTTAAGGATTATGATTTACAAATTCACTATCATCCGGAAAAAGCAAATGTTGTAGCAGATGCCCTGAGTAGAAAAGTGCAACGTAGCCTAAATACTGTTGTGATTACTCAGTTAAGTCTCTTGAAAGAACTTGAGGACTTGGGAATTCAACTAGTGTCCCATGGGTAAGCACATGTTCAATTATCGGCACTTACCTTACAACCTTCCATAGTGGAGGAAATTCGAGTGAACTAAGAAAGTGATCCTGAACTCCAAAAGATAAAGCAAAATCTAGAGAGAAGAAAGTCTCCTGGGTTTGTAGTACATGAGCTTGGGACCCTACGATTCTAGAATCGTCTATATGTGCCTTGAAATGAGAAACTAAGAAAACAGATCCTAGAAGAGGCTCACAATACTCGTTACTTAGTGCATCTAGGAGGCACTAAGATGTACAGAGATTTAAGGCAATACTTCTGGTGGAATAATATAAAAAAGGAGGTTGCAGAATATGTAGAGAAGTGCCTGACCTGCCAGAAAGTCAAAGCAGAGCATCAGCGCCCCGTGGGTGAATTGCAACCCCTAGAGATTCCCACTTGGAAGTGGGATTCAATTTCAATGGACTTTGTTATGGATTTACCCCTTTCTGCCTTGAAGAAGAATGCTATCTGGGTTATAGTCGATCGGCTTACCAAGTCGGCCCATTTTCTGCCAATCAAAGATACCTGGGGAGTTGAAAAACTAGCCTAGTTGTATGTCAAAGAAATCATCCGACTACATGGAATCCCCTTAGACATAATATCAGACAGGGATCAAAGATTCCAAGCTCGTTTTTGGCAAGCCCTTCAAAAGGCCTTTGGGACCAAATTGAACTTTAACAGCTCTTATCACCCTGAGACAGATGGGCAAACTGAAAAAGTGAATCAAACTCTAGAGGACATGTTAGGAGCTTGTGTATTGGAGTTCCAAGGGAAATGGGAAGATGATTTGCCTTTGGTGGAGTTTTCTTATAACAATAGCTATTAGTGTACCATCAGAATGGCCTCATTTGAGGCTCTATATAGGAGAAAATATAGAACCCCACTGTGCTGGAGTGATTTGGATGAATCATTAATTCTAGGCCCTGAAATGATCCAGGAAACCGTGGAAATAAAAGAAGGATTCGCGAACATATTAAGGTTGCCTAGAGTCAATAAAAGAGTTATGCGGACAAGAGAAGGAGGCCTTTGGAGTTTCAAATAGGAGATAAATTTTTTTAAAAGTATCGCCAACTAAGGGTATCAAGAGGTTCGGGGTGTGAGGTAAATTGAGTCCACGATATATTGGACCATTTGAAGTCATCGAAAAGTTGAATCCTATAGCTTATCGTCTGGATCTACCGGTAGAGGTAGAACACATGCATAACGTATTTCACATCTCTCAGCGTAGAAAGTATACCTATACCTAAACCACGCCTTTGTACCTAAACCTATTGAAATCACTGCGGGTTTAGTATATGAAAAGCAACCGATTCAAATACTAGATCGCAGGATTAAACAGTTGCGTAACAAGCAGATACATTTAGTCAAAGTGTTATGGTCAAATCATACCTCCTAAGAAGCTACTCGGGAGACCGAAGAGGAAATGAAATTCAAATATCAACAATTATTTGAGGTAATCTTGCATTATATGGAAAAGTCATAAGTTTTGAGGGCGAAACTCTTTAAGGGGGGAAGGCTGTAATAGCCCAACCCTAAAATTATTTAATTATGTTCATTTATTTAATTACTTCATGTTCATAATTTTTCTTCTCTCATTTCATTTATTTATTTATTCACCCCGGTAGAAAAATTTTATTTGGGCCCTCACTTGGCAATTCGGATTTTAATTTTTTATTTAATTGATTAACAAAAACTTTGAGAGAATTGATAGTAGGCCCTACCAAGTTTAACCTAAGTAATTTATTTTGTTTTTCGCAATATTTCAAAGGTGTAATCTTTAGTTTCGTAAAGACGTTATCGTTATGAAGCGTTTTATTCCCGAACCTGATTTATTTCAGCCGTTTTAAAGCCCAATAAGTTTGCCTATGCTTTTAAACTAATTACCATGGTTAACTTAACCATGGTTAGTTAAAAGGTGGCAATTACTAGATAAAAACTCAGCCAAGTGGAGATTAGTCAACAAAGCTCAAAGCAATCCAAAATTCATCTTCTCTCTCCTCCTTTTCTCCCCCCTCATGGCAGGCAGCAGTGGGCAGCCCTTTTGGGTGTTTTCCAGCCATTTTCCGGCCAGCCCTGGTGGTTTTTGAGCCCCCAACATCCTAGTACATCAAGCTATCAATCTCCATCATCAAAACCCCTAAGCCTCATCTCCATCTCAATTTATTTGCACTCAAAGTGTGAAATCTTGAAATTTGTTTTTGTTGGTTTTGATTTTTATCTTAGTTGTTTTGATGTTTTTGAGTGTTGATCATGATGTTTTGATAAGAAATAAGAGTTATTTTGATGTTGATCATGGTGGTGTTGAGGTTGGAGCATGCTACGTTGGGGTTAATCTTTGATTATGCAAGCTTAATGTTAAAGTGTTGGATTTTGATTGTTCTATCTTTGATTTGGTCATCTTTTAATCTATTGGTGTTTATGTTGATGTTTTTGGTGATTTCACATGAGTTAGAGAGAGTCCAAGTTGGCCATAAACTAGGGTTTTGGCAAATAATGCATCGTTTGGATTAATTTAGCCTTAATCTTGGTTTATGTGAGTGTTTGATTGAAAAATGATCTCTTTTGGATATCATTATGAAGTGAGTTTGAGTGTGGTGATTTTGTATGCTATTGAGATGGACCAAAGCTTGCTTACATGCTTTTAAAGAATGGGTTAAGTTGAGAATTTGTGTGAAAAAGTGAGGGAAAAGATAAAACAGTGAGGGTTGGAAATTTCAAGAAAACAGGCAGCATTTGGCAATAAACTGGTAATGTACGGCCCAACCAAAAATTATGATTTTTGGTGAGTAGATAGTTCAGTGTGTTAGCTTTCAAAGAAATTTTGAATCGCCTTAATCCGTGATCTGTGGAAAAAGTTCTGATCGTTTTACCGAAACTACGCAGAATGGACCAAAACTGACATGTTTTGGTTCTAGCCTTATTTTGCGAATCCTATTGAGGGAATCAAGCTTGGTGTTCTAAATAAACTATTTTTGGGACTTCCTAAGCTTTCTATATTGGGGTTTTAAGTCTCCATCCGAGGTCAGATGATTAAGTTATGAGTCATTCCTCCTAAGCCTCTGTTATGCTTACTTTGCTTTTTCCTAAGTATTAGCTATAAAATAAATATTTTGCTAACCGTATGTTCCTATAACGGTAATTTTATACAGAATTCGGGCCTAATCTATCATTCCTTCCAATTTTGTGCATAGTATTATTTTGTGAGCTTACATTTAAAAATTCCAGGTACGTTCATTGCTTGTATCTTTAGAAATCAACACATATTTATCAAAATTATAATGTTTTGGTAAGTGCATTAATAAATCAGTTTAATTAGTGATTTATCACATAATTAGTGACCCCATCAGTTATCAGTTACAAGGCATAGCCCTTCAGTTACCCGCGCGGCTTCAGGTTAGTTCCCGATCGGCTTGGCAGGTGTACACCTATCTTCAGATCGCAACAGTTGCCAGGGTTCACTATCAGATAATAATTGACAGCACAGTTTCATATTCATCTTATTCCCTGTGTTTAATTAAAAATGAATTGCAATATGGGCCCAACTAGTTTTTGTTCCATGAATGTTTAACAATGTAGGAATGCATGTACTGAGCTTCAGCTCATATTTCGAAATGTTTTCATGTTTTATTTTAGGAAAGTGTTCAATGAATCACCCTCAGGCAGGCAGAACGACTGAAGATGATAATTGAGCCGGGAAATTTTTATGGAAGAGGGGTGTATTATCATTGAAATGTCTATAATACCGTATTGTGATTTTATTTTGATGTTGACACTGTATATTTTATCAGAATTCTATATTTTGGTGTAATCCTTGAGATGTTTATATGGTTTTGATGTTAGAACAAAAACAAATTTCTATATTTATCGAAATGGTTTGATAGATTGTGATGGTGTGAATGTCTTTGATGGTAAACATTGATTATTATGGCTCAGTTATCATGTACAAGTAAAGCCTTGTCCTTAATTGGACGGCAGTGACACCTACGCATTTGGGTTAACATTTCAATTGGGGAAAACTAGTGAAAGAGATGAAAATAGTGATTGATGTATATTTGGGGGGTTACAGCAGCCCTTCCAATATCATCATCACACAGCACCATTGATACTCATGGCATCACACATATCCAAAAAACCACCTAACTCCACTTGCCTTTTTGATAAATCATCAATCATCATCATCGATTGTCATCATCATCTCGAGTCATCGTCTCATGGCTAGGTAGTGGTGTTATGTTGCTATATTTTTATTTTTATTTTTAGTTTAGTTCAGTATTAAACATGAAATCTTTGGTTAATTATTGTGATTTTATTGTCAATATGAGTAAGTAAATTCCTTGTACTTAGTATAATCTATTTGAAACCATGCTAAATTTATTATTTTGAAATAAGTTTTATGCTTTATTGTTTAGTTATTTTTTATTCATGATTCTATAATGATTAGTATTTATCGGTTATGATACTCACGTTAGATTAATTAGAATGCATGCTAGTTAGTTTAATATGAATTTGTATGATAGTTTAAAAGGCTTTAGTACGTAAAAGTTATAGTCTTTTAGGCATAGATATCACCTTAATTAATCATAGATGGCTCAAACTCATCTCTTTTAATTAGGTAATCTTTATAGATATTTGTTAAATCAATTTACTGGTAAATTAGTTACAAGGCATTAGATAATATTTTTCTCATACTTAATGCTCTAGTTTGATTAAATTCTTCCACTGGTGTTAGGAATATCAAAACTAGTAAGTTTATATTAGGGCTTGACCTAAATAAACTATAATATAAGGAAAAACGAGGAAGATCCCTAATGGGTGTCTTCTGCAGTCTAACTCGTGGATAAATTGGTTTGTGTGTTGATGATAAATATTAATTTGCGTGGTGGATATAGACTATGCTAAGTATTTTTCATAAATTTGATATCTTTGATAATTATTTGTTGCGTTTTAGTTAATTTCTTTAGTTTGTCAATTTTAATTTTTAAATTTATAAGCTTTAATATAAATTTTGTTTACACCCCCCCAAAAGAATATCTTTTAGGAGTGTCTTAGTGATTTTAGATTATTTATATTTTGGTTTTTAGTGTGATTGAAATTTTCAGATTTATTTTCTATTCTACTTTGCCATTTATTTATCAGTTTATTAGAAATTAGGTTAAAAATAGTTCCTTTTGTATTTTTTTTTCATGTTTTAATCTAGTTGAGGGTTTAGAATTCTAATTTGCTTCTATTTAATTTCGTAATTTTTCAAAATTATTTGATAATTTTTCAGAATTATTTCGTGAATTGAATATGTGCAGGTTTTACTTTAATAATTCTGAAAAATTATGTTTTAATTTTTATTTTACAGTTTTTAGGGCTTTATTAACTCTGGAAAATTATATTTTAAAATCTAGGTACTTTTGTTATTTGTTTTCGTATTTATATTAGTGCAATTTATTATTTCTCTAATTTTAAATTTTATTTTCTGTTTTAATTTTCTGTAGTCAATTTTCTGTTTTAATGTTACTGAAGATAATTATATATAATTTTGGAGATATAAAGTTATAAACTTGTAGAATATTAATTTAGATTACTTTTTGTGATTTTTAATATTAATTCTCTGCTTGTTATTCTCTGTTTTAATTTTCAGTCTAATATTGTGTGATTATTTCTATTTTTATTTTTCCAGAAGCTTTTACTGTTTTTATTTTTAGAATTAAATTTACAATATTTAGGGGCAATATTAAGTAATTTTTTTGGATTTTTGCTTGTTTAATTTGATTTGTTTTAGTAATACAAAGAGAAAGTAAAATAAATTAGAGTAGTAAGTATAATTTGACTTCAACTAGCTTACTATAAAAATCTTTTCTCGTGGGATCGATCCCTACTTTCCTATGCTGTAAATCTTATTTATAAATCAAAGTAGTGGTTTAATTTGTAACTCTGCAACAAGCTTTACAGATCAACACCTGAATATTGGCTTGTCTACGATAGCCTTGTACATTTGCTAATAGTTGGGTTAATTTTATAAATTGAAAAATCCACACCAAGTTTTTGGCGTTGTTGCCTGGGAGCGGCAAATTATTATTCGAATTTAATTATTTCTCATTTTAACTCCTTGTTTATATATACCTAATATTTCTTTGTTAGTTTAGTGTATTCCTTGTTTACATTTTTACTTTCGTGTAGCTTATGGGTTGTAGAGTAGTTTTTGTTTTAGTTTCCACTATTCGTTTTATTTGGCATGTTTTCTTTCTTTGTCTATGATAAGTACTTTATATGTACATCTTTTTGGGCTATTTTGCCTCGTTTTTAGGAGAATTTTGTGCTAAATGATGTTATTTAGTCTCCTATTCTCGATTTATACTTGGGTGTAGTTGTTTTATGTGTTTTGCAGGATTTTCAGTCTTTTCACCCAGCATTTTCCCTTCAATGGCTGTGTTTTGACATCCCCCACGGCCATCTATGAGTTACCACGGCCGTAGAGCAAAGAAAGAGCAGAATTCCAAATCCAGCACAGACTGCGGTCAGCCCGTGGTGGAGCCCACACAGTCCGTGGTGTTCCTGTAACTGTTGCTTCTTCATTTTCCCTCGGCTGTGTGGCTGAGATCAACCAAAGTTCTCTATAAATAGAGACGCTTTGCAGCGTTCCAGCACACACACTTAACACTCTCAACTTCATTTGAAAAGCAAATTGTTCAGTTTAGATTAGTTTTTTCTCTAATTTTGTTCTTAGTTTAGTTTTGAGTGAGTTTTGAGTGAAAGTTTTAATTCTGAGGCGGTTCCAAGCCCTTGGTGAGGGCCATCTCAGTCGAGTCCCTTTCGCTTAAGATTTCGCCAATCTTTTTGGTTAGTTTATCTTTAATCATGTCTGAGTAGTTTTCTTAGTCTAGGAATTTAGAAGTTTTTGGAATTGTTATTGGATCATGTTCTGACTTTTATAAATTGTGCTTATTTTCATGTTTGGTTTGATTTCATTCAATCAAGTGTTATTCTTGTTGTTAGTAGATTTTTGGCCAAAATTTACTTGCATATTTGAAACAATCGAGTGAACATTCGAAAGACGATATTTGGTTGTTGGACTGCTTGATTAGGCATAGCATAACTTCATCTCAAAAGAGAGATTTATATGTTGGGAGGGCTAGTAAGTGATCGAAAATATTGAACTTGGATTAAGTCAAATTAGTTTGAAAGAACAACATTTGCTTAGTTTAGGCAAATTTGATTAATTTCAAACGAATAGATCAAGTTTCTTGACAAGATACAATTCCTTGGATTCAACCAGTTTGAGGATAGCACATGTTTATGAATTCTAATCCAATTCTCTCCCATAACTGCAAAAATTCCTAGATGTCGTTTTCTTGTTGATTCAGAAAAGTTTATTTGCAATAGTTAGTCGAATCCACTTGAGATTGAGTTTTGCTTAGCATATTCTAACAAGACTGGGCTCAATAGATTACTTTAGTCCCTGAGGAACGATATCTTTATCTATGCTACAAACACCCATGGGCTTGTGGTAGTGTCTCAATCAAGTTTTTGGCGCCGTTACCGGGGACTAAATTGCTAACTATTAAGAATTATCTCACGAACGTGACTAAACATTTTATTGTTTTGCTTTGTTTTATTTCTTTCTCCTGTTTAATTGTGCTGGTAGTGTTGGTGGAAGTGCTTGCGGGAATTTTTTGTAGTTTATCCGAAGTCTGATTTTATATGAGCCCGATCGAGAAATTAAGAGGACTTTTCGCTTAAGGAGGAAAAAGCAAAGGATCGAAGAAGAAAGGCGCGAAGTAAGAAGGAATTCAAGCATGATGGGTGAAGAAAGAAGGACCCTTCGTGATTTCGTTACTCCCAGAGTCCAAGGGATAGCCTAAAGCATAGCTCGGCCCGCTGTGGATGCCAATAACTTCGAACTCAAGCCAGCACTTATTTCCATGGTGTAGCAATCTTAATTCGATAGAACTCCCTTCGAAGACCTGAACGTACACCTCTCGGTTTTCTTAGAGGTGTGCGATACGCTCAAGTTGAATGGAGTCTCCAGTGATGCGATCCGCCTGCGCTTATTCCCTTTCTCATTGAGGGATAAAGCAAGGGCTTGGTTGCACTCTTTGCCGTCTGGTTGCATAATAACTTAGGACGAGTTGACAAGAGCTTTCCTTGCCAAATTCTTCCCTCCAAGCATGACAGCAAGCCTGAAAATCAAATCACCAACTTTCTGCAAAAAGAGGATGAGATGCTTTACGAAGCCTGTGAGCATTTTAAGGATTTACTGCGTTTGTGCCCCCATCATGGTCTTCAGCGCTAGATGATTATCCAAGCATTTTACAAGGGTTTGACCCAAGCTATGAGGTCCACTATCGATGCGGCGGCAGGAGGAACTCTAATAATCAAGACCGAGGACGAAGCCTATAACCTTATTGAGGAAATGGCGCTTAATAACTTTCAATGGTCATCTGAACGAGCCCAACCCAGGCGGGTTCGAGGTAAGCTTGAAGTTGATGCTTTTACTTAACTTTCTGCTAAAGTAGATGCTATGACTAAAAGACTTGACCAACTGAATGTTAATGTTGTAAACTTTAGTTCCCCGTCCCCTTATGAGATTTATGGTTTGATTGAGCATATATCTTTACACTATCCAGTTGGGAGTCCCTTTTCCCAGGGCCCCGATGAAGTTAATTATGTTCAAAATTTCAACTCGAGACCGACCAATGACCCTTACTCTAATACCTATAATCTAGGTTGGAAGAATCACCCGAATCTCTCCTATAGTTCAAATACAAATCCTTTGAATATGCCCCCTATGAATGCTAGAGTACCCCCTGGTTTTCAAAGACCCCAATTCCCTTCTCAGATGCCCCAAAAGTCCAATTTAGAGTTAATGATGGAAAATATGCTTATGGCCCACCGAAAACAAGATGAGTACATTAAGCAATTAGCCACCAAGGTTGATGTGCTTACAACTCATAATAGGATGTTAGAGACCCAGATTGCCTAGAAAGCTGCTTTTTCATCTGCACCTCCAAATAGACTCCCCAGTAAGCCTAAACCCAACCCTCGTGAGTATCGTAATTGTGTCACCATGAAAGAGGATGAAGAAGATTTAACTGACTCTGAGGAGGTACTTGTGGAGGAGGGTAGAGAGATAACTATGGCTGGTAGTAAAGAGAGCAACTATGGTGGCAAGACAACCTCATCTGTAGAAAATAACTCTATTCAGATCCCCACCATTTTTCCCCCTAAGCTTCCTAACCCAGGTAGTTTTTCTATCCCATGTGTTGTTGGAAAGGTAGAGATTGAAAGAGGGCTATGTGATTTAGCTGCAAGTGTTAGCATAATGCCTTACTCTTTGTTTCATAAGCTGCACTGAGGACTGTTACTAGCCGCCCCCTTTTCTCTACAGTTGGTTGATGGTTCTGTAACACAGCCTATAGGAAGGTTAGAAGATGTGCCTGTTAATATAGGAGACATTAGGGTGTTGGAAGACTTTATTGTAGTCGATACACCTGAAACTGACGATGCCCAAATTATTCTAGGTAGGCCCATTTTGGCAACAACTGGTTGCCATATTGATGTAAGAGAGGGTCGTATTTCTTTTGAGGTAGAAGGGAGGTTTGCTATGTTTAGTCATAGGAAAGAGGATGCGGTTTCTCCTCATTCTTCTATATTGGATGCATTACCCCTTTCTCCTGAATGTGATATGGGGGATGTCTTGTATGCTGAAGATCCTCCTGATTCTGAATGGATTTCATATGAGGACCCTAACCATGGACATGTTAAAGTGGAATTTTCTACTCTTATACCACCTAGCAAACCCAAGGTTGAGGCCCCTATCTCTAATGACTCTTCACTAAGTGAGTATTGCAGTTTTGCACGACTTGCTCACTCTATACCCCCTTTAGAAGGTTTCGATGCCGATTTTGATGTAGGAGTTGACCAAGTAGATGTTAGCCCATATGATGGGCCAAGAGAGCAGTTTGTTTCGTATACGGATAGTGCATTGTGGCACCAAGTTATGAAAACAAAGGACTTGCAGCCAGAATTGTTAAGATGGCGCCTTCAACTGCAGAAGTTCGATTTTATGGTTCGTGATGAAGGTGATCCGGACCAAGCCTAGAATAAAGATCAAGCTCTTAACCTTAAAAGAGTGCTTCTTGGGAGGTAACCCAAGTTTTCTTTCTTTTTTACTTTTTATAGTTTTGATTTTTATTACTTTTTGTAGTTATATTTTTGAAAGAAAAAAAAGGGACAAGAAAAGAAAAAAAAAAAATATGTTAATAAAATGTTGGCACCACGGTCAAGAACACCAGAAATACGACCGTGGGTGCCAGCCCTAAAAAATAGAAAAGGTGAGTAGCAGCAAACACCACAGACCGTCCGTGGTGGACCCCACAGTCCGTGGTGGGCTGCTACGACCCCTCACTTCTTCTTCTTCAACTCGACACTTTCTCTCTCTTCCTCCACTCTCTCTCTCTAAAACTTCCATAACTAATACCTTCAATCTCCCTCAAAATCCTCTCAATTTTTCTTCATTTTCACACCAAATTCTTTCCTTTTACTTAATCTCCTTATTTCATCCGCAAATTTCATCTCTTCTCTTCCTCTTCTTCAAAATTCATCCCACCTTCATTCATCCACCATACCCATCCTTTTCTCTCTCTAATTCTTCACATTTTTACTTATTTTCTTCAATTTTCTAGGTTTTAGTTCTTACTTTTGGTTTTAGTTTTGTTTTTGATTAAGTTTTTGAAGACATGGCGCCTAACAAAAGGCAAAGGAGCACCAAGTAGGTTGGTTTGTCAAGTCAAGCTCTACCTCGACCTCAAAGAACGTCCAGAATGTCAACCAATGCGCCTACTAGAGGTAACATTCTTCACCCTCTTGATTTGACTCATCCTAATTATGTTGCTAGATATAACTGTTTGAACGAACGTGTAGTTATAGCAACTAGATACTATGATGAGAATTTGTTAGCCTGATTGGGACTGTTGGATGATATTCGTTGATTGTTTGTTAGAGGTGATATGAGCCACTTTTTAGAACTGAAAGAGCATACATATAGCGACCTGACCTTAGAATTTTTAAGTACACTCCATGTCGAGGTCACTAGAGGGCCTCAATGTCAAGCTGGATATATATCGTTTTATTTGCAGGGACAGTTGTATGAACTGAACTTAGGTACCTTCAACAGTATTTTTGGTTTTCCACCCAGTATGGATGTATCACACCATCAAGTCCCCCATAAATTCAACCCGAATACATTTTGGGGTGAACTTTCGGGTAGTGTTAGGTACAGTACTAGTTCATTGAAATGTACACATATTATGAACCCCTGCATTAGAGTAGCTCAGCGTATCTTTGCTTGCTCTTTGTTGCTCGGGACAATAGTCTGAATGTCCTAAGACTTTTTGAGTTATACTTTTTGTCCTGTATACTTGATGGTGTCCCACTTGACCCTGGTTCATTCTTCGCTAGGCAATTGCATAGTGCGGCTGTTAGCACTAAAGGTAGGATAGTCATTGATGGAATAATAACTACTATTGCTAAATTCTTAGGTTTTGAGCCCTATCCCGAGAATAGAGTTTCTGGGTCTGAGCGGCTTGACCACACTTTTGGGATTATAAACTTCTACAAAGTTTAGGCTAGTTATTTTTGTTGGATTTACCCTGGGGACCAGTTTTTGCCACTTCACAATGTCAATTGTACTACTTTACTTCACCGAGGTAACCTTTACTAGGTACCTGGTGATGAGGAGACTGTTCGACTTATATCCCACCAACCTGCCCCTCACTCTACTCAAGCAGGACCTAGTTTTTCCTCTCAACTTCCCCCACCTGACTATTATGATATCAAGACACCTTAAGGTCCATTCAAGAGGAGCAAGTTTCCCTCCGAGCCTTTGTCGCTTCAGAGAGCGCCACTCTTCAGGACTTTATCCAAGAGCGTCACGATGAGTTTCATGGGTTGCTTGCCTCCCAGACCCAATATTTCCAAGTCTATAAGGTGTGTCTAGAGACCTAGCGAGATTGGCATATCTCATATGAATAGCCACCTCCTCCTTCACCTCCTCCTCTGTGATTATGATTTCTGCTACTCCTTTCCATTTTATTTTGATGTGCCCACATTTAGGGCAATGTGTGATTCAAGCATGGGGGAGTGAATAGGTTATTATATTTGTTGAATTCTAAGAGTACACGACCACAAGAGGGGGGGTGAATTGTGGTGTCCGATTTTCGCCTATTTACTGACAAACAGCCTTAGACCCTGATTGCAGAGACTGTTTCTGAATGACGAACAGTCTTGGGCCTTGTTTGCAGTGGCTGTTCCCAATTGGTTCAGAAGCGAAAATCAAGTAGATAAAAGCGGAAATAAAGCACACACAACTTTTACGTGGAAAACACCTAGCCCAACTGAGGTGTGAAAAACCACGACCTACCTCGTGTAGGATTTAACCACTTCACTAATGGGCTGAACACGTTACAAAAGTAACACTCCTTGTTACAGCTTGTAACCCACGTAACCTTCTTCTCTAAAACTAGTTACACCACATCCAAATCTCTCTAGATTGGACACGTCCAAAGTCCACACGACTAAGGACACACTCGCTCACTTTTGATCTGAGATCAAGGATACAAAACACCTTACTAGGGTGCTTCTGACTTAAGCAGATGTAAGGTACAATGAAGTCCTAATATGCCAATAGTTTTGAAAGCTCAATTTTTGTACAATCTTGTCACGGTTTTTTCTTTTGAAATGTAGCTCCAGAAATCTCAATGTGTTTGTGAAAGAAACCGATTTTTCCCTTGTGTATCTCTGCCGAAAGGAGTGAAAAGATTTTCTTATTTAAGCAAGCAAACCCAACGGCTAACTCCTTCAAAAAAGATAGAAAAATCTTCTGATTTTAGCAGCTTAGAAGATTTCTTCAGATTTCCAACGGCTAGGAACAAAGAAGATAAGATTCTCCTAAAATATAGGGATTTGATACTCACGGGATAAAAACTGATTAGCCACTTAATATAGCCGTGTAATTTAGCCCAAAAAAGGATAAAAATCTTGGTTTCAAAATTTGAATCAATCATGGCCTAAAAATAAGGAATAAAGATTTTTCGGATTTTGAAAAAAATCTCTAGCAAAAAATGGTTTTGCAATCTGCTACATATATATAATAAATAATAATCTTTTTAGGACTTAACTAATCAGCCTAGGATTTCATAAAAGGATTCTTAGAGCAGCCAGCCAACCAAAAGAAATTTTTAGGTAAAACGGATGTGGCCGCTGTAGTTTCAGGAACACCCTAGGCATCCTGTTTGCAGGGTTGTTTGGAAATGGTGTTCTGAAGCAAATCTCGAAAACCGTTTCAAGAAGTTTAGATTGAGACTTTTAAGATTGGCATATTAACAAGAATCTAAAAGATAAAACCTAAATCAAATCGAGACTTCTTGTTGTAAGAATTAGTCATCTTATTGAGGATGGATGTGCAACTCCAAACACCTTGGTCACCTTGATTATTCGGGTGGTCTTGTATCGCTAAATGTAGGAACTTGGTCTTTAAGACTTAGTCAGCTGTTGTCGAGATTTGTTGTGTGCTGATCTTTGTGTCACTGAAGCTTGGAACCTGTTCTTAAAACTTGTTCTCAACATTTAGTAGACAGAACTGGTAAGTAGGATCAATACAAACAACTGTGTAGGACCTGTTTGGAGAGCTTGTTTGGAACAACATTACTCAAGCAAGTATGCTACACTTGGATTTGTTATCATCAAAACTTTATACAGTTAGTTCAACAATTTCCCCCTTTTTGATGATGACAAACCAAGTGACCATATTGACAAGAAAAAGATTTTATTTTCGTAAGTGCCTTGAGTGCTGATATATATCCACACAGGTGCTAGGTCAGTCAAAAAACATATGTAAGTATAAAGACTAATGACTCAACCGTTCAACTCAACCAACCGTTCAACTTAACCTAGGTCCATTTATCTTTCCCCTTTTGGCATCATTAAAAAGGTACAAACAACAGTCAGAACATGGTGTTTGCAGGTGAATCACATAAGACATAGCAAGAGATAAGCAAGATATAACAGAACCAGATATGTTATTGAAAGTCCGGAAGGTGCAATACAAAAAAAAGGAAACACAGAAAGAGACGGGGAAGAGAACTCTAGGAAACATCCGATGAGAACAGGTTACAAGGGTTGATTATGGCTGCGGAGGAGGGAGTTTGTGGCGAGGGAGGAGAGAAGGGCAAGGAGATCTTCATGACGCTTGGCAGATAACGCCTTCTCTTCTTCCAGGGCAGCCTTGACGGCTGTGAGCTCATCCTTGAGGCGGGAGTTATCCTCTAAAACAGCCTCAACTTTGACTGATGACCTCCCAGAAACAGGAGGTCTGGGTGTTCGGCTCCCCTGTTTGGAGACCGAGCCCTCAGCCAGAGTATATCCACACCCCATGAGGGTGTCACTCCCTATCTCATCAATCACTTGAGCAGCCACCCTCCTTTTGAACTCTATCCCAAAGTGCTCAAAAACCCTCGTCAGTAGAAAACCATACCCAAGACCATGTGCCCGGGTGGTGTTTGCAATATGCCCAATATGGCGGATCATAAGAGCAGGAAGGTTGATGGGTTCCTCCCTATTCAAAAGATCCACCAGGCACTCATCAAGAGCATCAGCCTGGTTTCTACCTTGACCTCTTGGGATGATGTTCTTTATGACAAACATAAGGAGCAGTTGGTGCAGAGAGGTCATCTCACCCTTCTTCACGGATGTGGGTGTTTGTAGGCCCTGGTTTTGACTCAACCACTGTGAAAGCTCCAGCAGCCTGGCTGTCCCTAGGATAGACTTATCCTCCCTCACATACACATCAAAACCAAGTGAGGGAACACTCAAAATCGTACCCAGAGTTTGTGCATCAAATTGCACCTATGTATCACCAATTTTACTTGTCACCACCCCTTCGGTGACAGCACAATTGGCATAGAACTCAGCCAATTCTGGTACAGAACACCCCAGCTGGGTGTTCGTGAAGAGGTCCAGCCAGTTCTGGGCACGCAGCTTCTGTAGGAACACCCCCAACCCCTGTTCCTCGAAAAATTGAACTCTCACTATCTTCCCCCTAACTACATTGTGCTTAAGCAGATGCGCAATCTTGGTAGAAACAGGAGAGGTAATAGACTTTTTGGCTCTTTTAGGGGGAGGAACAAAAGAAGCAGTCTCGGGTTTAGCTGATTTTGAGACTGGAGCAGTAGAGGTCTTTCTTTTGCGAGGGGGGAGAGTGGAGGTTTTCTTGGAAGGAGGAGGAGGAGATTGAGTTTGTTCTTCTGAGGACTCGGAGAACACCGGGGTCCCCTGTTCAAAGAGGGTGTTCTCAGTAGCAGAGGAATCTGAAGAATCCTCAGAGGAAGAGGAAATTTCCTCTATTACCGGAGTAGTTGATTTTGTGGTACGCGGAGTAGACTGAAAAGCAATTCGGGTAGATTTGCGGGTTGGTTGGGCAGTTTTTGGAGGAGAGGGGGCTGAGGTTTTTGAGGTTTGAGGCCTTGGTTGTGGCCTTGATCTAGGCGTTCTGCTACGCCTAGCCACTGTTTTGACCCTTTTTCTCTTCTCTCCGGATTGAGGAGCCGGAGTTACTGATTCGGTTGCTGCAGGAGGGATGTCCATGCCACTACTTCCCCCTACCTCAAGAGACTGCTCAGCCGAGTCTCCTTGAAGACCAACTCCCAAATCGTCCTTAAACACCTCCTTATAGGACTCAGACCCTGTTTCGGGTACTGTTTCTTTTTTAGGAAACAGCCCGAAAGAACAGGGCTCAGAGAAATCAAAGAAACCAACATGGGACTCAAAGGCTTCATCTTGGGACCCCAGATTGCCACCAATTTCCCCAGTTGAAGCAAAGTTCTTTTCAGTGAGGGTACAAACAGTCGATCCCTCAAACACCACCAATTCCCAACCAAAATGATAGGGAATATCTTTCAAACCCAAGCCCACTGATTTCAGGTCGACACTCTTCAAAAATCCAAAAGGTTTAAAGCTGATTGGGCAAGGAGGAGTGGAAGGTTTACCTTCTAGAATCGCCATTAAAAACGGCGAGAAGGCAACAGGGGTAGGACCTGTTCGTGAGGCTGGTGCGGGTGTCCTGCTACCCTGAGATTTTGAACCAGAACTTCCAGAGCCGTTGAAGGAAGCCATTTAAGCAAGAATTGGAGAGATATTAGGGTTTGAGTGAAAGGAAATTGCCGGGTATTCGAGAGAGAGAGAGAGGTGTGATGAGAGAGAGAGGCAAAGATTTGGAGATTTAAAGAGAGAGAGCATGCCAAATCTTTAATGATTTACCCGTTACAACGGGTAGATCATTACTAGCCGCCCGCGCATGCCTCGGGAAGGAGGAAAATTTAAAGGCTAGACACAACTTGTTTCACATACTAACAATCAAGGAGCGTACCTGTTCTTGCTGCTTGATTTTGGAGGAGATTCAACGGTAACAAGATAATAAAGGCAATCATATTAAATTTAAACGAATGCCAGCAGCTGCAAATAATGCACATATACTAAAATAGCACAGAATTAATTGCAAACAATTTTTATTAAACACATTGTGCCTTCAACCTATGGAAGTTACAAACAGGGGGAGAGAACAGGGTACTTAGGTTGTTTCAATCAAACCTAGTTCAAGTCTATTTTTCTCAAATTGATCTCTATTTAGCACCTTGGTGAATATATCAGCAATTTGGTTTTTTGTGGCACAAAAATTCATTGAGATCAACCCTTTTTCAACATTGTCTCTTAAGAAATGATGACGTATGTCAATATGTTTAGTTCTTTTATGTTGACACGGATTTTTGGCAATATTAATTGCACTTGTGTTATCACAAAAAATAGGTATGCATCCAGTGTCAACACAAAAGTCTTTGAGTTGTTGTCTTATCCACAGTAATTGAGCACAACATGAAGCAGCTGCAACATATTCAGCTTCTGCTGTGGACATGGCAACTGAATGTTGTTTCTTGGTTGCCCAAGATACCAAACAAGGTCCAAGGAAATGAGCCATACCTGTGGTGCTTTTTCTATCAACCAGGAAGCCTGCATAGTCAGCATCAGCATATCCAACAAGATCAAAATTGCAACCTCTAGGATACCATAGAGTTAAATCAGGTGTATATTTTAAATACCTTAGTATCCGTTTAACAGCCTTAAGGTGAGTTTCTTTAGGATTAGACTGAAAACAGGCACATAAACCAACACTGAAAACAATGTCGGGCCTACTAGCGGTAAGGTATAAGAGTGACCCTATCATGCCCCTATAGAGTTTCTCCTCAACTGAGGGACTCCCATCATCCATTACCAACCTGGTAGAAGGCGAAATGGGAGTATCAATGGGCTTGGCCGACTCCATTCCAAAACGCTTAAGTAGTTCCTTAATATACTTTTGTTGATGGATGATGGTGCCGTTTGAAGTTTGCTTGATCTGTAAGCCTAAGAAGAAGTTAAGCTAACCCATCATGCTCATTTCAAACTCACTCCTCATCAATTTTGAAAATTCATTGCATAAATCATGATGAGTTGCCCCAAATATGATGTCATCAACATATACTTGGACAATCAATAGATGTTCCCCCTTAGATTTTGGAAACAAGGTATTATCTACCTTGCCTCTTCTAAAATCATTTTCAAGTGAAAAGCTTGACGATCGTTCATACCAAGCTCTAGGAGCTTGTTTTAGACCATAAAGAGCTTTGTCAAGTTGAAAAACATGGTTTGGAAATTCATTGTTTTCAAAACCAGGGGGTTGTTTGACATACACCTCTTCTTTAAGGTACCCATTTAGGAATGCACTTTTGACATCCATTTGATATAGCTTGATCTCCATATGAGCTGCAAAGGCTATTAGGATATGAATAGCCTTAATCCTAGCAACAGGTGCGAAGGTTTCTTCATAATCGATCCCTTCTTCCTGATTGTAGCCTTGAACCACCAGCCGTGCCTTGTTCCTAGTGAGTGTTTCGGACTCGTCCAGCTCGTTCCGAAACACCCACTTGGTTCCAATGATTGTTCTATCTGCAGGCTGGGGTACAAGGTGCCATGCCTTATTCTTTTCAAATTGGTGAAGCTCTTCTTGCATTGCTGTGACCAAATCTGCATCTGCAAGAGCTTCATTGACATTCTTTGGCTCAATGTTAGAGAGAAATGCATAGAAAGCACAAAAATTCTTAAGCTTAGATCTCATTTGCACCCCAGTATTTATATCAGACAAGATTTGATCAAGGGGGTGTGAACGATGATGCTTCCAAGGTCGTGGAGTTAGGGGATATACAAACACACTTTCTACTTTGGCTTGGATACTTGAAGAATCAGGTTCAGAGATAGCTCCTGAGCCTGTTCCTGCACCTGTTTGCAGGCCTGTTCCTGAGGAACTGGACTGGTGTTGTCCCGAACAGGGTTCAACGTTGCTTCCCCCTGTTTGGTCCTCACCTTGCCTGCCGTTCTGAGGAACAGCTTCAGGACCCGTTTTCTCCACGGTGTTCTTACCTTGTTCATCTTGGTGCAACACTTCTTTTCGAACAAGACCTAATTCAAATCCTTCCTCCTGTGCATCATTCTTGCTCAACGAGTTAGATTCATCAAAAAGCACATGCACACTTTCCTCAACACACAAGGTTCTTTTGTTAAACACTTTGTATGCCTTACTATGTGAGGAATAACCGAGAAATATTGCCTCATCACTCCTAGGATCAAACTTCCCTAAGGCATCCTTCCCATTGTTATGCACAAAACACCTACAACCGAATGTTCTTAAATGCATGATGTTGGGCTTTCTACCTTTGAAAAGTTCATAGGGAGTTTTGCTCAAAATAGGTCTAATCATGCATCTATTTATAATGTAGCATGATGTGTTCAAAGCTTCTGCCCAAAAGTTCCTAGGAAGACCACTAGCAATAAGCATTGTTCTAGTCATGTCTTCTAGGGTGCGATTTTTGCGCTCAACCACCCGTTCTGTTGGGGTGTTCTTGGGGCTGAGAAGTTATGATCAACACCATGTGCATTACAATAGTTTATAAAGCTTGCATTTTCAAATTCAGTACCATGATCAGACCTTAAACTAACTAAAGAGTGTCCTACTTTCCTTTCAACCCTTTTGAGAAAGGCAATAAAATTCTCAAAAGTTTCATCCTTGGATGCCAAGAACAGGGTCCAAGTAAATCGAGAGTAATCATCCACTACAAGCAGCACATACCTCTTCCCACCTCTACCTGCTGTCCTCATAGGACCACATAGATCAATGTGTAATATTTCGAGAGGTCGGGTAGTGCTAACACAATTTTTTGATTTAAAAGACGATCTGACTTGTTTGCCTTTTGCACAAGCTTCACAAACCTTGTCATCATTGAATTTGATGGAAGGTAGTCCAACAACTAGGTCTTTGGAAACAAGTTTGTTCAAAAGAGTGAGACTTGCATGACCTAGTCTCTTGTGCCAGAGCATTATATCATCATTTAAAGCGCTCAAACAAGTTAGATTGTTTTGGGGAAGTGTGAAAATACATACTTTGTAAACATTTTTGTGACGCTTCCCCCTTAACACGACATCTCCTGTGTTTGAGTTTACAACCAAGCAACGTGTTGGTGAGAACACTACTAGGTTGTTCTTGTCACACAGTTGGGACACACTAAGCAGATTGTGCTTTAAGCCATCAACTAGATAGACATTATCAATTGAGTGGGAATGGGACTCACCAACCCTACCTATACCGACAATTGTCCCAGACTTGCCGTTTCCAAACGCCACATTCCCACCATCCGAAGCTGTAAGTGAGAGAAAGTTGGATTTTTCACCGGTCATATGCCTCGAACACCCACTATCAACATACCACAGCTGCTTGTTTTCAAGGTTGTTCCCTAGGCTGTTTGCTGGGTTGTTTGCTGGGTTGTTCTCTCTCACTTCAGCCTGCAAAACAAATCAAGGGTTAGTTTTGGGAACCCAGATCCACTTGGGTCCCATTCTTTTAGACAGATAAATCTCATCTTTCCTAATCCAGATTTGTTTTACATAACCTTCATTTCTTTCAATGGCATACCTTCTTGAAGGACAAGTGTATCGATAATGACCGGTTTTACCACAATGAAAGCAAACAATATTTTCAGGTAATCCAACATACTTTCTATTGACTGGGTAAGAGGTCCTTTTAGGAGCAAAACCTAGTCCCTTTTTATTTTGACTGTGGTGAGTGTTTAGCCATTCAAGCGCTTTTGTGGACTTGTTCCATAGCCTGTTTGTGGCGAGATCAGATTTTAATTTTTTTATTTTCGCCAATAGGTTCTTGTTTTCAGCAAGTAAGGACTCAACTTTTTCTTTCAACTCTAGGGATTCCTTTTCTGCTTTGGCTAAAGTAACAGAGTGAGTCTCTTCTTTCAAGATCAAGGATTCCTTGAAGTTTTGGTGTAAAAAGGATATTTTCTTTTCAACCTCGAGTTTTTCACTCGTGAGGATCTCATTTTCTAGTTCTAAGTCTCGGACATCTCTTTTCAATTCTGCACAAGTATCCATCAATGAATACAACAATTCTTCAAGAGTTGCCTTATTGAGACCACGTACCTTGTTCTTGAGATCAGTAAGGCTGTTTGTTGACTCATCATCTGAATCCGTGTCACTTTGTGCCATGAGAGCTACAACACTTTCATCAGTTTCAGACTCTTCTTCATCTTCATAGGAGTCACCCCAGGCAGCCAGCATTGCTTTCGAGAATCGTTTCCCAGAACTGTTTGCAGCTTGTTTTCTACCTTGTTTCCTGGGGTGTTCGTGCTCTTGCTTTTCTCGAAGTAAGGGACAGTTTTTCACTATGTGGTCTGTTTTGCCACATTTGAAACACCCAGTAAACTGTTCTCGGGGGGTGTTTCTGGTTTTGTTGAAATCCTTCCTTTTGTTGTTTTCTTTGACTTTCTTGAAGAATTTCTTGAACTTTCGAGTCATCATAGCCATCTCTTCTTCCTCAAGATCAGAATCATCATCTTCTTGTGCTTTTAAGGCAAGTCCTCGATCTTTCTTCATCTCCTCTTTCTGTTGAGAATTTTTTCTCAGTTCGTATGTTTGGAGATTACCAATCAACTCGTCTAGGGTGATCTTGTTCATGTCTTTGGCTTCTTGGATGGCTGTTACCTTGGCTTCCCATGATCGAGGCAAAATCCTTAGAATTTTCCTTACCAACTCTTCAGTGGTGAAGGATTTTCTCAGGGATTTTAACTCGTTTGTTATGTGAGTGAAGCGGGTATACATATCCATCACATTCTTACGATCACCCATATCAAACAACTCGTATTGTCTCATGAGTAACTCAATGCGTGATTGTTTGACTTGACTTGTTCCTTCATGAGCTACTTGTAAAGCATTCCATATTTCTTGAGCTGACTCACATTCTGAGATGCGAGTATATTCATCGGGTCCTAGGCCAAAATAGAGAAGTTTCTTGGCCTTGGCATTCTTTTCCATTTTCTTATAATCCTCAGCATCATATTCAGTAGGATCTTTGGGAACCTTTTTTCCATCTTCAAGAACTTTCGTGGGAACAAGGGGCCCGTTCTTGATGAGCATCCATAACTCGTAATCTTCAGCTTGTATATAGTTCTCCATCCTGTTCTTCCACCAACTGTAGTGTTGGCCATTGAAATAAGGTGGTCGAGTGATGGATTGGCCCTCAAGTATGCCTTGTGGTGCACTCATTTTCAGAATCTCTCAAGGTGTTAGCCTTTTAGAAGAGAACTTGCTCTGATACCACTTGTTGAATTTTAAGAGTACACGACCACAAGAGGGGGGTGAATTGTGGTGTCCGATTTTCGCCTATTTACTGACAAACAGCCTTAAACCCTGATTGTAGAGACTGTTTCTGAATGACGAACAGCCTTGGGCCTTGTTTGCAGTGGCTGTTCCCAATTGGTTCAGAAGCGAAAATCAAGTAGATAAAAACGGAAATAAAGCACACACGATTTTTACATGGAAAACACCTCTAGCCCAACTGAGGTGTGAAAAACCACGACCTACCCCGTGTAGGATTTAATCACTTCACTAACAGGCTGAACACATTACAAAAGTAACACTCCTTGTTACAACTTGTAACCCACGTAACCTTCTTCTCTAAGACAGGTTACACCACGTCCAAATCTCTCTAGATTGGACACGTCCAAAGTCCACACGACTAAGGACACACTCACTCACTTTTGATCTGAGATCAAGGATACAAAACACCTTACTGGGGTGCTTCTGACTTAAGCAGATGTAAGGTACAATGAAGTCCTAGTATGCCAATAGTTTTGAAAGCTCAATTTTTGCACAATCTTGTCACGGTTTTTTCTTTTGAAATGTTGCTCCAGAAATCTCAATGTGTTTGGGAAAGAAACCGATTTTTCCCTTGTGTATAACTTGTTGAATTCTAAGAGTACACGATCACAAGAGGGGGGTGAATTGTGGTGTCCGATTTTCGCCTATTTACTGACAAACAGCCTTAGACCCTGATTGCAGAGACTGTTTCTGAATGACGAACAGTCTTGGGCCTTGTTTGCAGTGGCTGTTCCCAATTGGTTCAGAAGCGAAAATCAAGTAGATAAAAGCGGAAATAAAGCACACACGATTTTTACGTGGAAAACACCTCTAGCCCAACTGAGGTGTGAAAAACCACGACCTACCTCGTGTAGGATTTAACCACTTCACTAACGGGCTGAACACGTTACAAAAGTAACACTCCTTGTTATAACTTGTAACCCACGTAACCTTCTTCTCTAAGACAGGTTACACCACGTCCAAATCTCTCTAGATTGGACACGTCCAAAGTCCACACGACTAAGAACACACTCACTCACTTTTGATCTGAGATCAAGGATACAAAACACCTTACTGGGGTGCTTCTGACTTAAGCAGATGTAAGGTACAATGAAGTCCTAGTATGCCAATAGTTTTGAAAGCTCAATTTTTGCACAATCTTGTCACAGTTTTTTCTTTTGAAATGTAGCTTCAGAAATCTCAATGTGTTTGTGAAAGAAACCGATTTTTCCCTTGTGTATTTCTGCCGAAAGGAGTGAAAAGATTTTCTTATTTAAGCAAGCAAGCCCAACGGCTAACTCCTTCAAAAAAGATAGAAAAATCTTCTGATTTTAGTAGCTTAGAAGATTTCTTCTGATTTCCAACGGCTAGGAACAAAGAAGATAAGATTCTCCTAAAATATAGGGATTTGATACTCACGGGATAAAAACTGATTAGCCACTTAATATAGCCGTGTAATTTAGCCCAAAAAAGGATAAAAATCTTGGTTTCAAAATTTGAATCAATCATGGCCTAAAAATAAGGAATAAAGATTTTTCGGATTTTGAAAAAATCTCTAGCAAAAATAGTTTTGCAATCTGCTACATATATATAATAAATAATAATCTTTTTAGGACTTAACTAATCAGCCTAGGATTTCATAAAAGGATTCTTAGAGCAGCCAGCCAACCAAAAGAAATTTTTAGGTAAAACGGATGTGGCCGCTGCAGTTTCAGGAACACCCTAGGCACCCTGTTTGCAGGGTTGTTTGGAAATGGTGTTCTGAAGCAAATCTCGAAAACCGTTTCAAGAAGTGTTAGATTGAGACTTTCAAGATTGGCATATTAATAAGAATCAAAAAGATAAAACCTAAATCAAATCGAGACTTCTTGTTGTAAGAATTAGTCATCTTATCGAGGATGGATGTGCAACTCCAAACACCTTGGTCACCTTGATTACTCAGGTGATCTTGTATCGCTGAATGTAGGAACTTGGTCTTTAAGACTTAGTTAGCTGTTGTCGAGATTTGTTGTGTGCTGATCTTTGTGCCACTGAAGCTTGGAACCTGTTCTTAAAACTTGTTCTCAACATTTAGTAGACAGAACAGATAAGTAGGATCAATACAAACAACTGTGTAGGACCTGTTTGGAGAGCTTGTTTGGAACAACATTACTCAAGCAAGTTTGCTACACTTGGATTTGTTATCATCAAAACTTTATACAGTTAGTTCAACAATATTTTTAGTGGTAGCTTTTGTAGTTTTTGTTTTAGTTTTGTTTAAATAATACATTTAGGTTTCTTCTAGGTCGCATTTTAGTTTCTTTCTTTTGTTAGTTTCTTTTGCATTTTAGTATGCATGCATCTAAAAAAAAAAAAAATCCTCCGATGATGATCTTTATAGATTTGCTAGCTTTCTTTGGTTAGTTTAATCCTTTGATTCGCCCAAATTGTGTATAAAAGTTTGTGAATGAATTTTCGAACTGAATTCTATGTTTTGACCATATGTTAGATGCGAACTGATTTTCCCCATAAGTCTTTACATGAAATTCTGGTATGTGTTTGCTTGTGAGCTAGTTTTGACCGTGGTAGATGTCTATTGAGGCTTTGATTCTTTAGAGACTGTTTATCATTAGTGGTCTCATATTTTCTTTCATGTGTAACTCTTCCTTAGCGTCATTTCTCTAGAACTTGCTTTGATTCTCATTCAAGATCACATTTCACATATGCATCTAGGCAATATGATTGAGGCATTTTTCTTTCTTTGATTTGTTTAAACCCTACGGCTAAATAACCACCTGGTTGTGTATTGTATCCCTTGTTAGCCCCTTTGAGTCTGTATCTATTTTTTCTTGATTTGAACCTCCTATTATAACCCATGGCCAAATACTTGTCTTACCTTTAAGCCAAGGCTAGAGGAGTGTTCTATTCTTTTGCATCAAGTTTGATAGGGCATTAGTAAGATAGAATGGTATCTTATGGTGTAATTGGGTTGTTTGGTGCAAGGTTGTGAGATATTGATAAATCCATGTTTTATTGTGTAAAGTTTAGAGAAGAGTTCAATTTTAAAGGTCGTTATGGAATTCCCTTGGCTATTCCTCTTTGGAAAAAAAGAAGCCAAAAAAAAAAGAAAAAAAAGAGAAGAAAAGCGAAAAAAAATATTTCGAAGAAAGTGATTAGCCTTGGTGGGAATGAAAGATATTTGTAATTTTCAACTCTATCTCTTTTCATTTTGGGATTTAGTCTGTTGATGAGTTGATATGGTTCGAGGAAGATGTAGTATGATGCATTGAAATTGTTTAAGCTCTTAGTCTATGGCTTTTAGCTCCGCATTTCCAAAAACTTTTACTCCCCTCTTACCTTTACCTGAGCCCCTTTACATCCCTACAAAAGTCCTCATGATTGTTTATTGTATTTGCATTTTAGTGGTGGCGAATTTGATAATCTTATCAAGCTTATGGTGGATTTGTGTCAAAGGAATGAGAATTGAGAGAACCCTCATATTTACACATTGTCAAACACATGAGTGCTGAGTGCCACATAACTATAGTGAGGTTCTACCGGCCTTGCTAACCTACTCGTTTCATGTGCCAGAATGACTGTATTTGACAATTTGGAGGATGATTGGTTCAAGTTTTGCATCATGGTCTATTAAGCATTTTTGAAATTTCATTCCCTATTCTGTTTGCTAATAATATTTTTGCATCTTTTTAGGCTACCTTTAGATTATCCTTGCCATTGGAATGTTATCGATGTCTATCCTCAGGAGGCTGTGAATATCTTTAATCCTTGCATTGCTTGAGGACAAGCAACAGTTTAAGCATGGGGGCATTTGATAAGCGCTTGATATGTACATCTTTTTAGGGCTATTTTGCCTCGTTTTTAGGAGAATTTTGTGCTAAATGATGTTATTTACTCTCCTATTCTCGATTTATGATTGGGTGTAGTTGTTTTGTGTTTTGTAGGATTTTTAGTCTTTTCACCCAGCATTTATCCTTCAATGGCTATGTTTTGACCTCCTCCACGGCCATCCATGAGTTGCCACGGCCGTAGAGCAAAGAAAGAGCAGAATTCTAGATCCAGCACAGACCATGGTCGGCCTGTGGTGGAGCCCACGGTCCGTGGTGTGCCTGTAACTATTGCTTCTTCATTTTCCCTTGTCTGTGTGGCTAAGATCAATCAACGTTCTTTATAAATAGAGACGTTCTGCAGCGTTCCAGCACACATACTCAACACTCTCAACTTCATTTGCAAAGCAAATTGTTCAGTTTAGATTAGTTTTGTCTCTAATTTTGTTCTTAGTTTAGTTTTGAGTGAGTTTTGGGTGAAAGTTTTGATTCTGAGGCGGTTCCAAGCTCTTGGTGAAGGCCATCTCAGTCGAGTCCCTTCCGCTGAAGATTTCGCCGATCTTTTTGGTTAGTTTATCTTTAATTATGTCTGAGTAGTTTTCTTAGTCTAGGAATTTAGTAGTTTTTAGAATTGTTATTGGATCATGTTCTGACTTTTAAAGAATTGTGCTTATTTTCATGTTTGGTTTGATTTTGTTCTATCAAGTGTTACTCTTGTTGTTTGTAGATTTTTGGCAAAAATTTACTTGCACATTTGAAACAATCACGTGAACATTCGAAAGACAACATTTGGTTGTTAGACTGCTTGATTAGGTATGGCATAACTTCATCTCGAAAGAGAGATTTATATGTTAGGAGGGCTAGCAAGTAATAAAAAATGTTAAACTTTGGATTAAGTCAAATTGGTTTGAAAGAACGATGTTTGCTTAGTTTAGGCAAATTTGATTGATCTCGAAAGAATAGATCAAGTATCTTGATAAGATTACAATTCCTTGGAATAAACCAATTTGAAGTTAGCACATGTTTATTAATCCTGATCCAATTCTCTGCCATAACTGTGAAAATTCCTTGGCGTCTTTTTCTTATTGATTCAGAAAAGTTCATTTGCAATAGTTAGTCCAATCCCCTTGTAATTGAGTTTCGCGTAGCATATTCTAATAAGACTGGGCTCAATAGATTACTTCAGTCCCCGAGGAACGATATCTTTGTCTATACAACAAACACCTGTGTGCTTGCGGCAGCATGTCAATCAGTCTAGTTGTTTGGTGGAGTTCCATGCAAAGTGTGTCATATTTACTCTTGATTTTTCTTTGTAGTTAATGCCTGTTAGACGTTGTTTGTCTTTAAATCTTAAAAAGTAAGACCTAGAAATTGAGAAGATTGTTTTCACAAACAGAGCAAAGAAAAGGCCTATCCAAGAAAAAAAGGTTGGTGGGCAACCCAGACAACTTAAGGATTACTTTACTTGGGGTACCTATAACTCACCTTTAGATACTCGTTTACCCGATATCACAACACCATTTGCTATCAACCTCGCCATAATCCAAGTGCTTCCTTCTTTCTATGGTCTTGAGTTTGAAAATCCATTCAAGCATATAGATGTATTCTTGGAAATTGAGGAAATTGAGGGTTTTAATTGCCTACCAAACTCAATGCCCAAACTTGATAGGTAAATGATAAGAGTGACCATAGACTACCCTATAAGTTGTCATGGCTAAGGAAGTCTTAAAAGTCACCTAGTAGGCCCACAATGCATCAATCACCTTATCCTCCCAATCCTTTCTATTTTTGGCTATGGACTTCTCTAAGATCTATTTGATGTGTCTATTTGCCACTTCCACTTGACCATTTGTTTGAGAGTGATATGGGGTGGCAAGTCAATGAATGAAGAAAACCTTCTGAACAAAGCATCACAAGACCTATTGTAAAAATGTCCCTTTATTTGCATAGGACATCCCACAATGAGTGAAGATGTTCGCCCTAGTGGGGATTGCCTCAACCCACTTAGACACATAATCAACGCAAACAAGAATATACTCATTCCCACGCGAATTGGGGATTGACCCTATCAAATTAGTCCTTACACATCACATATATGAACCACAATAATGGGGTGAGAAGCATCATCTCTTTCCAATTAATCTTACTTAATTATTTATAATGAATGCATGTTTTCACATTCATGGACATTCTTAAATAGGGTCGGCCAATAGCAACCGAATTGAAGAATTTTTCTAGTGGTTTTTCTGCTATTAAATCCCTCCTACATGAATATCATGATAAATGCATAGGACACAAAGAATTTGGTCCTCGGGCAAGCACCTCCTAAGGATTTTCCCTTGGAAATTCTTGAACAAATAAAGATAATCCTATATGAAAACCCTAGTCAATGCAAGGAAGCGTGCTCTAGGATCTTTGGTCCATTCCCTAGGCATGTCTAGCAGGGCTAAGTAATTAACAATATTCGCATATTGCAGTTCCTATTAAGTCCCAAAGAGTTGTTCATCAGGAAAACATTCAAAAATTAGGGGTACCACATGCATCATCAATCATAATCCTAGATAAATGGTCTACTACAGGGTTTTTGGAACCATTTCTTATGCTTAATTTCACAATCAAACTGTTAAAGTGGCATGATGCAGCGAATGATTCAAGGCTTGGCATTCTTCTTCTCAGAAAGGTGTTTCAAAGTGGTGGGATCAGTAAAAACAACCTCATGGACTGTATGAGATAGGGCCTAAACTTTTCGAATAAAAAAATGACTGCTAGAAACTCCTTCTTGATCACAGTGTAGTCTACTTGTTTTTTTTTTAAAGTATGACTCGCATATTAAATTACAGGGGTTTGTATCAATTCTTTGACCCAAAACTACCCCTAGATACTTCACGCATAAACTCAAACTGTTATGCCCCAAACTAGGGATGCAATATATGAGTGGTAGTCAATGCTCCTTAAGCTTTATAAATGCCAATTCACACTCCTTAGCGAAGTGGAATTACACGTCCTTAGCTAGGAAGTGGCTAGTAAGCCCAGAAAATAAGGTATGTCTTTCAGACAAGTGGAAAGGTGGAGGTTTGCAATCAAATCCACATTGGCCTCGACTACCTCTTCCCCTTCATATAGATGAAGTGACCCAAAATAGTTTCCCTTTTAACCATAAAATGACATTTTTCTCAATTAATGGTTAAATATTTGTCCCCACACCTTCTTAACACCTTTTCCTAATTAGCCAAGTAGTTGTAGAAGAATCCCTATAATCAGAGAAGTTATGCAGGAAAAATTCAAAACATTGCTCAATTAAATCAAAGAAAAGGCCATAATACACCTTTGAAAGGTGGCTAGTGCATTGCATAGATCAAAGGGCATATACCTAAAGGTACAACTTCAAAAAAGGCATAATGTAGTATTCTCTTAGTCTTCGAGGGGCAATAGGAAGTTAGTTATAGCCAATTATCCATCAAAGAAATAATAAAAAGCATGCCTGGCTAACTTCTGTAGCATTTAGTCCAAGATGAGTAGAAGGAAGTGATCCTTCCTAGTGGTGGAGTTTAACTTCTAATAATCAATGAACCCCCTCCACTGGATTGGATTCTTATAGGAATAAGTTCATCCTTGTCATTCTTTATCCCGGTGATACTGTTCTTTGGGTGTAAGAAAATCACAATTGGGGTATGGGGCTAAAATAGACATCTCAAAAAAGTAAATAAACTAGGACTTATTTCAATTTTGGATCCTTAGGTTAAGAATTTACCCAAATTTAGCAAAATTACCAGGCAAAAACCTGCACTATAGCGGTTGATTTTTTGCCAATTTAGGGAATGACAATGCGAATGAATACTGAAAATATTTACATATTCCTATAGCAGACTCAAACATCTTTCTAACAAGTCATTTACTGGGCTAAATATGATCTTGTTATCTCGGTGCAAGGTTGAGGGGGTTTCAAAATGTATCAGTTTGAGTTAGTGAAGTGGAGATCAGTTATCATGAAGATTATTATGGATCTTAGAGCTTGGCTTTTATCTAGGGCCTAATGTTGCATTATTTTTCATTATGAGTTTAGACGTTGTTAAGTTACAGACTTACTTTTTGCATTGTACGACATTTGAATTTTTGTTGACTCTTAGTCCTATTTCTTTGATTCTGGCTAGCTTAAACTCCAACGCCATTCTCTATCTAGGAAATAAGATTAATCTTTGGCATTTACGGCTCCTTTGCTCCTTGGGCCTTGCATACTTTTGGGACTCCTAGTGTTACATGTGTCCAATGTCTATTATTTCCTGATACAGGATGTGACAAATTAACTGGTATTAAAGCAGGTTAGAAAAATCCTAATATCTTTTTGTTATGGTTAAAGAAGTTCCTAAGGGTTTTAGTGGTCCCCATAAGAGGCATCTTGGGCTTAGAAGTTCTTATGTAAAATAATTTAAGTAACCTGTCCGCATTTAAGAATTACTAGGGTCGTATATGTGTTAAATTATATGACTTCTGTTAGCCCTGTAAAGCTTCTTTATGGTTATTAGATTCCTTCTTGATCATTCTTGTCTTATTTTGGAATGCCTTAGGAGAAAAAGAGGTCTGGTAGATGTAAGGCCATAGTGTCATAAGAAGAGATGCTTGAAATGACACTCCATTACTTAATCCTCAATAGATGATTCTTAAGTTTATACAAGACTTCTCATCTTTTTTAGCCGATAATGACGGCAACAACAATAGCAATAGAGTAAGCCACATAAGAATAGTTTATCATCTTCTTCGATTAAGAGGTTGGGGATTTCTTAAAGATAACTCCTAGGCCTTTCTTTATGACTACAGACCTGATGGAGCTGGAAAAATGGACTGATGAGATAGAGAAGTTCTTGTAGGGCTCTTTGTGTTAAAAGAAGGAGAATCGACTATGGTATTCACTTGCTGCTTGATAGTGCTCATTATTAGTGAAAATCTATTGAGGGAAACCATGAAAGGGATGAATATCCCTTCGCTTATGCTAAGGTTTACGGGGATTCTAATGTCAAATACTTTCCTAATAGCTAAATGAGGGAGTTGGCAAAACAATTTTTTGGGCTCAGGTAACGTAACAAAATCATTGATGAATGGGAAGTAGAACTTGATTAATTTTCCAAGTTTACCCTACCCTTGTTGCTGAAAAGCAAAGGAAGATAATAAGTTTGGAGAAGGCTTGAATGAAGGCTTTCAAAGGCTACTTGCTATTGCTCGACCTAATAGTTGAATAAACATTGTTGATAAAGTAATGATGCGGAGCAAGAGCCCAGTTACCTTTATAAGCCGATGAGGTTCAAAATTTATTTGTTAGTGATGGCTTATGTCAAATAAATCTTTTACCAAAAGCTATCCAGAATTTTCTGTTTCATAGGTTAACTTTGAGTTGTTTTTTGGATGACCAGATAAGCTCTAAAATTAGTGTTTTAGCTATGGTTAGATATCCCTGGATGCCTATTTTTCAAAAATTTTGGCACGCCTCTAGATTACAAGTATATCATATTATGAAGCAAAAAGCAAGCAATGATCACTTCAGGTTTGCATATGCGCGACTTTTGTCATAAGCTTAATTAGGCCATCAAATCGGTGATTAAGGGGTTAAGATTTTATAGCAAGATAGTGAAGACCTCCAACAAATTGCTTTTTGGATATCTCTACCAAATGCCTCCATTTGGGATTGTGGATGATGCCCTAATCAAATACAAGTGCAACAAAATTATAGCCTTGCATCTAGGCAAACCATCACAAGCCTAGAAGCTTCTCAGTTCAATTTCCATGTGCTTAGTTGTTGTTTGAATGTTATTTGTGGTTATTTTAATGCTAGTGATCCATAATATAAGCTATGGGTGCTATATTTCCATTGGTTTATTTTTGGTAGTTTGGGTAAGAGGATATGGCTATAAATTCGCCTTTTTGTACTCACTTGTGGAGAAACTTGAGTTGAGAATTAATGAACAAAAGCTAGAATGTTGTTCACTTCCAACAACAAAATCTCTCTCTTTGTTTTAAGTACTTGTGTATTTGGATGGTGATTGGGTAAACCCTTTTAAGCTAACTTCTGGTGCTTTTCTTTGGAGAATTAATTAGTGAATTGTTAGTGTAAGTAGTGACTTGAGCCTTTATATTAGTCATTCCCAATTTATGTGCTTTCCTCCCATATTCAGAATCCACCAAAAAAAAAAAAAATTCTTATTTTTCCTTTTATTATTGAAGGATTAGCTAGGTTTAAGGGCTTCTTACTTGGGTGTTGATTGATGGTTACTAGTAGTTGTGGAAGTATTTTTGGTTGAGTAGGTAGAAAAATTTGTCGTCCTCTAGAATGGTGTGGAAATCAAGTTACTAGTTATTTTCGGCCCCAACTCCAACCTAGGAAAAATGATAAATATCCTTAGCTAGATTAATTAAACTAAATACTTACTAATCCTAATCTAAATATAGTTAATTAAACTAAACTAAAACAAAGCATCATTAATAAAATCAGCACAAAATATCATATTAACTAATAATAACTAGCAAAGGCATTAAATTTAGTGACTAAAAGAAAAGAGAGAAAGGGGAGTATCTCAAAAGCTCAAATATCCAACAATGGAGATTGACCTCCATTGTTGGAGCAAGCAGATGATGGTTGGAGGTGGATTCTCCACTTATTCTCACTAGTCTAACCCATTTACACCTAATCTAACCCATTGAAAACCAAAAATTCAAACTTGTAAAATAGATTTTCAACCCCTATAATAAAGAAGAGAGAAAGAGCTTGAAATTTGCATTCTTGAAGAAAAAAGAATGAGAGACTAAGAGTGAAGAAGAGAATAGAAGGATGATTAGGAAAGTGAGGGACTAATTTCAATCCATCAACAAACAAAAGCATATAAATTTAGGCATTAAACTAGTAAGTCAAACTCCACAAAGTGAGAACTTGAATAAAACTAAAGATTAAAGAGAGAAAGAAAGCTAACTACATAAAAATTTCGTTACTCTTGAAATGTGATTACAAAATGAAACTAAATATACACTAATCTCTCATAAATCCTAGGCTAAACACTATTCTTAAAACCTAAAAATTCGATGATTGCACAAATGGGGGAAGGACGCTTTAAATAGATCCTGACAAAGCAAATTTGGTACGGTCATGCCATGTGGCAGAGGCAGATTGTGCCAAGTTTCTAAAATTCTGCACAGAAATAGAGCAGAAATTGGATTTGACATGGTCGTGCCACTGGGCACTGGTAGCCCATGGCAAATTTCTGCATTGTTCTTATTCTTTGTTTCTCGCACAATTTTTGTGCTTATCGAACAAACCTTGTTTTATGGTTATCCCGGATTATCCTCTAACTTTTTTCGGTTTAACATACCTAATTTTTGGCGTGCTTTGCATTGATTATCCATCATTTGAGCGATTCTTTTTATTACCTACAAAACCATCAAGACACTAATAAACAACCTAATTTATTAATTATTTGAGCTAAATCTAGATAGAATGAGGTGTAAAATTCATGTGTATCGCGCCCGAACAATGTCCGCCACACCAAGACTTTACTCCTCCTCGAGAAAAACAAACCAAACTAGCTAAAAAAAGGGCAAAAATAAGAAAAAGAAAATGCTAACTCAGTTTCGTATAAATCACAGTCGCATTTTGCATATGCAACAGGCCCTTTAAATCCCTCAGTTTTCCAAGTGGACGAGTAAGGTATTGTGAGGGTTTTCAAGTGCAATACCTATAAAAATCTTTTCAAAAATAAAGAAAAATCTTTTGGCTTTTTCAAAACATGATAATATATGCAAATAGTGGGGAAATTATGCACACAATTTAGGCAATGGTGTCAACCTAGTAACCAAATCACCAAATTATATGCAAATAAAATGTACAATCAAGAGATATCTAAGTCACAGAAATCACCTAAAGTTTCATTTTCTCTCCACACAACAATATGCAATAATATGTACACATTGGTACACGTGAAATGCATGTCAATCCTTATTAATCAAGTTGCTAACATTGACACGATCCTCGTTTTCTTGCCTAATTGCCTTCTTTGCTTATTTTTCCCCCTTTTTTCCTTTTCTTTCAAGGATAATAATGCACACACCCTAAATCCTTTTCACTTACGAATATTCGGACCTTCCGTAAAGATGAGTTTTATTTAATTATGCAAAGCACTTATTTCGTTGTCCAAATAGATGTGTAATCAAGTAAAATAGCACATATTCAAGCCAATTAAACATATGAAATAAAGATGGTGGCTTTAAACATCAGTATCTGGGTTTTTATTCACATTTTAGGCTTCTTTTTTTTTTTTGGGCCTTTTTCTAAGAGCTTTGAAGGCAACTTCAAATAAAAAGTTCACATGCCAATTTAACAAAAGGACTTGAAGAATTGATGATAAAGCAAGGTAGGCACAAAATCACACATATAAGACGAGGTTCTCATGAAAACTTGAATCTACATCCTCAACTACATATCTTGTCATGTAAATTTTATTTACATATAACTCAATAACCTAGCCACATGGGATTAATGACCTAAGAAAGCACACCAGTCCCAAAGAAAAATAAAAATCAATTTGAATTTTTCAAAAATTTTAAAAAATTGGGCACCAAATATATACAAACCTATGACATCACCAAGAAGCACAAAACCAAATGACACTAACAAATATTCACAAAATAAAATAGACCACCAACAAAAACACATAAAACAAAATACACAAATCAAATAAGGTCATCATAGCCATCTCAGCTCAACAAAACCCAAATTTCACATCAAAATTGATCACCCACACAATCACAATCCTAAATATCCACAACTATGTACGAAAAGAAATAATAAAAAGAAGAAGAACAGAGAAGAGTTAGAATGATCATACCAAGTTAGGTGCTGAGTGCACCTAAACTATGCCTCACTAGATGTGCTACAAGAGGATTAAGCAGCATTAGCCACTCTGTCAAATCACGAAGTTGTGACTTATATCAATTCCTATCAAAGCTCAAAGAAACTTATCAAATAAACTTAAACAATCCCCAGAGAAGTTAAAACCATTAGTAACAGGGAGGATTTCCCAAAGAAAGCACATTATCGGAATAGAAGTGAGAGCTCTTTGAGTTTATGAAAGATTTGGGCCCAATCATAAGAGTTACACACATACCCAACATCACTCACTGTAGAGCATAAGGGCGTAGAAGTCTCATAAGAAGTATGAATGCATAAACTAGGCATGAATGCTAAATCCTTTACCTAATCCTTAAGTCCTATAGTCACATCAGGCTTAAGAGTCCAATCCAAATTAGGGGCATAAACGATACAAGTCTTATACTCGAGGAAGGTGCACATTAACAGATCCATGAAAGAGTGAAATGATGGAGTATAAGGGGATAAGACCATAGAAGTTGGGGTGTTCTTATGAGGGAAGTCAATGAGTGTTGTATCAACAAGCTCCATATAATAAGGTGTTACCCCAATACACTCCCCAACGCAAGGCTTCTCCAGATGAGTCTCATCAACTGAGTATTCCTCCTCAATAAAAATAGCCTTAGAAACCACAATTATGCCATGCTCAAGACCATAACTAGCACTGACCACTAGTTCTTCACTTTCATCATTCTCTCTCAAAGGGGCTAAAAGAAAAGGTGCATCATCAAGCACCATATCGCGTCCAAGAGAATTCCTAGTCTTAAGATGAGGGTTAATCACCAAAACCATCAGAACAAGATGGAGGAATGTAGTCATGAGGTTAAGGCGGTTGAAAAAGAGGAACTTCAACTTGATGTTCACAATGAAGCTTAATATCCTCCAAAGCAACAAAGCCATTAGGTAGCTTGCCATCATTGTCCAAAAAATCTTAAATGGAATACTAGAGGCTTCCCTAATTATCGCCCTCTTATCACTTGAATCCTCAAGAAAGTCCCAAGCCTCATTAGCATTCTTATAAAGAAACTCTCCCCCACACAAAGATTCAACTATTGTCCTAGTTCTCACAACCAAATGCTCATAAGTTATTTGGCATAAATTCCATCTCTCTAAACCATGATGAGGGCATTAGGTAATTAACTCCTTGAGCCTATTCATATACTTCCAAAAAGGCTCATGTTCAAGTTAGATAAAAGAGAGGATTTCATTCCTAACCCTAATGGTGTTGCTAGAGAGAAGTACCTCTTAAGGAAGATATCAACAAAGGAGTTCTAAGATGTAATAGAGCCGACCTTAAGACTATACATGCACTTCTTGGCATCATCTTTGAGAGCAAAAGGAATGATTTTCATCCTCATAACATCATTTGATGACCTAAGCATATGATTCAACGAACAAACTTCCTTAAACTCACAAATACACGAATAAGAATCTTCAAAGCTAGTAAATTTAGGACGCATGAGAGCATAATCCGGATTAAACTCAAATATCACATGCTTGGGGATGGGAGTGTGGTTAAAAAATGATTGTAGGAAAGTTTGGGAAGGATAGAAGTGATCCCTTAATGCACGTGGTGGGTCTGGTTCCACTCTTTCAACAATTGACTCATCAAAATTAGTAGCCTTGGGCTCAACATTAGCCATATTTGTTTGCTCATAATTCACAAGCCCATCATGGACATCTAATGAGTCACAACATTTTGGTTTTTATTTTTTTTTTCAATTTGTTTGTTCTTTTCACATTTTCCAATTTTTTTGGTACTCTTTAACATCACCAAAATAATTAGCCACACGATAACTTAAAAGACAAAATAAAACGATAATAAAACAAATTACACTGGCACAAAATGAAAGAAAATGGGGCATATTTGAAAGAAAATGGCTCCAATTTGTTGAAATGTTTTTGGGTGAGTAGGTGGAAACATTTGTACTCGTTTGGGACGGTGTGAAAATCAAGTCACTAGTTATTTTCAGCCCCAACTCTAACATAGGGAAAGCGATAAATGTCACTAAGTATGATTAAGTAAACTAATTACTCACTAATCTAAATAGGATTAATTAAACTAAACTAAAACAAATCATGATTAACAAAATCGACACCAAACATCATATTAACTAGCAATAACTACCAACACATCTATTCTCTAAGAAAGCATTAAATTTATAAACTAAAAGAAGATATAGAAAGAGTACCTGAAAAACTTGAAAATCTAACAGTGGAGACTGGCCTCCATTGTTGGAGCAAGTGATTGATGATTGGGGGTGAACTCTCTACTTATTCTCACTAGTCTAACCCAACCACTCCTAATCTAACCAATTGAAAACCAAAAACTCAAACTTGTAAAAATGGGTTCTTAAACCCTAAGATAGAGGAGAGAAAACAGCTTGAAATTTGCATTCTTTAAGAAAAAGAATGAGCGATTAAGAGTAGATGAGAGAATAGAAGGATGATTAGGAAAGGGAGACACTAATTTTAGTCCATCAACAAACAAAAGTATATAAATTGGGCCATTAAACTAGTAAGTCAAACTCACCAAGTAAGAACTTGAATGAAAATGAAGGTTAAAGAGAAAGAAAGAAAGCTACTTGCATCAAAACTTCATCACTTTTGAAATGTGGCTACAAAATGAAACTAAATATTCACTAATCTCTCCTATATACTAGGCTAAAGACTATTCATAAATCCTAAAAATTCGATGACTACACAAATAAGAGAAGGGGGCTTTAAATATATCTCGATAAAGCAAATTTGGTACGGTCGTGTCATGTGGCTTGGGCATACCATGCCAAGTTTTTGGAGTTCTTCACAGAAAAAAGCATAAATAGGATTAGGCATGGGCACTCCGTGCCGCCTGGCACTGGCAACCTATACCAAATTTCTACATTGTTGTTCTTTCTTGTTTCTCCCACAACTTTTGTGCTTGTTAACCCAGTCTTGCTTCATGGTTATCCCAAGTTATCCTCCATGGTTTTTTGGTTTTTCGAATTAATGTGCCTAACTTTTAGCATACTTTGCATCGATTATCAACCATTTAAGCGATTCTCTTTATTACCTATAAAACCAACAAAACACTAATGCACTACTTGATTTACCAATTATTTGAGCTAAATCTATGTAGAATGAGGTGTGAATTCACATAACTCTTGAACAGTAATTGTTCGCCTTCATGCCTAGGGGCCCCATTTTGTATCATATCAAATTGGTATCAAGTCCAAAATGTCCTCCTTTTGGTTGATTTTTCCATGAAAATCATATGTTTTTGCACCTTAATATTTATACTTTGATCCTTCCAAAAACCTTCACTTTCTTCTTGTCTTGCTTATCCCTTTAGTCCACAAAGAACCCACAAAATATACTAAGCATGGATCCTAAGTGAATACAATCCTGAACTCCACAAAAGGAAAAACAAAGCTTCATAAAAATTGTATAAGTGCAGTCTGCTACAGCCAACCATGTATGCTCATTGTTAATCCCACAGACGTGGTAGCCATTTCTATGAGACACCCTCTTCCAGAGCATACCACAATTCCTCCAAGGTCACCCCTATGCTTAATTACAACCCCATTTTCCTTTCCCAACATGTTTTTCACCTTTCATTCTGCCATGCCATGGAAGATATGGCCATACTTAATCTACAATATCATGTGAAGGGGCTCTTAAATCAAATAACACAAGGGAAAGAGGTTATGAGGGAATCACCTTGTGTTGAAGGTAGTTTGGAGGCAAACCACTACATGAAATGGGTTCAAGCCCTTGAGAGTTATGCCTAATATTTCTCTAAATGCCTTAGAAGGGGTAGACCTCTTCTTATCAAGCCTAGAATCAAGGCATGGAGATTGATTAAGTCATATATGCCTATGAGATTTTGCCCAGATTTACTCTTTGAAGAGCAATTGAAGAGAACTCCATTGTCGTTTAAGATGAGACCAAGGTTCGAAAGGAAAATCCTACTTTTGTCTAAGAGGAGAATGAGTTTTTTTTTTGGGGGGGGGATTTAGTTAAAACAAGCAAGGAGGAAAAGTTAGCTATGGAGAAGCCTCCTAAAGCTCCCATTCAAGTGGATGTCTCACTAGTCCCTTGCCTTAAAAAAATACATAAAGGTTTAATTTCATGATCTAATTAATAAGACAATGGAGATCTATGTTCAAGTTTAAAAAGTGGAGGTCATAGAGGTTCTACCTATGGAACATAAAAGCTTACTAAGCTCCTCAATCATACCTCTTGCAAATGACACATAGCAATCCAAACTTGAGAATGAAAAGGTACTCCAGTCTAAGTTCGACATTAACGAGCACATTTGTGCTTTTAATAATCTTGTGAGTAACAAGGTTTGTGGAAAGAATTTAAACTCAAATTACCCCTAAATTCTTCAAAAACACTTATTTGTTCAAGAGAGGTGGGATTCTTAGCACCATTGTATGATGATTAAAAGGGTGCATCTATCTTGCTTGGGTAATGCTTTTTGGGAATAATGCAAGTGGCCATAAAGATTTGAGGACAAATCCTTTTGAAAAAAGGGAGTTCGATACAAGCTAGGAGCCTAAATCACCTTCCTAATTTTATTAGGTTCATAGTTTACTTATTAGTGGTGGACTATATATATCAAATAAAGCTTTTAGCACAAGTTATACAAAATCTTCAGTTTGGTAAGTTACATTTGAGTTGTTGTATGGATGACTAGATAAGCTCCAAAGTTAGTGTCTTAGCTAAGGTTCAATAGCCTCGGATGTTTATTTTACAAAAAGGTGTAGCAAGCCCCCAAATTCCGACTATAGCTCAGGTTATGAAGTATAAACCGAGCAAGGGTCACTATAGGCCTACATACGTTATTTTACAAAAAGCTACAGCAAGCCCCCCAAATTCCAACTATAGCTCAATTATGAAGTACAAACCGAGCTAGGGTCACTGTAGGTCTACGTATGCACGAAATTGATCATGAGCTTAATTGATCCATCAAATGGGTGTTTAAGTGGTTAAGATTTTATAGGAATTTGGCATACACCTTCAGTGGATTTCCCTTTTAAGATCTCCTCCACAGTCCCACATTTAAGATGGGGCATCATTTTTTATGGGGATAAATTAGCCTCTTCGTATTCACTTGTGGATAGACTTGAATTGATAATTAACGAATGAAAGTTAGAATGCTTTTCTCTCTCAAAATAAAATATCTCTCTTTATTTTAAATACTTGTATATTTGGATGGTGATTGAGTCAATACTTTTAAGTCAATTTTTGGTGCTTTGCTTTAGAGAATTAATTGGTGGATTGTTAGTCTAATTGGTAGATTGTTAGTCTAAGTGGTGGCTTGAGCCTTTATCATAGTCATACCTAACCTATGTGCTTTTCTCTCACATTCAAAATCCACCAAAAAAAAAATTTAGCCTACTTAATGTAGTAAAAAAATTTAGTTGAGCATCACTGCCCTATTTCTTTATGAAATACATGGCAAACATGAGGTTTATTGAAATAATAAGATCAAAAGCAATGTCAATAGTTCACAAAGTCAACAGTCTAAAAGTCAAACTTAGTCCAATCACAAGGTCCAACATTTCTTCATGCTAAATAAAAAAATTTAACTATACTGCTATTCAGCCTCACTTACGTCTCGACCTCATGCGGCACATCAATACCTCAAAACAAAACATTTCGAAAAGTGAGATGAAGCTCAATAATGTCTATCCCCAACCATAAAACACCTATTTAAATTCATTTTAAACATTTAGGGATGAGAGGGAAATAATTAAACAGTTCAAAAAGATTATTTCCCACCAGTTCAAGAACGTCAAACTTCAAACATTAACCATTATCCAATATCAAAACAATTCAATTTCATTGGTGAGCAACCCCACCAAAGGATCTCATGGTCTTCTGCTGAACAACTTTATGGGCTACTAAAACCCATCTTGGCACACATCCATCTATAATGGTACATACTCAAAAATTGCATGCTATAATCTGGGGAGATCAACTTGTCTCAATATTAGGAAAAACCTGCACTGATCTCAGGAGGCACCCTCCTGTAAACTGGCCTTAGTCATTCACTTTAGGATTTAGTACATTATGAATAAATCCGTTTGGCTTCCCGAAAGTCGAACCCATCTCAAACAATCTTCTACTAACTTACCAAAACCACTTAAAACATAAACTGGTCAAGTAAAATACTCAATCACAACAATATATTCCACGTTCAGAAAATCATAAAATCACAAGTTGCAGTTCACGTTTTATGCATGAGATCCCCTTGGCATGCAATGTCACATAACAATTAATAAACATCCAAAACCATTTCAAAAGAACAACCAAGGGGCGTTAGGCATAGACATTACCTCGAAGAAGTGTAGGTATCTAGCTTGAGCTGGAATTAGAATATTAGACCTAAATCATAAAATTAAAAATTTATGACATGCACTAACTTAAGGGTGTCCTTACACCCAAAACCAATCTTTCCAATCCAAAAGTCGACCTAACCACTAGGACCACTTGAATACAACTAATAGCCCATATATACTAATTTTTAAGAAATCCAAGCAATTTATAAAAGATCAATTACTCAAATAAATCATTTATTGGAATTTAACCTATTAGGGTTTTGGAAACAATTTCAGGTCAGTTTCTAGCCTAAATTTCGAAGACCATAACTTTGCCTAGAAAACTCACACTGAGATGAATAAATCCCATATAGAGAGGAATGTTTCTCTACTACAACTTTTGCTTATATAAGTATTCACGAGAAACTTTCACAATAACTAAAAAATTCACTTCTTTCCACCTAGCCAGTTTCAGGTCAGAATTGTGTAGTCTTAGCAGAAAATTTATTTCTCCCAAGTTTAAAGCCAAACATTAGTGATTTAAAATTGGTAGAATAACATACTTGTAGATATACATGTCTGCTCCTTCTCACAAGATTTGGCCTGGCAGATCAAAGCAATTTGCTCTGTAAATTTAGGCCTTTGCAAGTACAGTTTCTCACCTTAAATGGCCCTATGATTCTAGCATAACATCACGCTGCCCATTCAAGAAAACCCATCAAAATCACTCCATAACCATTCCTACACATCCATACTAAGCCTAAAAATCTATAAAACCTATCAAGCCCCTTCTAAGAGGTATTTTTTAATGGAAAAACTTCAAATTTACCTTTAAGACAAGAATGGAGGCAAGAGGCTTCAATGAGTGCTTTCAGTAACTTCCAAAATCTGAGAATTACAATCTGAACATGAAAAAGAACTATTTAAAATCTAAAAAACAAACATACTTATTGTAAAGATTAGTTCTTAATGAGCATAAAAGGATTATTCAACTCATACAGCCAAAACCCTAACTTCTCACCCAAAACTTCGAGGAGGGGAAGTGCGGTGGTTTGGATGGCATAGTGGCAATGGTGGGTGGACAACCGTGGAGCTGCCGATGATGGTAGTGGTGGCCAAGGAGGTTAAGGCATGGGTGGGTAGGGGAGGCTATGAGAGGTCAGAGGAAAAGAGAGAATGAGGGTTGTGTATGTCATGGAAGGGGAAAGGCATTTCTCACATTAAAAAAACAATGCAGCAAATTTTCTTTTTAAAAAAACAGCTGCCAAGAGAGGGGAAGAGAGACAGAGGAGTCTAGGATTTTATTATCCCTTCCCCAAAATACTACCCAATTTAAATTTTAAACATTAGAAACTTAAAGAAGGAAAACTTAATTAGAAAATCTGAAATTTTTTTTAACCAAATAACACTAATATTTCAAAAAATATGAAGTAGTCCATCAATATTAATAATCTAAATTTGAGATACTAAAAACTTTGGACTGGGGTCAAAAATAAGAAATGATCGGGGCTCAGTTCGAAATTTTAACTAAACGAAGGCCCATGCTAAAATACGAACTACGAGCTCAAGCGACTAAGGATCATCGTAACCATTCTTTGAGGACTATAAACATGAATTTTTGGGGTTTTACATTCTACCCTCCTTAAAAGAAGTTTCATCATCAAAACCACACAAACATCTCAGTCGATAAACATCTAAATTCCCAGGGCTTTACATCTCACCCTTCTTAAAAGGAATTTCGCCCGTGGAACTTACTCATACCTGGTCCTGTCAATAGATGTGGGTATTTAGATTGCATTCCTTCTTCCAGTTCCCATGTCATCTCAATTATGGTGTGGTTAGCCCAAAGGACTTTCACAGGTGAAACAACCTTGTTGTGAAGCTGCTTACCTCAGTGGTCTAAAATCTCAATCGGTTGCTCCTCATAGGTTAAGTTTTCCTAAAGCTGTAGGGGTTCCGGCTCGATCACATGGGCCAGGTCAGGGATGTATTTATGTAGTTAAGACACGTGAAATATATTGTGGACTCTTGAAAGTTCCTCTAGAAGTTGTAGCCAATATGCTACTCCTCTAGCCCGCTCAATGATGGAGTAAGGACTCATATCCCTCGAGGTGAGCTTGCCTGATTGCCCAAACCGCATCCTTCACAATATCAACAAACATCCATCGATCTAATAATGAACAAACCCTTAAGAGAGTTCACAAGAAAGTTGACAATGTCTATTTGAGTTATGGAATCACGCCATCCATCGAATAAGATTAAACAACCCTTTTGAGCCTATTCTTTCTTGTTCTCTACCATTGCTTTCTCACTATCCTCCACTTATTTCTTGAGGAGAGGAACCCATGCCTTACAAATTGAAGGTGGTTTCAAACCTGGGCCAAATTGACCAATAGACTCACATATGACATGAAAACTATCAAGTGCAAGTGAATTAAAAGGAATAGCACCATCACGGAGGAATCTAACGATATCCCCACAAACTTTGTTCCTAGCTCTTTCCTACACATCTCATTTAGAGTCTTTTTCCTTCCTTGATCCCTCCTTTACTTTCTTGCCTTCATAACATCTGAGGGATTAGGAGTAAACAACATATCCAATGGACCTTTCGTCTTTAATCTCTTTGAAGGCATGCTATTACTACCTTTGACACACCACTTATGAATTTTCCACCCTTAAGCATCTCAACATAATCATCATCATCATCCTCTTTATCAAAATAGCTTTGTTGCAAGCATTAAGAAATATCATAAGCTTTTTTACTCATCTCTTTTATGTTCGTGTAATCTTGGATGTCTTTTCACATGTTCGAGGACATTTCGACAAGCTATTGTGTTTCGGTGTCCACCAACTAGATGTTGTTTGAGTTGAAAAATACCCCCGGTGGTTCTTACTCCACAAAGGTTGCCAAAGAAATTATTCCTATCTATTAGATCTTGCTTCCCATACTTCCTTCCAGGGCTAAAGATTTAGAGGAAGCTGAATCTAAAGCGTTACCAGTTGGGGTTGAATTCTCCATTTAACTCAAAGTCTCAAACTAACACTAATTCAATAATAGTCAATATCAACAAATAAATGATCAGAGATAATAATTAACTAATTACATTTTTTGAATTTTAAAAAAAAAGCGCACACAGTCACACATAATCAATATCAGTAGGTAATGAGTTAGGCAGACATTAGAAGAATCAATCGCTCAAGAAAAATAAATAATTAAGAAAAAAACACGAAATGAAAAATACACTCAGTCACATATTCACAGTCACATAAAGAATCAGTCGCACAAACCACATACCAAAAAAGCAAAAACCAACAGCGCTCGAAGAACAGTAGAGCCCAACATTAGAAGATGAAAGAGAAGAAGGGTTAAAGAGAAGAAGAAAGCTATAGAAGATGACAAACAGAACCTCTGAAGAGAATGATACAAGAAGGGAGAATAAAGTCGGTCGAAGACTACCGAAGTTAAATAAAATCACCATAAAAAATCATTATTAATTACCTCGAATTGATGACCTCTTTGATCAACTACGGGGAGCTGCAACCTTCTCGAAGATAGACCTCAAATCCAGCTACTATCAAGTTCACATCTGAGACCAAAAACTATTTTCCATACCCAATATGGGCAATTAAAATTTGTAATGATGTTCTTTGGACTCACCAATGCACTAACGGCGCCTTCATAGATCTAATGAACCGAGTCTTCACGCTATATTTAGATCAGTTTGTGGTAGTGTTCATTGATGACATACTAGTGTACTCAAAAACTCCAGAGGAGCATGCTCAGCATTTAAGGAATGACCTTGAGATACTAACGACAAATGAACTCCATGCTATGTTGAAGAAGTGTGAGCTTTGGCTAGAGAAAGTGGCTTTCCTAGGCTATATGGTGTCCAATGAGGGAGTGGTAATGGATGCAGAAAAGATAAAGGCAACTACCAAGTGGCCTGCACAAAAACATGCTACAGAGGTACGAAGTTTCCAAGGACCAGCAGGGTACTGTCATATATTTGTTCAAGATTTCTCAAACATAGCAATGCCTCTCACCAATTTGACTAGAAAAATGGTGAAATATGAGAGGATAAGAAGACGTCAGCAACCATTCTAAGAATTTAAGAAGGGACTCTTGTCTGCACCTATATTGGCATTGCCATATGAAAATAAAGGCTTTTTGGTGTATAGCAATACATCTCGCAATAGTTTAGGGTGTGTATTACTGCAAAATGGATGGATTATAGCATGCGCATATTAACAATTGAAGACCAATGAGAGGAACTATCCAACTCATGACCTAGAACTAGCAACGATAGTCTTTGCTCTAAAAATCTGGAGGCATTGCTTGTATGGAGTGCACTATGGGATCTTCACTGACCATCATTTTCTTAAGTACTTATTCTCTCAAAACGACATGAACTTAAGACAGATAAGGTGGCTAGAATTTCTTAAGGATTATAATGTACACTTCTAATATCACCCCAAAAAGGTAAACGTAGTTTTCGAGCTCTATACAGTAGGCTATGCCCTACTCTTAACCATCTGCTCTCCATACCAACATAGTTGTGTGAGGAGTTTAAGAGGTTAGAGATTAATATTGCTATGAGAAAATGGAACTCTCTACTATTTGTAATAATAAAAATACGACCCATACTCACCGAGGAGATTCGAGCTACTCGAGAAATCAACCCATAATTAGTGACATTAAAGACGAAAGTGCTAGAAGGAAAAGCTCTTGGATTTGTTATCCATGAGGATAGGACCCTAAAGTTCCATAACTGAGTGTGTGTCCCTATAGTGGATGCACTTAAAAAGAAGATTCAAGATGAGGATCACAATATTCCACATTCGGTGCATCCTAATGGGAATAAATCTACAAGGACCTCAAGCGAGCCTTGTGGTGGAGCAATATGAAGCAAGAAGTAGCAGATTATATGTCTAAATACATGGCATGCCAATGGGTGAAGTGGAGCATCATTGCCCCACAGGACTCTTATAACCCTTGGAGGTCCCAGACTGGAAATTGGACTCTATTTCCATAGATTTTGTGATGAGGCTACTGAAAATATAGGGTAAGAATAATGCCATTTGGGTGATTGTTAATAGGTTGACCAAGTTCGCATATTTTATTGCCATAGTAAGTACCTGGACTCTAGATCAGCTCGCTTATGCTTACCTAAATGAGATTGTTCACTTACAAGGATACCTAGCTCCATAGTTTTTGATCAAGACATGAGGTTTTGAGCTGGATTTTGGCAGACACTACAAGAAGCACTCGGGACCAAATTGAACTATAGCTCGACATTTCACCCTACTATGGATGAATAGACCGAGTATACTATCTCAAGGACATGTTACAAGCATGCGTTTTGGATTTCAAGAAGGCATGGGATGAGCAACTGACACTAATAGAGTTCTCGTAGAATAATAACTATCACTCTAGTATAAGAATATCTCCATTTGAAGCTCTGTATGGTAGAAGGTGTAGATGTCCCTTATGTTGGCAGGAGATCGATAAGACACTCGGCATTAGACCTAAACTCATCCAGGCTACCACGCAGAAGATACGAGTGATCTAAGAAAGGATAAAGGCAACCCTTAGTGAAGGAAGTTAGAGAGGAGAATATGGTACAAGTGATGACCAACAATGCATGTAATTAAACCAAGACAGGTAAGAATCCTTCCCTTCTTTTTTAATGACTTGAAGTAGCTCTTTGTTACATTTTTAGCTTCTAACTTCATTCTTGTTAAAATGAATTTATGTACGGAAATTGCTAATGGGTAAGAAGACACATCTATATTGGACTCCCTGTGTCACACATTATCTTGATCTCATCTTAGGATATAGTAGAAATTACATTCCAAAGGTCAAGATTGTATTAAGGAAGAGCATGTTCATCAATGCTTATATTCATGGCTCCATTCCTATTCTTAACATGATGAGGTGATTCATGAGTCAAAAAATTTGCACAGACTGGCTGTCATAAGATGTGCCACTTTCTTCATCACTCTTTCTTCTATTTAGAAGCAAAGAAATGCCTTGAGGAATATGGTAACTTCACAAGAATGGAATGATAACAAATGGTCTAAGGAATCAAAAGGGAAGAAGATGGCATCCTACCTTCCATAAAAGAGCTATTGGAAGAATGTTCTTTATTCTCTAAAGTTAACAAGTCCTCTTGTGAAGGTTCTTCGCATTGTTAATGGAGAAAAGAAGTCTTCAATGGGTTATATTTATGAGTCCATGGATAGAGCTAAGGAAGTCATTGCTAAAAGCTTTAGATAAAAAGAAGAGAATTAAGAAACCACATTTAAGTTTACTAATGCAAGATGGGAATGCCAACTTCACTAACCTTTATATGCGGCCAAGCATTTCTTAAATCCTAAAATTTATTATTCAAACCCAAGCATTGAAGATTATAAGAAAGTTGTCCAGGGTTTATATGATTACATAGCAAGGTTGGTTCTAGATTTAAGAACTCAAGATAAGATTCTCTAAGAATTTAACTTGGACAAAATTGCTCAAGGCTTCTTTGGGATGAACATGGCAAAAAGACAAAGGAATGCACTAGCTCCCGGTAAGAATATTAGAGAAGCTCGCTTATATTTTTTTCTCTTTTGCTTTCCTTATGAAAAACTATTATCATGGAAGATACTTTTTAGATTTTATTTTCTACTAGTTGATTGGTGGAATAATTATAGACCTGAAGCACCTAATTTGAAGAAGTTTTCCATTCATGTTCTTAGCCTTACTTGTAGTGCAACTGGGTGTGGAAGAAATTAGGGTGTGTTTAAACACATAAGTTAGAACAATCAAACATTAACCCTTTTCCTGATATGTTGTTTACTCTTTTTAATAATGAAGTCTAATAAAACCTATTTTCTTGTTACTAGCTTCATACCAAAAAGAGAAATCAATTAGCATAGTCTCATATGACTGAGTTGGTTTTTGTCAAAGCAAATCGTGCTTTGAGGCTTAGATGTGAAGACAGTAGCTTCATGGATCCTATCCTCTTAGAGGACATCGATCAAAGTAATGAGTGGTTGCTTGGAAGGATGGATGATGTCACTCTTGTATTTAAGGCTGATAATTTGACATGGGCTATTATTCCTCGAGCTACTAAGGCAGATGAGCTTAGTTATTACACTAGACATACATCATCTCAAGGAAGCATCGCTAAACAAGGCTCTACTTCTAACAAGGATAAAGGAAAGGCTCCCACCTCATCGTCTAGGCCTCAGGGCCGATTTCAATTAGATGATGAAGATGAAGATGAGGATGAGGATGGTGTAGAATATCAGGAGGAGGAGGAAGAAGGCATAGGAGATGATAATGTTGGTGGATTTGATGATGTTGATCCTAACTATGCATGTTTGTTTGGTTCTAAACTTCTACTAAGTTCGTTTGTGTGTGTTTTTGTTTTTTAGGATATTTTCATGCTAAATTATCATATTGTGGACTATTTGCGATACTTTTAGTACTTATATTGGTGTCCAATTGTTTCTTTGATGTCATTATTTTACTCTGTTATCATAAATAAGTCATGAAGATTGTTTTCAACCCTTTTTAGCTCGCGCTTCGTACATCGAGAACCTTTGCACCTCGCGCTTTTTCAAACTAAGGTTTATGCACAATCGCAAGCTTCCATCCTTCTTCTTCACAAATAGTACTGGTGCTCCCCAATGAGATGTACTTGACCTAACACACCATTTTTCTAAGAGTTCCTCAAGTTGAGTCTTCAATCCCTTAAGCTCTGATAAGGCCATTTTATATAGGGCCTTCAAAATTGAAGAAGCTCCTGGGGTTGAGTCAATACAAAAATCTACTTCCCCAGGCAAGGGCATACTAAGGATTTCATGAGGTAAAGCATCCAGATACTCACACACTACCAGTATACTCAATACTGACAGCTCAATTGCTGCTAAGTCAAGTATAATATAAAAGTAGCCCTTACATCCTTGTTTCAAGAGTTTGTGTGCCTTTAAGGCAGAGGCCAACCTCACCCCTAATTTCAGGTTGGCTCCTTTATGCACTACCCTATCCCCATTATGAGCTCTTAACCTTCTACTTAAGGCAGTATGTTCTAGCATGATATTTCAATAGCCAATCCATACCCAAGATCTCACCAAAATTGGTCTAGTCAAAGTAATATAGGTCAGCGACGAATTCTTACCTAGCTATTAGGACAGGTCACCCGCTAAACATCTTTCCGCACCTCACTATGTCCCCTTTAGGAATAGTGACATATGTGGTAGGTGATCCCAAGGAAGTAACTAACTTTAACTTATCAATAATACCAGGTGCAACAAAAGAATGGCTAGCCCTATAATCAAATAACACAATCGTAGTGTAAAAGTGAATAGAGAAGGTAGCCATAACCACGTCCGAAGCATCCTTTGCCTCATCCCTCTTCATCACATACACCCTGCCTCCAATATTATGAGGCAGCGGGTTAGGTGGTCATTTTTGGCTCTGTGACATGGTTGAGCCTGATTTAACCTCTCTCAGCCTTGGTTAGGAGGTTGGGCTCCATCTCAATTGTCAGCTCTTCCTTGATCAATTGCTGGGGGTGATAGAGGGCAATCCCTCACATTAGTGCTACTGACTCCCACATTTAAAGCAGCTACCCCTTCCTTGAGAGGCCCTACAATTGCAGTTGTGGTGACCAAGCTTCCCGTATGCTCTACATATCACTCCTTGATGATACCCTCCTGTCTGGCTACCTCGTGTGCCATCCTATCATGGCCTCTTATAGAGGGGTTGTTGATTCTGATGATCTTGTGGCCTTTCTTTCCTCTTGTCACCTTGCTTCTTGAAGAAGGCTTCCATTTCATTCTGAGCCCGTTCCACGTTGATGGCAGTATCATACATCTCCTAGTGATAGCCGTATGTACACACATACATTATGACCTTCAGCTTATGGTTCAACCTAGACTCAAACCATTTCATTTTGAGGGTCTCATTTGCCACATAAACTGGGGCAAAGCAGGATAGCTCCATGAACTTGGAAGCATATTAGAGAACACTCATTCTTTCCTTCTCTAATTTAAGGAACTCTTTCTCCTTTACATTCTAAAGGGACATAGGGTAGAAGCAGTTCTTTAAAAGCTCCTTAAATTACATCCACCTAAATCCCGGCTCATTTTACTTCTATTTCACTGCGCTTCACCATAAGTCTGTTTCTCCTTTGAGGTAGAACATGGTAAATCCCACTCTTTATTTATTTGGGCACTTGAGAGCATTAAATAGTTTCCACATATCACATATCCACTTCTCAAAAGCTTGAGGGTTCGCTAACCCATTGTAGGTAGGTCAGTGGAGATTGGTTAGCTTTTTGAATAGACTTGAGTCGTCATCTTTATCCTTGTCTTCCTTCTTCTCACTTACACGCTGCTTACCTTGCTTCTTTACCATCTTGATGAGTAAAAGGTTGGTAATGTCAGCACAGTAGATATAGGATTCTCCCCCATAGCACTAGTCGAGGGGCCCCCATTTCCAGGATGAAAGGCATGTAATCACTGCCTTGGGTCAGCCATTGGCACATTTTCTTGGTAGTGAGATTGCCCATTATTGTCAGACATTCTAAGGGAAATAGTTTTAGTCTTAGGTTCTAGCATTGTGATGTTCTCTGGGTTCATCCCAATAGTTCTCTACCATTCATAAGAACACATCCAGCATGCTTAGCATTTTACATGGGCCCAACTACCCCTACTTATAACATACTGCAATACTTGCTGTTGGGTTTATAAGCCCACACATATATTAGGAACAAAATCAAACATGTAACATGTAGTAAATCATGTGGCTAAATCATGTACATAATCAAGCAACTCAATGTTGCCCATTTATCTATAAATCTAAATTCCATTCAATACTCATCCAAATTCATAAAAAATAAATAGAATCTGAACCAACACTTATAACACCAATAAAGTTCACCACTAAGGTTCTGCCCTACACTGGGGTTATTAAGAAAATATTTCAAAAAAAAAAATTAGCAAACAATTCAAGCTAAATCCACTAATTGAAACCCTACCCTACTGCTCTAACAAGTCCTACTATGCTTCCTACTATCATCAAAGGGTGAAGTAGATACACATGATTCTAAGGTTGGTTCCATTGCAATTGCCTCTTCTTTAGGCTCTTCTTCAAGCTTTTCCTCAGCGTCCTCTTCAGGGTCTTCCTCAAGTTCTTCTTCTTCAACATCCGACCCTTCCGAGGGCTCTTCCTCTTCAAATCAGAGTCCCTTTTGGCTTCTCAACTATTTCCTCATTTGGTTCTTCTTTGGACTCATCAAAAGGTCACGACCATCCTTCCCAAAGTTACTTGCATAACTGTGCAAAATCCCATTCCCTGCTCCCTAGTTGGGTTCACCATCTGAACTATCAAAATTAACCTGGATAAGGTTTCCCTCAAAGTTACCAGCTACATTGTCATGCAGTGGTAGCTCTTGTTCCCCCTCTACATCGTCCTCTTCCTTAGCAGGGGTGTCATCAGCTTCATCCTTGCTAATTGGTGGTGGTAGGTCTTCATCCGATTCCAATGACTCCAATAACTCATCATCAGGGCCTTGATGTACCGGGTGATCAATCAACTCGTCAAAGAACTATAGCGATCACACTAACAGCATCTACCCTAGTTGTCAAGAGGGATCTCCGGGGGAAGGAGCTCATCACACCAATAGTGCCACATGCGATCCTTCCGTAGCATTGAAAGCAAGCAAGTGGCCTAGTTTGCTTTTCTACCTTTATGGCAAGTTTGCAAGCATCCTTAAAAGTCCAAAAAGGCATAAGTTCTACGTTATCTAGAATGGTAGGATTTAGACCCTTGAGTGTAACGCCCCCAAAATGCTAATGATATGATTTATAGAAAAATGCAGCGAAAGACTTAATAAAAGAAGGTGTTACCGTCGTCCTGATAAGGACAAGGCTCACTGAAACCACTAAATCTTGCAACTCATGTTCACAATCACAAAATCTATTAAACTGAAACACTTCAAAACCAAAGTCCATAATAGTTCAACCATACCATGTACTAATTCACACTCCATACCACCCAAGTAACTTAACCCTAAGGTCGATTCCAATATTCATGCTGTGCTGAATTCACTGTGAACATCTGATAAGTTCCAAAAGGGCTTGCTAAATGGACAAACATATGATACTTCATCACCTAAAATGGAAAACATGAAAACAATTCGAAAATATGAGCAAAAACTCAGTATATACATTTCTGTATTGTAAAATGAGCATAGAAACACTGTTAATGGTTTCCCGTCTTTGCAATTCATTTAGTTGGCAATAACAATGAAAATGAAAGCAATATGAAACTGAATTGCTCATTATTATCTGGATGTGAACCTGGATGTGAATCCCTTGCACTGATATGATCTATACATAGGTATATATCTGCCAATCCGATAAAGAGTTGGCTTGAAGCCGCGTGGATAAATGATGGGCTGGCGCCCTATAGATGATAACTGATGGGGTCACAAGTTAAATGGCAAATCACTGCATAAACTGATTCATTGTTAAACTCATTAAGAGTTGTAACTTGATAAACATGATCTGCTTTCTGAAGATATAGACAATGGACGTACCTTGAGTCTTTAAAAAAGACATCTGACTTGATACAAGTCAGCTGTTTCATAAATGTCATCTGACTTGATAAATATGTTTTGACTTGACAACACTTATACATAACGGGGAACGATAACTAGGCCTCAACTCTATTTCATAAATATCATTCTAAGTATGTGTAGTCAGTAAATGATCCTTACTCGCATAATTGAGTAAGTAAAAGCAACAGAAATTGAGTAATTAAATGGTATACATAACGAGTACTTTAATATAACTTCAAAACTGAATTGATAAAAGTAAGTAAATCCAATATAAAGTAAATAGAAGTAAAATAGTCCACAATAAGATAAATGATATTACAGAGGAAAAGGCCTTGATGGTGATAATTGAGAGAATGGTTATGGCCTTTTCTGAAATAAGTTACTGATACGAGTTTAAGGCTCGCTGATGTATAGCTTGGCTCAAGATAACAGCGTGTACACTATATTGGCTTGATAAATACATTTGATACAATCTGAATTGAGTAAGTAATAGAGGTCTGAGGCCAAGAGAGATATATCTTGGTTCAAATAGCACAAACTGCAATAACTTGGTCTGATAAATATGGTTTGTGAGTCACAACTCTCTCACTTCTCATATTTCATTCATAAATCCATTAGATATAGAATCCCACCCCAAATGAGTCATTGAACTCGTTAGAAGCTATTAAGCTCACTAAGTTTGGTATTTTCTTTGTAAAATTCATAATTGATTCAAAGCTCATAAACAAGCTCCCAAATTGTATATTTATCTTCTTCTTTGTCATTAATAAAGCCAAAAGCTCTATGAAAGTCTGTGAATATTTATTTCCCACTTAAATGACTTCGCCCAAAATACACAAAATGAGTGCATGATCAATCTCACTTAATCTTTATTATTGCTCTTTATGTAATTACTCAAAGTGCTTCCAAAAATCACCAAACTCAAAATACTCAACCAAAATTCATGAGATCTTACAGGAAATTCAAAAATAATATGAACAATATACAGTAAAATTTTTAGAATTTTTCTCCAAGTATACACTACACAGAAATTGCAACAAGAGCCTGATTTACATCCAAGCAGGCCAGTTCAATTCAAAAATTCATAACGTTCATTCTAGACCTCAAATGGAGACCTAAAACCCCAATATGAAAAGGTTACAAAGTTCCCAAAAACTTTTATTTACAACACAAAATATGATTCCCACAATAGAATTCCCAAAATGGGACTAAAACACAAGTGTATTAGTTTTGATCTCATTATGTGCAGTTTTGGTAAAACGACCATAATGTTTTCCACAAACCTCGGATTAAGGTGATTCACGTGGCATTTGAAATTTAACAGACTAGACTATCTACCCACCAAAAATTATAATTTTTCAATAGGCCAATCATTACCAGGTTAATCGTGAACTCTGCCCTACTTTGCTGAAATTTCCAGCCTCACTGTTTCGACTTTCCCCTCTCTTTTTCATATAAATCCTCATTTGAAATCATTCCAAATCACCAAAAGCATCATCATAATCATCATAAAACTAAAGATTACAAAATCATATATAAATCAATCCATAAGCATGGTTTTAATTTAAGCTTGCATGAACATGATCACCCCCTAACCCTAGCATGGTTCAAGCTCAACTCTGCCATGATCAATACCAAAATAACTCTTGTTCTCATCAAAACTTCATGATCAATTATCTCAAATATCAAAACAAGAATCAAAACTAAAATAAAACATCAAAACGAACAAGATCAAGACCACTTACCTTGAAGACAAATACAGATAGAGGTGGAGTTTAGTGGTTTTGAGGATGGGAGGTGGTAGCTAGTGGTGGAGGGATGTTAGGGGCGGCAAACTTAGCCGGAGGCTGGCCGAAAACTCGCCGGAAATAGTGGTGGTAGCTTGGGGGAGAGGGTGGCTGGCTAGAGAGAGAAAGAAGAGAGAGAAGAGAGAGAAGAGAAACCTTGAATTCACTTGGTGCAAAAGACTTGCTGCAAAGATGAAGATAAATACTTGGCTGAAATTGAAGCTTCAAAAGTCACTTTCGCTAATTATAAATTAGGCTTAATTAAGGGTAATTAACTAAACAAATGTGGCAAAGACTTGTTGGGCCGAAATTGGCCTTAAACGAGCTCGATTTCGGAAAAACAACCAAACCAAGTGCGAAAAACTCAAAATTAAATGTTTGCAAAGTTATAAAAATAATAATAATAATGATAATAATAACAATAATACAATAATAATAATAATAAATAATAATAATAATAATAATAATAATAATAATAATATCTGAACCCATAATCCTCGAGGCCTACTATCGATTCACCCGATATTTAATTAATCAACAAAACTAGAATTAACAATCAATGAAACTTGAATTGTAAAATGGGACCTAAATGAAATATCCCCCAACTGGGATAATTTAATATGATAAATGAAAGTGAAAAATTTAAATTGCACAAGGTAATTCGGTACATATATAAATTAATTGTAATTGAATTAATAAACATGATTTGGTTAAACAAATAACCATGAGTGAGATTAACTCCATAAACTTGATAAATCAAATGAATACACATGATTAATTAAATAAATAAGCATGATTGAAATAAATAAATATGGGTTAGGGTCGGGTTATTACAGCCTTCCCCTCTTAAAGAGTTTCGTCCTCGAAACTTATGACACTTGCCAAATGTATGCAATGCTGTTAAAAACACATGGATCATCGGTTCCCATTGCTTTCCTCTGAAGAGGTATAATTTGCCCAGTGTACTCCGACTAAAGGTATCTACGTATTGTATAACTACTTAATCCCTGTGTTAGTAGTAGATCCAGGTACTTCTCACACAATAGCCTCAATGAACTCAATTACTTTGAGTCAAAATTGATATTCTCTTCGACAGAAAAGAACCTTATTACCAGTGAGGAGGTGCTCACTATTGGTTCATCACCTTGTCCATCGATGAAAACTGTTGTACACCTTGATAAGTACTCTGATACTATTACGAGCTATAAAACACATCATATACGTGTTCGGGTTCAACATGGAAGTGCAGTCAACAACCTACAAGATTTAACCTCTCAATGAACCATAAGGCCCCATGTAACTAGTCCCTGATTGTCCTTGGATAGACGGTTTCTTACGACCTTGACTAGAAGAGCCTTTTGAAATACTTTATAACCCATCTGAGACTTTGGTTATTTCCTTGTTTTGCCAGCACAACTCTTTTGTCAGCCTTGTATCACCTCAATATGTACTCGAATTCTCCCTCTTAATGCTTGCTTGGGTTAGCTCTGACCTTGTACCTAATGTTTCTTCTGACTCACTCCAATATAATTAGACAGTGCTTGAGATTCTGCCCTTATTAAGATGTCCTCATCTAATATTCCTAATGCCTAACATGATCTTCCCTCATCAGACTACTCAAGGATCTGCTCCCAGTTAATATTGGGCAATGAAATGACCATGGTTAGGGATGAGAGTGATGAAATTCTCAGCCAAGCGAATCATTGCATATAGAAGAAATGAATAATGAGACTAGCAAAGGCAAATAAAGGAGAGGTTATCATGGGGTGATTAGAATAAAGATAACCATAAATATATCATGAATTCTGAAATATAATGCCACAAGAATTGTGGTTTATAAAAATGGATCATAAAGGGTCCAATAAATAATCAACCAAGGAGAAAGATGGCATGGTTATACTCGGGTTTGACTGATGAATTGGAAACAAGATGATAAGCAATTGAGCTTCAACTAGGTGACTTTCTAACCATAAGGAACAAGATAGTGCAATAGATAGATGGGACAAGCAATGTGCAATAAATAGATACATAGAGTGGATAAGCGAAGTGTAATAGATAGACAACTAGATTGGACAAGCAAAGTGTAATGGATAGATAAGTGGATTAGACGAGCAAAGTGCCAATGGATAGATAAATAGATTGGATAAACAAGGTACAATGGATAAATAAATAGCTTGAGCAAGCAAGGTCTAATGAATAGATAAATGGATCGAATAGGCTGCAGTAGAAACATGCATTTGCTCATATGGAGCCAAGTCAAGTACGACAATAAGATTAAATAAGGATTACTAAAGTTCACTTATGAGGATATAAGATAGAGGTGTGAGAATTGCAAGTGCCATAAATAGATCAATAGATTGAACCGATAAAATGCAATGGATAGATCAATAGATTGAACGAGCAAAGTACCAATGGATAAGTAAATAGATTGAACAAGTGACATTAGAAACATGCCTTTGCTCATATGAAACCAATTCAAGTCCAGTAATAAGATTGAACAGAAAAGCTAGAGTTTACTTATGAGCATGTAAGATATATGTGTGGGAGTTAAAGTTCAAAATAAGGAGAGTAAGGGGATTATGACAATCACAATCACCCACACCAATGCGAGTTGAAGTACCTTATGAATTCAGAACAGGTTACACGAGCGTATTATTATGAATAAATGAGATGTAAGGTAGATGTGGGAAGCAGCTCTCAACGAAATGAACTACAACTCAAGATTATAAAATAGAGATGGTGAAGGTCGAGAGCACAGGAATGTTGACAACCATATAGGGTTAAACAAGAATGTATTGCACATTTAACAATAGGTTTGGAAAGACATGGAAGATCATGCTAATAGGAACATCGGGTTGAAATGCAAGGGAGCTTAAACAGCATTGAATAGTATCAAGTTTTGAAGATGAGACAAGCAACAAGAATTACTATAAATGGATAGTCTTGCAAAAGATAAATTGTGGTTGCATGGTTTAGGTGTGATATTCGAACCTTAAATCATTCCTGAAAAAGACTTCTATTACTGGCAGTTAACCACATGAATCATTTGTGCAAGGTGTAGGGCACTTATTTGATAGTGATCTTGTGCCACTCTCTGTACGCAGTACACAACAATAAGATTCTGCCTTTCTTCGTTATATAAACCTGGGGTTCCCCACGGGAACACACTTAGTCAAACAAATCCCTTGTAATTCATCCTCTGAATCTTTAATTCTTTGGACTCTGTTAGGGGTCATATGATAGGGGTTTTGAAAATGGATTGAGCACCTAGAACTAGGTTGATCTAAAAATCAATGTTTCTTGGGGAGAAACAATCCTGATAGTCCTCAGATGAAACATCTCTAAATCCACCAACTGGAAATATGGATATGGATATACTGAGTGTGGTTGACAAACTACTAATATTCAATGCATTATCATGATAATTCACTTGCTTGCACAATGTAATTGGGGCGAATAAATAGGGCTTTTCTTCCCTAGGCCCATAGAAATGCACGTTTAGCCAATTCTCATCTCTTAAGCTAACCTTAAGATCCTTACCAATCATCTTAATCTTGTAAGTACATAGTCAGTTCACCCCCATAATAATAACAGATCTGCCAATCAAACTGGATTGAATGTCTAGTGAATATGGTTTCAGCAATACTACTAGAGGCATGTGTATAAAAGATAAACACTCAACTGCCTACTGGTCTCAGTAAATTGAAATGGCAGAGGGGTAATCCGAAATGTAAAGAGATGTAACCACAATATGAACTCTTGCAAAGGTATTTCTTTATTGGTTAGAAAAGACCGACATGTAAGCTGAATGAATGAAAGGACGAAGAATCAAAATGAAAGAGGCAAGGCATAGAAATGGCCTGCAACATGCACAAGACATGTAGTTTATTTATGATGGCCATGATAGTAAAGTAAACAATCAATGTTATGAAGTTGAGAGAAAGCATTAAGTAATGAAGGTGAAGAAATATAACAGGTTACCAAAGCGGCTTTTGAAAATTCATATGGTATCCGTATGTGAATAAAAAGATGAAGATAAGGGTCAACACTATCAGAAGGAAAATTTTATTCATCTGATGTTTGAAAGGATAATACGTCAAGATAAAGGATTCAATCTTATGACTGAACATGATGACATTCATCAATAAAATAATTTGCAATAAATGGAAGTCTTGGGTAGGCATATAAACTTCAAAACTACTGGTAGATGAAAATAACACCAATCATTGTTTATCATTAACAAGATAGGCTATATTAGTAAAGAAAGGATTACCAAAATAACTTGAGTAATGACATGTAGTCACCACCATAGAGTAGTATGCCAACATGACGTTGCGGTGCTATAGAAACCTGAACAATATGGATACATTTAATTACTGTAAGGGCACTCAATGACTGAGTCTGAAGCAACCAAAGGCTTTACAAGTAATAAATAAATAGTGCCCAAATAGAAGCAATGAATTCAAGTATGTGACAGTAAGAATATGAACATAGCGATGACTGAGCTACAATTAGAGTGAGTCAAATATGCTTAGGAAGAACTACAAATCACACAGGAATGCGCACCGGGGGTCATTGCAGGCTCCATTACAGAAATAGAGAATTAAACGGTTATGATTGTCAAGCTTTGAATCGCCTATAAGAAAGGTTGCTCATATGTGTTTGAAAAAGTCCCCACATACCACATATGAGAATTTCCATAAACACCCCATTACAAATCAAGAGAGTGTTAGCAGCAAAGACATCATGCCTCTGAACAATTCAAGGTAACTAGGGCAGAAATAAGTCAATTACAGGAAGTAATGGGAGGATTGCTAATGTAAGGTCTTAGTGTCAAGACCAGATAATTCCTATACATGGCAGCTTAATCTTACTTGTCCCACACATATATATGCCAAGTAGCACACCATAAGCTACTAATTGTTATCACCATACATAAGCACTCATTGTAGTGTTCATCTTATACCAGTTCAGCTCAAAGATAATGCCTCGGAAGGCATTTCCTCATCTAGAGGTTTACATCTAACTTGACACTATGTTGATCCCTTAAGACGTTGCAAATGGCATCCCTACATTGGGTTTCAACCATCACTGTACCCAAGAGTAGGGATATTAACACATTGCGATAAGACTCTCAAATCCTGGGGCAAAACGGACAGAGTTTCGACTAAAAACTAATTAAAACCTAGGCTTAAAGTCTCACAATAGATACCTGAAATGGAGAGAAATACTTCAATAGCTCAACGGCCACACGCCGGAGCTCTTAACTCAACAGGTTACACACCCGAAGTGCACGATTACAGAAGTTTAAACAAATAAGAGAAATGAAACATGCAATACAACTCCCAGATAAATGAGAACATGCCTCACTAACAGGTGACCCAAATGGTTTCACAGTCCACTTTGCTCATACTTGAATCTCATGATATTAACAAATAATTGAGTCACCCGAATGAAAACGGTTTCTCCATATATACCCATACAAATGAACTTATAAGCAATAACTCATTTACTGGGTCCAACATAACTCATACATATCTTAATAGCTAACTCATAAACACTTGATAGCATACAGTGGCCCTTAAATCTTATCTCTAATACCAAATCTGTAACGCCTTTAAAATGCTAATGATATGATTTACAGAAAAATGCAGTAGAAGACTTAATAAAAGAAGGCGCTACTGCCGTCCTGATAAGGACAAGGCTCACTGAAACTATTAAATCTTGCAACTCGTGTTCACAATCACAAAATCTATTAAACTGAAACACGTTAAGACCAAAGTCCATAAGAGTTCAACCATACCATGTACTAATTCGCACTCCATACCACCCAAGTAACTTGGCCCTAAGGGCTTGCTAAATTGAGAAACATGTGATACTTCATCACCTAAAGTGGAAAACATGAAAACAATTCGAAAATATGAGCAAAAACTTTGTACATACATTTCTGTATTGTAAAATGAGCATAGAAACACTGTTGATGGGTACCCGTCTTTGCAATTCATTTAGTTGGCAATAATAATGAAAATGGAAGCAATACGAAACTGAATTGCTCATTATTATCTAGATGTGAACCCCTTGCACCGATATGATCTATACATAGGTGTACGCCTACCAATCTGATCAAGAGTTGGCCTGAAGCCGCGTGGGTAAATGATGGGCTGACGCCCTATAGATAATAACTGGCGGGAACACAAGTTAAATGGTAAATCACTGTATAAGCTGATTCATTGATAAACTCATTAATAGTTGTAACTTGATAAACATGATCTGCTTTCTGAAGATATAGACAATGGACGTACCTTGAGTCTTTAAAAAAGACATCTGACTTGATACAAGTCAGCTATTTCATAAATGTCATCTAACTTGATAAATATGTTCTAACTTGATAACACTTATGCATAACGGGGAATGATAACTAGGCCTCAACTCTGTTTCATAAATGTCATTGTAAGTATGTGTAGTCAGTAAATGATCCTTACTCGCATAATTAAGTAAGTAAAAGTAACATAAATTGAGTAATTAAATGGTATACATAACGAGTACTTTAATATAACTTCAAAACTGAATTGATAAAAGTAAGTAAATCCAATATAAAGTAAATAGAAGTAAAATAGTGCACAATGAGATAAATGATATTACAGAGGAAAAGGCCTTGATGGTGGTAATTGAGAGAATGGATATGGCCTTTTCTGAAATAAGTTGCTGATACGAGTTTAAGGCTCGCTGATGTATAGCTTAGTTCAAGATAACAGCGTATATACTAGATTGGCTTGATAATACAATCTGAATTGAGTAAGTAATAGAGGTCTGAGGCCAAGAGATATATATCTTGGTTCAAATAGCACAAACTGCAATAACTTGGTCTGATAAATATGGTTTGTGAGTCACAACTCTCCCACTTCTCATATTTCCTTCACAAATCCATTAGATATAGAATTCCACCCCAAATGAGTCATTGAACAGGTTAGAAGCTATTAAGCTCACTAAGCTTGTTATTTTCTTTGTAAAATCTGTGATTGATTCAAAGCTCATAAGCAAGCTCTCAAATTGTATGTTTGTCTTCTTCTTTCTAATTAATCAAGCCAAAAGCTCCATGAAAGTTCGTGAATATTTATTTTCCCCTGAAATGACTTGACCCAGAATACACAAAATGAGTGCATGATCAATCTCACTTAATCTTTATTATTGCTCTTTATACAATTACTCAAAGTGCTTCCAAAAATCACCAAACTCAAAATACTCAACCAAAATTCATGAGATCTTAAAGGAAATTCAAAAATAATATGAAAAATCTACAGTAAAATGTTTAGAATTTTCCTCTAAGTATACACTGCACAGAAATTGTAATAACAACCTGATTTATATCCAAGCAGGTCAGTTCACTTCAAAAATTCATAACTTTCATTCTAGACCTCAAATGTAGACGTAAAACCCCAATATGAAAAAATTAAGAAGTCCCCAAAAACTTTCATTTACGACACAAAACATGATTCCCCCAATAGGATTCCCAAAATAGGACTAAAATATAAGTGTATCAGCTTTGATCTCATTATGCGCAGTTTTGGTAAAATGACCATAACGTTTTCCACAGACCTCGAATTAAGGCGATTCAAGAGGCATTTGAAGCTAACATACTAAACTATCTATCCACCAAAAATCATAATTTTTCAATGGGCCAATCATTACTAGTTTAATCGTGAACTCTGCCCTACTTTGCTGAAATTTCCAGCCTCACTGTTTCGACTTTCCCCTCTCTTTTTCATATAAATCCTCATTCGAAATCATTCCAAATCCTCAAAAGCATCATCATAATTATCAATAAAACTAAAGATTACAAAATTATATACAAATCAATCCATGAACATGGTTTTAATTTAAGCTTGCATAAACATGATCACCCCCTAACCCTAGCATGGTTCAAGCTCAACTCCACCCTGATCAATACCAAAATAACTCTTGTTCTTATCAAAACTTCATGATCAATGATCACAAATATCAAAACAAGAATCAAAACTAAAATGAAACATCAAAACCAACAAGATCAAGATCACTTACCTTGAAGACAAATAGAGATAGAGGTGGAGTTTAGTGGTTTTGAGGATGGGAGGTGGTAGCTAGTGGTGGAGGGATGTTAGGGGCGGCAAACTTGGCCAAAAACTCACCGGAAACAGTGGTGGCAGCTTGCGAGAGAGGGTGGCTGGCTAGAGAGAGAAAGAAGAGAGAGAAGAGAGAGAAGAGAAACCTTGAATTCACTTGGTGCAAAACACTTGGTGCAAAACACTTGGTGCAAAGATGAAGATAAATACTTGGCTGAAATTAAAGCTTGAAAAGTCACTTTTGCTAATTATAAATTTTGCTTAATTAAGGGTAATTAACTAAACAAATGTGACAAAGACTTGTTGAACCGAAATTGACCTTAAACGAGCTAGAGTTCGGAAAAACAACCAAACCGAGTGCGAAAAACTCAAAATTAAATGTTTGCAAAGTTATAAAAATAATAATAATAATGATAATAATAACAATAATACAATCATAATAATGATGATGATGATGATGATGATGATGATAATAATAATAATAACAACAACATCTTAACCCACAATCCTCGAGGCCTACTATCGATTCACCCGATATTTAATTAATCAACAAAGCTGGAATTAACAATCAATGAAACTTGAATTGCAAAATGGGACCCAAATGAAATATCCCCCAACTGGGATAATTTAATATGATAAATGAAAGTGAAAAATTTAAATGACATAAGGTAATTCGGTACATATATAAATTGATTGTAATTGAATTAATAAATATGATTTGGTTAAACAAATAACCACGAGTGAGAATAACTCCATAAATTTGATAAATTAAATGAATACACGTGATTAATTAAATAAATAAATATGATTTAAATAAATAAATATGGGTTAGGGTCGGGTTATTACAGCCTTCCCCTCTTAAAGAGTTTCGTCCTCGAAACTTATGACACTTGTCAAATGTATGCAATGCCGTTAAAAACACATGGGTCATCGGTTCCCATTGCTTTCCTCTAAAGAGATATAATTTACCCAATGTACTCCGACTAAGGGTATCTACGTATTGTATAACTACTTAATTAACTGTTTCAGTAGTAGATCCAGGTACTTCTCACACAATAGTCTCAATGAACTCAATTACTTTGAGTCAAAATTGATCTTCTCTTCGACAGAAAAGAACCTTGTTGCTAGTGAGGAGGTGCTCACTATTGGTTCATCACCTTGTCCACCAATGAAAGCTGTTGTATACCCTGATAAGTACTCTGATACTATTACGAGCTATAAAACACGTCATATACGTGTTCGGGTTCAACAGGGAAGTGCAGTCAACAAGCTACAGGATTTAACCTTTCAATGAATCATAAGACCCCATGTAACTAGTCCCTAATTATCCTTGGATAGACGGTCTCTTACGACCTTGACTAGAAGAGCCTTTTGAAATACTTTATAACCCATCTGAGACTTTGGTTATTTCCTTGTTTTGCCAGCACAACTCTTTTGTCAGCTTTGTATCACCTCAATATGTACTTGAATTCTCCCTCTTAATGCTTGCTTGGGTTAGCTCTGAGCTTGTACTCGATGTTTCTTCTGGCTCACTCCAATATAATTAGATAGTGCTTGAGATTATGCCCTTATCAAGATGTCCTCATCTGATATTCCTAATGCCTTACATGATCTCCCTTCATCAAACTACTTAAAGATCTACTCCCGATCAATAATGGGCAATGAAATGACCATGGTTAGAGATGAGAGTAATGAAATTCTTACCCAAGTGAATCATTGCATACAGAAGAAATGAATAATGAGACTAGAAAAGGCAAATAAAGGAGAGGTTATCATGGGGTGGTTAGAATAAAGATAACCATAAGTGTATCATGAATTCTGAAATATAATGCCATAAGAATTGTGGTTTATAAAAATGGATCATAAGGGGTCCAATAAATAATCAACCAAGGAGAAAGATGGCATGGTTATATTCGGGTTTAACTGATGAATTGAAAACAAGATGATAAGCAATTGAGCTTCAATTAGGTGACTTTATAACCATAAGGAACAAGATAGATGGGACAAGCAATGTGCAATAAATAGATATATAGAGTGGATAAGCGAAGTGCAATAGATAGACAACTAGATTGGACAAGCAAAGTGTAATGGATAGATAAGTGGATTAGACGAGCAAAGTGCCAATGGATAGATAAATAAATTGGATAAACAAGGTACAATGGATAAATAAATAGCTTAAGCAAGCAAGATCTAATGAATAGATAAATGGATTGAATAGGCTGCAGTGGAAACATGCATTTGCTCATATGGAGCCAAGTCAAGTACGACAATAAGATTAAATAAGGATTACTAAAATTCACTTATGAGGATATAAGATATAGGTGTGAGAATTGCAAGTGCCATAAATAGATCAATAGATTAAACTGATAAAATGCAATGGATAGATCAATAGATTGAACGAGCAAAGTACTAATGGATAAGTAAATAGATTGAATAAGTGACATTAGAAACATGCCTTTGCTCATATGAAACCAATTCAAGTGCAGTAATAAGATTGAACAAAAAAGCTAGAGTTTACTTATGAGCATGTAAGATATATGTGTGGGAGTTGAAGTTCAAAATAAGGAGAGTAAGGGGATTATGATAATCACAATCACCCACACCAATGCGAGTCGAAGTACCTTATGAATTCAGAACAGGTTATATGAGCGTATTATTATGAATAAATGAGATGTAAGATAGATGTGGGAAGCAGCTCTCAACGAAATGAACTACAACTCAAGATTATAAAATAGAGATGGTGAAGGTCGAGAGCACAGGAATGTTGACAACCATATAGGGTTAAACAAGAATTTGTCGCACATTTAACAATGGGTTTGCAAAGACATGGAAAATCAAGCTAATAGGAACATCGGGTTGAAATACAAGAGAGCTTAAACAACATTGAATAGTATCAAGTTTTAAAGATGAGACAAACAATAAGAATTACTATAAATAGGTAGTCTTGCAAAAGATAAATTGTGGTTGCATGGTTTAGGTGTGATATTCAAACCTTAAATCATTCCTAGAAAAGACTTCTGTTGCTGGCAGTTAACCACATGAATCATTTGTGCATGGTATAGGGCGCTTATTTTGATAGTGATCTTATGCAACTCTCTGTACACAGTACACAACCATAGGATTCTGCCTTTCTTCATTATATAAACCTGGGGTTCCCCACGAGGACACACTTGGTCAAACAAATCCCCTATAATTCATCCACTGAATCTTTAATTCTTTAGACTCTGTTGGGGGTCATATAATTGGGGTTTTGAAAATGGATTGAGCACCTAGAACTAGGTTGATCTAAAAATCAATGTTTCTTGGCGAGAAACAATCCTGATAGTCCTCAGATGAAACATCTCTAAGTCCATCGACTGGAAATATAGATATGGATATACCGAGTGTGATTGACAAATCACTAATAGTCAATGCATTACTGACATGATAATTCACTTGCTTACACAATGTAATTAGGGGGAATAAATAGGGCTTTTCTTCCCTTGGCCCATAGAAATGCACGTTTAGCCAATTCTCATCTCTCAAGCTAACCTTAAGATCCTTACCAATCATCTAAGTCCTATAAGTACACAGTCAGTTCACCCCTATAATAATACCAGATCTGCCAATCAAACTGGATTGAATGTCCAGTGAATATGGTTCCAGCAACACTACTAGAGGTATATGAATAAAAGATAAACACTCAACTGCCTACTGGTCTCAGTAAATTGAAATGACAGGGGGATAATCCGAAATGTAATGAGATCTAACCACAACATGAAATCTTGCAAAGGTATTTCTTTATTGGTTAGAAAGGACTGACATGTAAGCTGAATGAGTGAAAGGACGAAGAATCGAAATGAAAGAGGCAAGGCGTAGAAATGACCTGCAGCATATACAAGACATGCAGTTTATTCATGATGATCATGATAGTAAAGTAAATGATCGATGTTATGAAGTTGAGAGAGAGTATTAAGTAATGAAGGTGAAGCAATGTGACAGGTTACCAAAGCGGCTTTTGAAAAGTTATATGGTATCCGTATGAGAGGGAAATGACGAAGATAAGGGTCAACACTATCGGAAGGAAAATTTTATTCATCTGATGTTTGAAAAGACAATACGTCAAGATGAAGGAGTCAATCTTATAACTGAACATGATGACATTCATCAATAAAACAATTTGCAATAAATGGAAGTCTTGGGTAGGCATATAAACTTCAAAACTGCTGGTAGATGAAAATAGTACCAATCGTTGTTTATCATTAATAAGATAGGCTATATTAGGAAAGAAAGGATTACCAAAATAACTTGAGTAACGACATGTAGCCACGACCATAGAGTAGTATGTCAATATGACGTTAGGGTGCTATAGAAACACGAACAATATGGATACACTTAATTGCTGCAAGGCCACTCAATAACTGAGTCTGAAGCAACCAAAGGCTTTACAAGCAATAAATGAATAGTGCCCAAATAGAAGCAATGAGTTCAAGTAGGTGACAGTAAAAATATGAACATAGCGATAACCAAGCTGTAAGTAGAGTGAGTCAAATATGCTTAGGAAAAACTACAAATCACACAGGAACGCGCACCGGGGGTCATTATAGGCTCCATTATGGAAATAGAGAATTAAACGGTTATGATTGTCAGGGTTTGAATCACCTATAAGAATGTGTTTGAAAAAGTCCCCACAGACCACATATGAGAATTTCCATAAACGCCCCATTACAAATCAAGAGAGTGTTAGCAGCAAAGACGTGATGCCTCTAAACAATTCAAGGTAACTAGGACAGAAATAAGTCAATTACAGGAAGTAATGGGAGCATTGCTGTTGTAAGGTCTTAGTGTCAAGACCAGATAATTCCTATACATGGCAGCGTAATCTTACTTGTCCTACATATATATATGCCAAGTAGCACACCATAAGCTACTAATTGTTATCACCATACATAAGCACTCATTGTAGTGTTCATCTCATACTAGTTCACCTCAAAGATATTGCCCCACAAGGTATTTCCTCATCTAGAGGTTTACATCTAACTTAGCACTGTATTGATCCCTTAAGACGTTGCAAAGGGCATCCCCACATTAGGTTTCAACCATCACTACACCCAAGAGCAGGGATATTAACACACCTCAATAAGACTCTCAAATCATGGGGCAAAACGGATAGAGTTCTGCCTAAAAACTAATTAAAACCCAGGCTTAAAGCTTTACAATAGATACCTGAAATGGAGAGAAATACTTCAATAGCTCAACGGCCACACGCCGGAGTTCATAACTCAATGGGTTACACACCCGGAGTGCACGATTACAGAAATTTAAACAAATAAGAGAAATAAAACATGCAATACAACTCCCAGATAAATGAGAACATGCCTCACTAACAGGTGACCCAAATGATTCCATAGTCCACTTTGCTCATGCTTGAATCTCATGATATTAGCAAATGATTGAGTCATCCAAATGAAAATGGTTTCTTCATATATGCCCGTACATGTGAACTTATAAGCAATAGCTCATTTACTGGGTCCAACATAATTCACACACACCTTGATAGCTAACTCATAAACACTTGATAGCTCACAGTGGCCCTTAAATCTTATCTCTGATACCAAATCTGTAATGCCCCCAAAATGCTAATGATATGATTTACAGAAAACTGCAGCGGAAGACTTAATAAAAGAAGGCGCTACCGCCGTCCTAATAAGGATAAGGCTCACTGAAATCATTAAATCTTACAACTCGTGTTCACAATCACAAAATCTATTAAACTGAAATACTTCAAGACCAAAGTCCATAATAGTTCAACCATACCATGTACTAATTCACACTCTATACCACCCAAGTGACTTGACCCTAAGGTCGATTCCAATATTCATGCTATGCTAACTCCACTGTGAGCATCTGACGGGTTCCAAAAGGGCTTGCTAAATGGAGAAACATATGATACTTTATCACCTAAAATGGAAAACATGAAAACAATTTGAAAACATGAGCAAAAACTCAGTACATATATTTCTGTATTGTAAAATAAGCATAGAAACACTATTGATGGGTATCCGTCTTTGCAATTTATTTAGTTGGCAATAACAATGAAAATGGAAGTAATATGAAACTGAATTTCTCATTATTATCTGGATGTGAACCCCTTGCACTGATATGATCGATACATAGGTGTACACTTGCCAATCTGATCAAAAGTTAGCCTGAAGCTGTGTGGGTAAATGATCGGCTGATGCCCTATAGATGATAACTGACGGGGTCACAAGCTAAATGGCAAATCACTGTATAAACTGATTCATTGATAAACTCATTAAGAGTTGTAACTTGATAAATATGATCTGCTTTCTGAAGATACAGACAATGGACGTACCTTGAGTCTTTAAAAAAGACATCTGACTTGATACAAGTCAGCTGTTTCATAAATGTCACCTGACTTGATAAATATGTTCTGACTTGATAACACTTATGCATAACGGGGAACGATAACTACGCCTCAACTCTGTTTCATAAATGTTATTATAAGTATGTGTAGTCAGTAAATGATCCTTACTCACATAATTAAATAAGTAAAAGTAACAGAAATTGAGTAATTAAATGGTATACACAACGAGTACTTTAATATAACTTCAAAACTGAATTGATGAAAGTAAGTAAATCCAATATAAAGTAAATAGAAGTAAAATAGTCCATAATGAGATAAATGATATTACAGAGGAAAAGGCCTTGATGGTGATAATTGAGAGAATGGTTATGGCCTTTCCTGAAATAAGTGGCTAATACGAGTTTAAGGCTCGTTGACGTATAGTTTCGTTCAAGATAACATCGTGTATACTAGATTGGCTTGATAAATACATTTGATACAATCTGAATTGAGTAAGTAATAGAGATCTGAGGCCAAGAGAGATATATCTTGGTTCAAATAGCACAAACTGTAATAACTTGGTCTGATAAATATACTTTGTGAGTCACAACTCTTCCACTTCTCATATTTCCTTTATAAATCCATTAGATATAGAATTCCACCCCAAATGAGTCATTGAACTCGTTAGAAGCTATTAAGCTCACTAAGCTTGGTATTTTCTTTGTAAAATCCATAATTGATTCAAAGTTCATAAACAAGCTCCCAAATTATATATTTATCTTCTTCTTTCTCATTAATCAAGCTAAAAGCTCTACAAAAGCCGTGAATATTTATTTCTCCCTTAAATGACTTGGCCCAAAATACACAAAATGAGTGCATGATCTATCTCACTTAATCTTTATTATTGCTCTTTATACAATTACTCAAAGTGATCCTAAAAATCACCAAACTCAAAATACTCAACCAAAATTCATGAGATCTTACAGAAAATTCCAAAATAATATGAACAACCTACAGTAAAATTTTCAGAATTTTCCTCCAAGTATACACTGCATAGAAATTGCAATAACAACCTGATTTACACCTAAGCAGGTCAATTAACTTCAAAAATACATAACTTTCATTCTAGACCTCAAATGGAGACCTAAAACCCCAATATGAAAAGATTAAGAAGTCCCCAAAAACTTTCATTTGCAACACAAAACATGATTCACACAATACGATTCCCAAAATGGGACTAAAACACAAGTGTATCAGTTTTGATCTCATTCTATGCAGTTTTAGTAAAACGGCCATAACGTTTTCCACAGACCTCGAATTAAGGAAATTCAAGAAGCATTTGAAAGCTAACACACTGAACTATCTACCACCAAAAAGCATAACTTTTCAATGGCCAATCATTACCAGTTTAATTGTGAACTCTGCCCTACTTTTGCTGAAATTTCCAGCCACATTGTTTTGACTTTCCCTTCTCTTTTTCATATAAATCCTCATTTGAAATCATTCCAAATCACCAAAAGCATCATCATAATCATCAATAAAACTAAATATTACAAAATCATATACAATTCAATCCATAAACATGGTTTTAATTTAAGCTTGCATGAACATGATCACCCCCTAACCCTACCATGGTTCAAGCTCAACTCCACCATGATCAATACAAAAATAACTCTTGTTCTTATCAAAACTTCATGATCAATGATCACAAATATCAAAACAAGAATCAAAACTAAAATAAAACATTAAAACCGATAAGATCAAGATCACTTACCTTGAAGATAAATAGAGATAGAGGTAGAGTTTAGTGGTTTTGAGGATGGGAGGTGGTAGCTAGTGGTGGAGGGATGTTAGGGGCGGCAAACTTGGTCAGATGCTGGCCGGAAACTTGCCAGAAACAGTGCTGGCAGCTTAGGGGAGAGGGTGGCTGGCTAGAGAGAGAAAGAAGAGAGAGAAGAGAAACCTTGAATTCACTTGGTGCAAAACACTTGGTGCAAAACACTTAGTGCAAAGATGAAGATAAATACTTGGCTGAAATTAAAGCTTCAAAAGTCACTTTTGCTAATTATAAATTAGGCTTAATTAAGGGTAATTAACTAAACAAATGTGCCAAAGACTTGTTAGGCCAAAATTGACCTTAAACGAGCTCGAGTTTGGAAAAACAACCAAACCGAGTGCGAAAAACTCAAAATTAAATGTTTGCAAAGTTATAAAAATAATAATAATAATAATAATGATAATAATAACAATAATACAATAATAATAATAATAATACTAAGAAGAAGAATAATAATAATAATATCTTAACCCATAATCCTCGAGGCCTACTATCGATTCACCCGATATTTAATTAATCAACAAAATTGGAATTAACAATCAATGAAACTTGAATTGCAAAATAGGACCTAAATGAAATATCCCCCAACCGGGATAATTTAATATGATAAATGAAAGTGAAAATTTTAAATGGCATAAGGTAATTCGGGGCATATATAAATTGATTGTAATTGAGTTAATAAACATGATTTGGTTAAACAAATAACCATGAGTGAGATTAACTCTATAAACTTGATAAATTAAATGAATACACATGATTAATTAAACAAATAAACATGATTTAAATAAATAAATATGGCTTAGGGTCGGGTTATTACATTGAGAAACCTCGCTATAGTTTGTTGTGGCACTTCTCCAAGCGGGCATCTAACCTGGGGCTGCTCAAACTCCCTAATGTATGCCTTTACGTAAAAGTTGACTTGGCTAAGGGAAATGGTCCTCAAGTACAACTCTTGCCTGTGGTTTACTGGCAAAAATGTTTTGTCCATGTTCTTTTTCAACTTATCCCAAGTTTTAATCTTGGATTTGCCTTTAAAAGGTTTAGTTCTCTTTAGATTCTCATATGAAAGTGAGTTATATCATTTAGGCTTTAACACAATAGGATTAAAGGGCTTTTGTCTGGAATAAGCTTTGATGCCATTGATTCTTTCTAATGACTGCACCCATTATAGGTAGCTAGATCAAAATATGGATCCCTCTCTCTTCCCCTTCACTGAGCAAGAAGTTGCTAAACTGAAGCTGTCAAATTCTTGATCTACTTAGCCTAACAATCCGCCAATTAATTCTCTAAAGCAAAGCACCAACAATTAATCTAAAGGATTGAGTCAATCACCATCCAAATATGCAAGGATATGAAATGAAGATAGAGATTTCTTTGTAGGAAAGAAAAATATTCTAACTTTCATTCATTAATTTTAAAATCAAGTATATCTCTAATTGGATACAAGGAGGCTAATTTATAACCACAAAAATCAGTGACAACTTTCAGAAGCTGCAAAAATAAGCCAATAGAAGTAAAGCACTCATTGAGTTAGTATGGACCAATGGTGTTCAAGCATCTATGCTAGTCAATAGCATTCAAAAAACAATTTGAGCATATGTAAATCGAAATTAGAAGCTTCAAGGCTAGGGATGAGTTGTCCAAATGCAAGGTTAGAACTTTACTGCACTTGTACTTGCTTGGTGGCATTATCCATTATCCCAAATGGAGGAATTTGGGGAAAGTATTCAAAGAAAAATTTTATGGAAATGTCCACTAACGTCCTATAAAATATGAGCCCCTCAATCATTCATCTTACGAGCCAATTAAGCCTACAATCAATGTCATGCATATCTAGACTTGTAGTGACCCTTGCCCGGGTTTTCTCTTACAACACGAGAGATGCTTAGAATCTAAAGACATGCCGTATCTTGTTAGAAAATAGACATCTGAGGCTATATAACCATAGCTAAAATACTAATTTTGGAATTTATTTAGTTATTGAAAAAGTAACTTAAAGTTAACCCCCCCAACTAAAAATTCTAGGCAGCTTGTGCTAAGATCTTTATTCAACATAATCCACTACTAGCATGTGAATTATGAATCAACCTAGCAGAGTGATTTGGCTCTTGCTCCACATCAAATTCTCCTTCTACTAAAGGATTTTTCCTTAAATCCTTTTGGTCACTTAGATCTTTCCTAAAGATCATGACCCAAGTTAGATAGATGCACCCTTTTAATCATAACAATACCATGGTGCTAAGAATCCTACCTTTTTTGGTGCGTGTCAAAACCTAAGCTGATTCAATCAGGTAGAATTCCAAAGTTGAGACACTTGGATAGAATTTTAAAGTCTTTGGACTGGACTTTGGTTCTATGCAGTCTTTAAGAGTAGTTTAAGCTGACTTTGGAATGAAAATGGAGATCAATGGGAATAAGGATATCACTTGCGTAAAGGCAAAGGCACCACCAAGTATAAAGACCCACCAATAATTTGATTAAAGGTTTGGCCACACTCAACCTATCTAAATCGTCCACTTAACTCACCGCCAAGAATACTTGCATAAAGAGATAGAGATTTTGGAGTCAAGCAAACTGCTTTTTCATTTATTCACTTCAACTTTTGATTTTGTCCAATGGATACAACGCTGTGTAATTTATAAGGGAAAGGGGGTCTAACTCATAGTTAAGTGAAAAGACTAAGCATTAAACTAGTACAATTGACCTTTAACTATTAAAGTTAAAACATGCAGAAAATTAAAGAAGAAATATAAAAAAAACTAGACTTTATTTAGTGCTAGTTGAACCACTTTGATGCTTTATCTTCGCCATCACATGCATGCTCATGTCTAGGCTTCCCAAGTGAGAAGGACTTGGAAAGACTTGGATGTCTTAAATTAAAGCTCAAGAGTTGATGAATATCATGAAGCATTAATGGAGGAAATCAATAGCTAAATTGTGCCTCTTAAGAACAATTTCAAAGTCACCACTAAAGATTTTGGCATACCGCTAACTCTGGTTTGTGATTGGCATAGGTAGACCGATGACTTTGGCTTAGAATTAACTTTGGTAAGCTCTTTGAAACAGACCCTAGTTTAACATCAAAGTAGGTAGGATGTACTTTAAGTAAGTAATCGCTGAACTTTCACCTCAAAAAATAACTTTTGAAGCTAAGATAGAAAGTGCTGATTGGGCTTGCATTAATGAAGGGCATGAATGGCTCAGACCTTGGGAGCCATAAACTCTATTTTTTAAACAAATTAGTGTTTGCATAGAAATTAAGGGTCATTAAATTTGGAATTCTTGCCCATCAATTCTAATGCTCAAAAGCTTGTTAAAGACACAAATGTACTGATCAATATCCAACTCACAATGAGATACCTGTTAATGCTCAAGTTTAGATTGTTGCCTTTCACTTTCAAGAGGCATATATAAAGATCCAAATGAGCTTCTTATTTCTGTTAGTAGAACCTTCATGACCTCAACTTTATAGAGATAAACTTGTATCAATATGACATCATCAACATGAGCTTGAGTTTGGACCTACATGGATTTTTTTAATGTGAGCATTCTAGTGAAGTAGAGTCCAGATTAGGAGCTTATGGGAAGATCTCATCCATGACCACGTTTTCCTCATCCCTTGTGTCATTAAAAACCAAAGTAGGCTCATTCTTCTCTTGAGCCAAAATAGGATTTTCCTCTTCAACATTTATCTTCTCTTGCACAACAATGGATTTTTCTTCTAAACGCTCTTCTTCAAAGATTAAATCTTGGCAGAATCTGACATCCATATATAATTTGAGTCATCTCCAAATCTTGATTCTAGGAGTGCCCTGAAGATCTATCTTCGTCCTATGGCATTTAAACCAATAATGGCAAAAACCTTGGAGTTTTTTGATGGTTATCACAAAACTCTCTACCTCCGAACAACCTCTTATTTTAAGGTAACCCTTAAGGGTTTGAACCCATTTCAAGTAGTGGTTTGGGTCCAAACTACCCTTGAAATAAGATGGTTCTCTCATAACCGCTTTCACTTGTGTTAATTAACTTGAGAGTTGCCTTACCTATTTTTGAAGATCATGTTTGGACAAATCTTCCATCGTATGGGAAAACAAAAGGTGAAAAGGGTTTGGTGAAATAAAGCATGTTGACCACAGTTCATGGGATTGACCATGGACAAACCGTGGTCAGCTCTAGCTGACTTTATTTCACTGTTTTACAAAGGCTTTTTATAGAGTTTAAGGATGTGTTTGGGCTATTTTTAGGGAGCTCTTTGTAGGCCAAAAGGATAAGCTAGGCAAGAACATAATGAAGGCTTTTGGGAGATTAAAAATGAATTTTTGGGTGTAAAGTGAGAAGGTTTTCATGGAGAAATCAAGCAAAAAGGCAGGACATTTCAGTTCTGATACCAATTTGATGCATATGGAGCCCTTAATCACAAGAATCATCCACCATCAGCAACCATCAATCAACACCCAGGTAATAAGCCCTTAAACCAAGTTAAAACTTCAGTAACAAAAGAAAAATTAATGAAAATTTTGTGGATTTTTTAATGTGGGAGAAAAAGCTAATAAAAAGGGACATGACTAAATAAAGTCTCAAGCTATCACTTAGTCTAATAATCCATCAATTAATTCTCTAAAGCAAAGCATCTAGAATTAACCTAAAAAGATTGACTCATCAGCATCCAAATACACAAGTATTTGAAATAAAGAGAAATTTTCTTTGTGAGAGAGAAAAGCATTCTAGCTTTCATTTATTAATTTTCAAATCAAATCTATCTCTAATTGGATAGAAAGAGGCTAATCCATGACCATAGAAATTAGTGACCACTTCCCCCAAGCTATCATGATATGCCAATAGAAATAGAGCACCTACGGGGTTAGGGTGGACCAATAGAATTCAAGCATTCGTTCTTGCCAATAACATTTAAAAAATAATCTAAGCATACGGAAGTTAAAATTAAAAGTTTATAGGCTAGTGATGGGTTGTTCTAACGCAAGGCGACAAATGTACTGCACTTATACTTGCCTGGTGGCATCATCTACTATCCCAAATGGAAGAATTTAAGGAAGATATTCAAAGAAAAATTATGGGTAGGTGTCCACTACCTTCATATAAAATATTAACCCCTTAATCCTTCAGTTGATGGCTAATTAAGCCGATTATCAAAGCCATGCATATCCAGACCTAGAGTGCCACTTGCCCAATTTTGACTCATAACTCAAGATAATCTTAGAACCTGGAGGCATGACATAGCTTGTTGGAAATAGACATTTGGATACATACAACCATCTCTAAAATACTAATTTTTAAGATTATTTTATCATTAAAAAAAATAGCTCAAATTTAACTAGAAAAACTAAAAATTTTAGGCATCTAGATGGCCTCATTTGATCTTAACAATGACATGGTGCTAAGAATCTCATCTTATTAAATATTTAAGTGTTTTTTTAAGAAATGGGGGTTCATTAAAATTTGGGATTCTTAATCAATCCCAATGCTTATAAGCTTGTTAAAAACACGAATGTACTCATCAATATCGAACTTATAATGGGGTACTCTTCATGTTCAAGTTTGGAGTGTTGCCTTTCACTTTCAAGAGCCACATACAAGGATCCAAATAAGCTTGTTCTTTCCATTGGTAGTACCTCCATGACCTCAACTTTGTAGACATGAACTTGCACCTCCATGACATCGTCAACTTGAGCTTGAGTTTCGACCTCCACGGTTTCTTCAATCTGAGGATCTAGTAGGGTAGAGTCTAGATTGGGAGCTTGAGGGGATGTCTCATCCATGACCAAGTTTTCCTCCTCCCTTATGCCTTCAAAATCTAAAAGAGGCTCATTCTTCTCTTGGATTAAAATAGGATTTTTCTTTTGAACCTTGACCATCTCTTAGACAACAATGAATTTTTCTTCCAAGAGCTCTTCGTTAGAGAGTAAATCTCACTGGAATCTGACATTCATATATGATTTGAGTCATTTTCAAATCTTGATTCTAGGCTTGCCTTCAAGTTCTCTCTCCCTCTTATGGCATTGAAACCAATAATGGGCAAAACCTTGGACTTTTTGGGTGACTATCACAAAACTATCTTCATCCAAACAACCTCTTGCCTTAAGCTAGCCCTTAAGGGCTTGAACCCATTTCAAGTAGTGGTTTGGGTCCAAAATACCTTCAAAACAAGGTGATTCTTTCATAACCTATTTCACTTCTGCTATTTGACATAAGAGCCCTATCACATTATCTTAAAGATCAAGTATGGCAAAATCGTCCATGGTATAGGGAAACAAAAGGTAAAAAAGGTTTGGGTAAGAACGCGGGCTTGACCAAGGTTTGTGGGATTGACAATAGGCATATCATGGTCGCCTCTGGCTAGCTTTACTTTACAGTTTTTGCAATGGCTTTTTATAAGTTTAGGGATGTCTTTGGGTTCGGGAATGTGTTTGGGCTATTTTTTGGGGGTTATATAAGCAAGGCATGCCAAAAGAAAGTGAATATTTTTTGGAGGATCAAACTATGAATTTTTAGAAGTAAAAGGAGATTGTTTTCATGGAAAAATCAACCAAAAGTAGGACCTTTTCTACTCTTATACCAATTTGATGTATGTAGGAGCCCTTAATCACAAGAATGATCAACCATCAATAACCATCATTCAACACCCAAGTAATAACTCCCTAAACCAACCTAAACCTTGGGTAACAAAAAGAACATTAATGAAAGTTTTTTTGGATTTTATAAATGTAGGAGAAAAAGATAATAAAAACGGATATGACCAAGATAAAATCTAAAGCCATCACTTCTCACATCCCCTAATTGAATTTTTAAAATGAAGCAGCGAGAATTAATCTAAAGAATTAACTCAATCACCATCCAAATCCACAAATATTTGAAGTAAAGAGAGATTTTCCTCGTAGGAGAGAAAAGTATTCTAGTTCTCGTTCATTAATTCTCAAATCAAGTCTATATCTAACGGATGAAGGAGGCTAATTAATAGCCACAAAATTAGTGACCTTTTCCACAAGTAACAAAAATAAGCCAATAGAAATGAACCACCTATGGGGTTAGTCTCGACCAATAGGATTCAAGCGTCAAAGCTAGTAAATAATATTTAAGCAACAATTTAAGCCTATGGAAATTGAAATTAGATACTTCTAGGCTAGTGCTAAGTTGTCCAAATGTAAGGCGAGAATTTTACTACACTTGTACTTGCTTGTTAGCATCATCCACTATCCCAAATGGAGGAATTGGTGGAAGATATTCAAAGGAAAATTTTGTGTTGGTGTACACTAATTTCCTATAAAATTTTAACTCTTAATAATCATTTGATGCGCCAATTACACCCATAATCTAAGTCGTGAATATCTAGTCCTATAGTGACCCTTGCCTGGTTTTTCTGCGCAACACGAGATATATCCTTGGAATCTAGAGGTCAAAAATAGCTTGTTGAAAAATAAACATCCGGAGCTATCCAACTATAGCTAAAACACTAACTTTGGAACTTATTTGGTCATTCAACAAGTAGCTCAAAATTAACCTACAAAACTGAAAATTCTAGACAACTTGTGCTAAAAGCTTTATTAGATGTAATCCCCCACCAAAAAGTGAATTATGAACCTAATCAACTTAGGAGGGGGAGTTGGGCTTTTGATCCTCATCAAGCTCCCTTATTCAAAGGGATTAGTCCTTAAATCCTTGTGGCCACTTGCATCATTCCAAAGATAATTACCCAAGCAAGATTGATGCACCATTTTAATCTTAACTACTAAGAATCTCACCTTTTTTGAACACATTATAAGTGTTTTTAAAGAAATTAGGGGCCATTAAAATGTGGGACTCTTTCCCATCAATCTCAGCGCTCATAAAGCTATTAAAAACACAAATATATGCATCAATATCCAACTCATAATGGGATACCTCTGCGTGCTCAAATTTGAATTGTTGCCTTTCACTTTCAAAAGGCGCATACAAGGATCCAAATGAGCTTCTTATTTCCAATAATAGGGCCTCCGTGACCTCTACTTTATAGACATGAACATGGACTTGCACGACATCATCAATTTGAGCTTGAGTTGGAACATTTTATGATAAAACCATGGCTTTATTACACTATCGTATCGTTTATTAGATACCCATATTATTATCAATCTTTTATTGTTATGGTAATAACTTTTTATCTTTTAAGCACGCAAATTATCATTATATTCTTGATAGTTCCCTTTTGTTTTATTATTGGGTCATCCATAGACAATATCGTTTAAACCAAAATAATTTCTACTGTTTTTACATGGTTGGCTTTATTGTTGTGGGAGTCTGTTCTCATTTCTGAATGTTTTTCTATTTCTAGGTTGATTTTGCTACAGCTGTTGGTTAAAGAGTAAAGGGGCACTCACTTACATGAAATAAATGGATAGACATCTAATCCATACGTTACAATAAATCATTTGTGAACTTAGTCTTAACATGATTTTTGTCTTGGCGCTGCTCAATACTTTTTTGTAAAAAAAATTATAGTCATTTATTTGAATATTATGTTTGACTGTATTACTGTAGTGGCCTCACGTATCTTTGTGGCACTCGCATAATGCCTCACTAAAAAATATAAATGACATAAAATAACTCAAAATATGATGCAAATAATATGGTAATTAATTTACTGAGGAAAAAAAGTTGAGGCATTACAGTTGGTATCAGAGTCTAGGTTTAAAATGGGTGAAGGTAATATGGTGTAACAATAATAATATAATAGAAAGTGGTAATATGTTAACAACTAAATAAATGGAATGTGTAAATTAACATAGCCTAAAATTCAATAAGTCGTGGGCTTCAGGAAGGGTCTTTGTATGCCTATTGATTTGTCTATTTATGTATTGTTGGGTACTTAAGTGTGTCTAATTGTTGTTGGTAGATGATACACGCTTTAGAGTCCATTCTAGACCTATGGAGGGGATTTACCCCATATGTTATTGTTTCTGAGACCCTCACAGGGAATAACGCCAACAGGATACCTAATTCGATCTCAACCCAATATCCCCAACTAAAATTGTATCCGGAATCGCTATGCTGACATGTTAAATTTTTATATTAATTGGGCTTTAAATAACGAGTCATGCATATAAGCTCAAATAAAATTCCATCTCAAAACCAATTGGCAATAGGTGGAGTAACTCACAAGCTTATATACATGCTCAAGCCCTTTAATTTCATCAATGTGGGACAACACCCACTATCATACTCCAACACGCCCCCTCACGTGTGAGCTACTAACAAGGCCCAACACGTGCACACAATTTTAATCAAACGGGGACGGTGGCAAATCAAGATCGAGCAACTCGCTCTGATACCATGTTAAATTTTTATATTAATTGGGCTTTAAACAACGAGTCATGCATATAAGCTCAAATAAGGTTCCATCCCAAAACCAATTGGCAATAGGTAGAGTAACTCACAAGCTTATATACATGCTCAAGCCCTTTAATTTCATCAATGTAGGACAACACCCACTATCATACTCCAACATGACCTAATCTCTAATCCTATGAAACACCATGCTTCTGTTCATGGAAAGTTGTCATCCACGCAATATCAGACAATCATTAAGCATGGTTTAAAATGGCATAGTAAAGAAGCGTTTTTCGGAATACATCTACGCCATCCTCATAACTTTGATCGGCGAGGTCCAAGTCACCACCGTAGTAGAGCCAAGACGGAGCTACCATCCTACTAGCCCTCCAGTGAAGAAGCACTAGCTACCATCCTAAATAAGTGTAATAACACACAATTGTGATGGTAATTATCATTAGAAGCAACTAGGCATTATACTATGAAAATGGCAATAAAAATTAAGCACCGATTTGAGCATTGATTTTTGGAAAGTTACTTAAATATTTCTCAAAAGGCTTACTGAAAATCATTTTAGGATGTCTAACAAGGATCCTTTTAGTGTGGAACTCCCGTAAGCACTAACAAGGCGATCAGCAAGATGCAAGGGCAATTAAACGAGGAAGATATGGCTAACTTATACCCAAGAACCTTGTCCTTTATGATAGAGAGGTTTTTCTCTGCCCAAAGCATGTCCTAGAGAAAGAGGAGGATCCTAACTCAAAGGTATTCCAATGAATAGCCTCCCTTAACCCACCGAAGTATGATGAGATGGAAGAGCAAGTCATATAGGACTAGATGAAATCTATGGATGTACTCTTCTTTGCTGTCGTATGTCCAACCAACCAGCAGGCAGGAATTGCAGGGTACTATTCATGCAGTCAAGATGACTTATGGAGGGACACAGGAGCATAGGCTAGAGGAGGAGAGTTTTAATTGGGAGAAACTGAAGGACCTTTTAAGGGCTAAGTTCTACCTCAACTTTCTTAGGGGGAGGAGGAACGAGAGTTTGTCAATTTGCAGCAACGGAAAGTTGATTGTTGTTGAGTATGCTACCAAGATCATGGAGTTGACTAGGTTCACACCAGACTTCATTCCCAATGATATGAAGCACATGGAGAGGTTCGAGAATAGGCTTGACCCAAACTTATGCAGTCAATTAGCCATCTTCCTTGATGAATGTTACCAAGAACTATGTAACTGGCCTATGTGGAAAGTGTCAACCAAATGATGGATGGAAAGGTGAGTCGAAACAATGCACAGGACAATCAACAATCCACATGGAGACCAAAGAAGAGGGATTATAGACCAATGTAGCATGATAATAGAAATAAGAGATCATACTCGGGAGGATCCACAAATATACTATCAAAGATGATGGAACAAGAATCGAGGCCTACTTACAATGGCCACCTTGTAGCTACAGTAGGCTTAAGAGCCACCGCCTGGACAAATGCCAAAAGAAGCCTGGGTTATGTGGTAGCTTGTCGTATTGCTACAAATTAAACCACCACTTAAACGCCCTTGTAAATAACACTATAGCAAAAGGGAGTAGGGATCAAATCCACAAGGAAATATATAATAATAAACTAGATTAAATATAATTAGATTTACCACTTTCAATTTATTTATTTTCCCTTTAATAAATTCAAACTAAGCAAGGGAAAATTACTCAGCAACACTTTTAAATTATCTAAACACAATTTCGGAAATAAAACAGCAAAAATTTAACCTAATTAATTCTAGAAAACATAAAACACAAAGTAAAACAAAACTAAACCAGAAAATCAAAATAGAAAATACAAATCAGAAACTCAATATTTGAAATTACTAAAATTATGTAATAAATAACCAAAATAATATAATAAACCTAATTAAACTAACGTGTATGTTTAACAATTTAAAAAAAATGAAACAGAAAATATAAACAGAACATCAAATCCGAAAATAAACAATCAATAAACCGTAGATTTCAAATGTATATGAAAATAATAATAAAATTAACTGGATTATAAAAATTAATTTTTGTAACTTAAACAAACTCTAAAAATATCAAACCAAAACTAAAAACGTAATTTTTGAATTTATTAAAGTAACCTGCAGACACCAAATTCCCAAAACAATTCCAAAAAATTATCAAATAATTTCCAAAACTCTTGAAATTAAATAAAAGAATATTAGGATTCTATCAAAACCCTAAAGTGGTATAAAACATGGAAAACCACAAAAGGAACTATTATTAACCTAATTTCTAATGAATCAATAAATAATAGCAAAAATAAAACTGAAAATTAATGTGAAAATTAAACCACACTAAAAGTTGAAATATAATTAATCTAATATTACTAAGACACACTAAAAGACTACTCTCTTGGGAGGGAAATTAATCTTAATATGAAAGTCTATAAATTAAAGATTTAAAATTGAGAAGCTAAAGAAATCAACTAAAAAGCAAATCAATAAATGTCAAAGATACCAAATTTATGAAAAGACTTAGCATAATTATATCCACCATGCAAATTAATATTTACCACTAGCACACAAATTGACTAATTAATGGGCTAGATTGTACAAGACACCCATCAGGGGATTTTTTCCTTTTTTCCTTAGATTATAGTTTAATTAGATGCAACCCTCATGTAAATCCCACTAGTTTTGATAATGCCAATACCAACATACAATTTAATCAAAATAGAGTATTAGGCATTAGAAAAATCTCATGTAGCACCTTGTCTCCAACTTACCAGCAAATTAATTTAACAAAGATCAAAAATAATCTTCTAGTTAAAAGAGATGAGTTGAGACATCCATGAGCAATTAGGGTGGTACTCCTGCCTAAAAGACTATAACTTTCACATACTTAGACCCTTTAAACCCTTATTCAGAGTAACATTCTAATTAACCCATCATAAATATCATGAACAACAAATTATTATAGAATTATAAATCAATCAATAAGACAATAAAGTACAAAGCTTGTTTCAAAATAAACAATATTGCATAGCTTCAAACAAACTTTGCAAATTAAATAAACCACTCATTCATATTAAAAATTAAAATACACAAATTATCCGAATATTTCATGTTTAATAACAAACTGAATTAAATAAAATAAAAACAATAATACTATTGTAGATAATATTAGGATGACGATGATGGTGGTGGTAGGACGTAATGATGGTGTCCCTGGAGATGATGACGTGATGATGAATATGATTAGGATGATGTGGTGATTGAGATGACGATGATTAAGAACATGAATGGTGATGATGATCGTGTGATGGCAAGGAGGGTGGGAGGAGATGACGGCGTGAAGGTGGACAAGTAGCGACATGAAGATCGTTGGCCTCCAAGAGTTGGCCAGAAGTTGGGTTTTCATAATATGAATAATTCAAGAAGGGTTTTTTGCAAGATAGGACACATTGATGTGCGGCATGCCTATAGAGACAATTCAGGTAGAAGAGATAACTTACTGTCAATTAATTCGAAACTTATCTTGCAAAATAAATATCCAGGTGCTTTTCATAAACTTTTTAAAAAAAAAAAAAAAACTCCATGCAAACACACATCCAAGGCCCATATATGGTCTTAGAAATATAACACTCTATATCTCACACTCACTTGAACAGAGATACCAGAATTAACTCCTTGATCTCTTTTTTTTCCCAATTCTTTATTTGTTATATGGTTTGAGTCATTGATTGCGCAAAAGGGAGATGACTCTCCCAATATGAGTTACTTCATACATAAAGCTCAAATTAAGACCTAAACTTAAGGAGAAAAGGTGTTGTGCCACTTGCTCCTATACATGTTGGCAATCTAATTAGCAATTTTTTTTTTGGGGGGGGGGGTAAACTATTGTTGCATGTTTCAAGTTGTAGATGGCCCTAAATGGGGCAAAAGTGTTCTTAGTACACAAGCCGCTTAAGGGGAACTAGTATCGTACCATTTGAACCAACCTATTTTGGTAAACCAACATGTTTTTAATTATATTTTTATTTTATAAGACAAGAAAAGTCACAAATTTTGCAAGATATTCTACTAATTCAATAGTCTAGGAAAACATACTACATCCTTTTATGCCCTCTAATGAGGTGACATAACATGATCAAATAAGATAGATAATCATAATTATCACTTATTAAAGATATATATGAGGATCAGGTCAAACTATATGAATGATAGTTAGCATGCTCAAAAGTTCCCACTAACAAAGGAATAAACTAGAAACAGTACAACGGAAAACATTTAAGCAACAAAGCCTAGCATAAACTCATATTCATGCATTATTTTACAAGAAAGACACAAAAAATTACTATTCTTTTTATTTTTTTGATTAGCTTTTGGGTATTTTTTTTTCAAAAAAACATGAACTAAGTGCAAGAAGCAGCCCCCATACTTAATTCATGCATTGTCTCTACTGCATTCAAAATAATGAAAATAATGAAGATAAAGTATAATTAAATGTAAATTTCCTTGAAAATGTTATGCTGCCTCTCAATTAGCGCCTGTGTTTACTATCGTTGGCTTGATGCAAGTGAAGCTCATAGATCCTCTAACTGGATCTCCTCTACTAAGCAGATTTGAGCTCGTTCATAAAAATGCCTTTACCTATGACAAGTTACCTTAAGAAAAACTTTTTATCTCAGCAGCACCATGTGGATAGGCTTTTATTACCTCAAATGGTCCTCCTCTTGAGTCTTGACTTTAGCTTACCAGGAGAGCGAGTTAATTTTAAATTGAATAATGACACTTTTTCACCTATCTAGACTTCTTTCCTACTGAGCTTAATATCATGAAAGCTTTGGCTTTATTTTGTAGCTCACTAAATTGTCACAGGCTTCTAAATGAAACTCTTCAATTCTTGCAATTGCAACTCACGCTTCTTCCCTACTAGGTTGCAATCTAAATTGGACTACTTCATAGCCCAATATGATTTAGGCTACCAAAAACTGACATGTAAGCCAACACACCTATAGGTGTCTTATATGCAGTTATATAAGTCTAAAAAGCTTCACCTAACCTAAGGCTCCAAACTTTCTATCCAGCCTAACATTTTTTTTCTAAAATGCACCCTATCTCCCTATTATTACATCCTCAATATGTTATCTAAGCACCCTAATCAGTTTCTCCTCTAGTTAAGTGTAAGTGCCTTAGAGGTTATAATAGGTAAGGTCTCATTATCTCCTAAAAAATCATACTTAAGATTTTCTAGCAACTGTTTTAGTTCTAATTTAAGGGGTGAAATTTGAGAGCATAGCAAGTTAGCAACTGTACATGATTTTCACATAATTCAAGATTCTTAGATTTGTCTATTACTTGCAATTGCAACATATATCCTATGGCATCTACTACATCATTATTAACGTGATAAAGAACACTGTTGAATACAAATTGATCAAACCCTTGAGTGAGCACAATTATTAATTCATCATCATAAGATAACTCATATTCATCAATTTTATCAAGTGCACAAACATAGTTAACATCAGCAAGAAATCTCGTGGCATCAAAAATATTGAATTTAATAGAATCATCATCAAATTCCTAAGTCAATGTTCCTTCATACACATCTATTTTTATCCTAGATGTTTTAAGAAATGGCCAAGCAAGCAACATCAGAATGTCATGGCATGCATTACTCATGTCCAGTACATAAAATCAGCTTGAAAAACAAGCTCACTGACTTGGACTAAGGCATCCTATAAGACTACACTTGGGTATGCAATGCTTCTATCCACTCACTAAATGATATCTTCTAAGGTTAGTTTATCATAAACGAACTTAGGCATCACATTAATGGAAGCTCTTAAATCAAACATGGCTTTATCAAAGCAAATATTTCCAATTTTACAATGAATAAAGAATACACTTGGCTCCTTACATTTAGGGGAAGCTTCTTTTACAAAACAGTGAACACGTGTTCCCATACTTACCTTTTCATTCCGTTTCAATTTTTATTTTATAGTACAACCTCTTTAAGTAACTTACCATAACCAGGTACCTACTTAATGGAATCTAGGAGAGGAATGTCAATTCATACCCTTCCTAAATGTTCCTAAGATTTCTTGGTCTGCCTTATTTATCTTAGGAGTTGTCTCTCTCTGTCTATGATGAAAAGGTGGTAATGGCTTGTAAGGTTCCTTCTTACTCTTACCTACTCCCTTAGCATTGTGGGGGATATCATGGTCTGGTTAGTTTTAGGCTCATTGACCCCTATTTCTAGTTCTATCTCTCTACTCTTCCTAGATTCCTTTAACTCTTTCCCACTCCTAAGTGTCATGGCACTCACATTTTCCTTTAGGTTCTGGAAGGATTGAGATGGCAACCTATGTTGCATTTTGGCATGTAGGTTGCTAACTATGGTATTAATAGCATCCTATCTCTCATGGACTTGTTTAAGTATTATCTCCATCTTCTGAAACCTAGTGTCAATCTCCTTTTTCTGGTCATCCAACTTTTTATGACTTGCTCCAAAAACAAATTTGTTCTATCCTAATCAAAACATAGGGAGTTATTCCTAAGTTCATACCTAAAGTTAGGGTGGTCTCTCCATCCTTTATTATAAATGTTGGAGTATGGGTCATACTTCCTTTGACCTTATTTTTTTTTTTTTTTAAAAAAAACGTAACATTCACATTCCCCCTTTGAAGTGTTGGGCACGCATCAATAGGATGCCTCTCTAAATAGAAAATACCACACACTATTGCTTTCTGAACTTCTCCAATGATGAGTTTGTTTAGCATATCAACGATCTAAGATAATTAGGTCACTATGTATGGACCTGAACAAAGCTGATTGACCTTCCTAAATTGGGCTTCCCTAGTTCTAAATTGGTGACTGTTTTGCACCATATTATTAACCAATTCTCTAGCCTTAGCTGAAGTCCTATTAACCAAAGTCCTCTCACTAGCAGCAACCATCATATTTCTATCTGTAGCCAATAAACCCTTATAAACATACAATTATTTAAAAATCTGATGTTGGGGACAACTACCACATAAATTATTAAAATGTTCCCAATATTCATAAACATTTTCCCCAGTCATTTGGTTAATGCCACAAATTTCTTTTCTAACTCCTAATAGTAGATGCAGGAAAAAACTTTTCTAAAAATGCTTTACGAACTTGGGTCCATGTAGTGAATGTTGCAAGGGGTAAGTAATGTAACCAACCTTTAGCATTATCCTAAAGTGAAAAGGGAATGGCTCTTAACCTAATTTGGCCTTGGGTGATCTCCTCAAGTTTCATAGTCAAATATATAAGAATGAATTCATTAATATGACAATATGGCTCCTCACCTAGTAAACGATTAAACTTAGCTAGCAAGTTTAAAAAGACACAATTCACTTTAAATGGCTGGTCTAATACAGGATACGTAGCAGACAAAGGTTGTGTCTCCAACTTAGGTGCAGTAAGTTCATGCAAAGTAGCCATCTCAACTTTAATATCTGCAGAACTTACTAAGTCAGAGCTTACATATTTAGAATCTCATACTTTGCTTTCAAGCTCCTTAAACATATGCTTCGAAGTTAGAATAAAAAACAGTAATAGTAAAGTTAGAACAAAATAATATAGTAGTACACTAAAATAGATAAACAGTATTAATTTCTTTCCCCGACAATGGCGCTAAAATTTGTTAGTTTGTCATATAGCTATAAATGACTACTCAGGCTTATAAATAAGAATACAACACCTAGGAGTATGGATCATAAGTCCACGAGGAAAGATATAACAATAAGTTAGTTTAAATCTAACTAAATTTACCACTTTTAATTTATTTTATTTTTCTTTTAATAAATTCAAACTAACAAAGAAAAAATATGGAAAGCTGCTCACTAATTTTGTCAAATTATGTAAACACAATTCTAGAAATGAAACTGTAAAAGCTTGGCCAATTTTGGATAATATAAATTAGAAACTAAAACAAGACTCAACCAAAAAATAAAAAACAAAAAATAAGTTAGAAACATAATATGCAAAATTACTGAAAATTACCTAATAAATTATCTAAACAATCTGGACATGATGCAATTAACCTAATCAACCTAAAAAAAAGTATATTTGATAATTTCTAAAAAAATAAAAAATGAAATATAAACAGAACATCAAATCTAAAAATAAACAACCAATAAACAACGCTTAAATGTATACAAAAAATAATAAAATTAACCTGATTATATAGACTAATTCAAGCTCTAAAAACATAAAACTAAAAATAAAAAATTAATTTTTTGATTTATTAAAGTAAACACCTACACATACCAAATTCACGAAATAATTCTAGAAAATCATCAAACAATTTTTGAAAATTACAAAATTAAGTAACAGCATATTAGGACTCTGTCGAAACCCTAAAGTGGCACAAAACTTAGAAAAACACAAAATAAACTATGTTAGCCAAATTTTTGATGCCTACCAAGTCCCAAATCAACTCTTGGCTATGCCTCATTGACACGCCGCAAGTGCACGGTGTGCAGTTTAGATTCAAAGATCGTCCTTAGGGACCATAGTAATCTATCAAGTTAATGTCCTATTGAAAATGCTAAGCATTTCCAATGAGTTGATTTAAATATACTAATTATCCAATTGGAGATTCAGTCAAAATAAAGCATTTAGGGATTCGATTCGCCAAGTAAAGAGTAAGTTCATAGAGTTAAGCATGCGCTTTTCATGGAGTGGATGATTCAAGGAATTGCAATCGAGTTAAATTTAATCTTTTCTTTCGAAATAAAAAATTTAATCTTTTCTTTCGAAATAAATTAAAACAAGGGATCTCTTATACAAAAACAAGAACACAAATCCCTTCATCAACTGACCAACCAAATCCACTAAAAGATCTCAATGCACCTTACTAACTCCCAATCAAACTCAGTTTACAAGGATGAAATGATTCTCTAGTCTTGGCTTAAAGGTTAGATAAATGTTTGGACAAAGGCTATGTTCAGATGTTCACATCTATTAAAACAGCTATAAGCTCAAAGGGGCTAGCAAGAGATATATCATGCATAACAAGGGTGGCTATTTATTCTTTTGGGTTTAACAAGTCAAAGAATACCTCAATCATGTTGCCTAAATGCATGTGTTAAGTGTGATCCTGAATGAGAATCAAAGCAAGTTCTAGAGAAATGATGCCGAGAAAGAGCCACTCATGAATTAGCAAGAGACTAAATTGATAAATTAGCCCTTAAAAGCTCAAAGCCTAATGAGACATCTACCAAGGTAATACCTAGCTCATTAGGAGACACACACCAACATTCATGTAAAGAATCATTGGGTAATTAATTTGCACTCAACAAATGGTTAAAACATGAAGCTCATTTTCGCAACCTCATTTTCAAATATTTTTATTCACAATTGGGCAAATCAAAGGGTCAATCTAAACCAAAGAAGTCTGCTTAATCTACCAAGTTCATCATCGGAAGAATTTTTTCGTTTTTTTTTTTTTTCATTTTCATTTTTTTTAAGTGAATGCATGCTCTTAATATACCAATGTATGCTCCTAATAACAATGTGCTATGGTAATTGAAACTAATCCTAGATGCTCCTAATAAGAATACCAAGAAAATGCAAAAACTATGAAAAGGAACCAAAAATGAAAAGAAACCTAAATGTACCTCTAAGATGCTCTAGCTACATGGGACTAAACCTAAAATACAACTCTAAATGCAATCATGAATAATATATACAATACATACTCATGTACACACCAAACCAAATCAGGCATCAGACGCCATCAATTAACTGACTAACTCCCCCATTCTTGAACAAAGCATTGTCCTCAATGTGAGCACAGATGTAGAAAAGAGAAGGGGGCTAACAAGAAGCAATTAGAAGGGAGGTGGGAAAAGAGGGCGGGGAGGTTGACCATAAGAGATATGCTAATTTCTCTGGGTATCAATATAAGCCTTATAGTCCTGATGATATTGGGTCTGGGTAACAAGAATCCCTCGGAGCTCGTCGTGCGATTCTTGGACAAAGTCACAAAGAACGGTGTTCTCAAAGGCAACATAGGTGCGAAGGGACACTTGCTCCTCCTGAATGGACCTAAGGGTGGCTTGAGCTTCTTCAAAGTCAATGGAGGAAGATTGGAAAGCAGAACTAGATCCGGCTTGACAAGTAAATGGGGGTGAAGGAGGTGCGGGGCGAACAACCTCAGCATTAACAGCTATCCAATGAAAGTTAGCTCGGTAAAGTAAGGTGGTCAGCTCAACATTGGGAAGCGGCAGAAGCCGATCACCGGGATAAATCCAGCACAAACATCCAGCCTCTACTTGTAAAACTTCATCAGCTTAAAAGCGGCTTGATCAAGCCACTTGGACCCAGAAACTCGATCCTTAAGATTGGGCTCAAGACTCAAAAATCTAGCAATGGTGGTGATTCTACCCACAATGGCTGTTCTACCTTCAGTTCTGATAGCTGCACTATACAATTGTTGGGCCAAGAATACCCGAGGATCAATTTGGAGACCATCAAGCATACAAGACAAGAGGTATAACTCAGACAACCTAGGGACATTCAAACTATCATTCCAAGCAAAGAAATAACAAGCGAGAATACGCTGAGCCACCCGAATGCAAGAGTTCCTAATATGGGTGCATTTGGAAAAACTAGTGTTGTACCTAAGATCCCCAGAAAGCTCGCCCGAAAATGCATTCGGGTTGAATTCATAGGGAACTTGACAGTTTGATAAGTCCAAGCTAGGTGGAAAACCAAATATGTTATTAAAGGTACTTAGGTTCAACTCATAAATCTGCCCTTGCAAATAAAATGAAATAGACATTGAGGCCCTCGAGTGACCTCAACATGCAAAGTACTCAGAAACTCAAGTGTGAGGTCCCGGTATGTATGTGCTTTTATTTCAATGAAAATGCCCCATACACCCCCCCACATGCGAATAACCACCTTATGTCATCCAACAATCCCAAATGGCCCAACAATTCCTCATCATAATGCTCAACCAAAAATTATGATATTTTATGCCCTTTTATTATCTAATTTTTGCTCGAAATAAATTATTAATTTAAGATTTTAATATTAGTTTTATTTATTTTGTAGGAATTTGACACATTTGAAGAATAAATAAATTGCTTGAAGAAAAAGAAAGAAAATTGAATCAAAATTGCATTGGGTCATAACAAGTAATTGATTGAGAAAAGATGAAGAAGAATCGATCTAGTCAGCGGCCTAGTGCTCACCGAGGCCCAGAAACGCCAGTCTGCCTTCTCTTCCTCTCACGCATGGGCCAAGCCCACTTCAGTCCTCAGCAGCCCGGTCGTCCCTCTTTCTCTTTTCCTTTCCTTTTCTTTCCCTTTCGCAGATCGGGCCGAGTTCTCTTCTTCTTCCCAGGCCCAGTTCCATTCCCTCCTCCTTTTTTTTTCCCCACTCTCCCTCATTTCCTTCTCTTGGGCTCGGCCCAGCTTACATGGCTTGTTTTCCATTGTCACGGCCCAGCCTGCCTCTCACTTAAGCTTTGGCATGTGCCAGGCACGTGATTCCCAGCCCCCTCCACATTCTCTTCTTTTTCCCCTTCGGCTGCTTCATTCCTCCCTACCCAGAACCAGAAGACAGGGCCACGAACAGATGGCCTGCCTTCTTCCCTCATTACCCAGCCGTTACACCCTCTCTCTCCTCACCATTTATTGACCCATTATCTCCATCTTGAAGACCATGGCTCTTCTTCTTCCTTCTCTCTCTTCGGCACAAACCCAGAAACCCGAACCCAGAACAGAGCCACAAAACAGGCCCAATGCTTCGTCTTCTTCCATCAGTAACGGCCATGGCGCTCCACCTTTATCTCCTCTTCTAACCGTTCTCAACCCCTCTTTCCCTTCATTCACTCCGTCCTTAATCAACCATCAATAGGGTGGTTTCAAGATTCAAAAGGGGACCGAAAAAACAGAGAGCAATAAAGGATGGGAATGGTGTTTCTTTAGGGCCTTCGAACGGGCCCGTTCGCCTTCGTCTTCCTCCATCATCTATCAATTAAATCCGAGCATCCATTATTCATTCGCAGGCTCTCATGATTGCCATTAATGGGCGGTTTATCAAGCATTGAAGGGGCCGTTGTTTGGAGGAATGAACGGGTGTTGGGAACAAGCTTTAATGGGAGGCCGAAAAACAGAACAGAGCAAGAAGTGAGAGTATCATTTTTTTTTCCCTCTCCAATCTAGATTGTAGTTTTATGAATTGGTGTAATTTGATTATAAGTTGTTGGTTAGTTGAGACTGCAATTCAACTTCACGATTTGTGTTGAACTTTCATTGCAATTTCACAGTTCTTTGCTTTTGTTTTCTTCTTCTCGTGCTTTTTTTCGTTTCTATTCAGTTTTGTTTTCAGTTGCAGGCTTTAATTGGCTAATTTCAGCTAAGGGTTGGTGACTTCATACTAGTTGCGGTTTGGTTCTTCTCATTTTGGCTAGTGCTTTGCAAAGAGTATGATCCACCAATTCATGAATTAATCTGGATTATTGGAATAGCTTGACCTTGGTATTAGATAATGTTAGCATTTAGTTTTTTTTTTAGTTTAGCATAGAATTTCTCTGAGGATCGACACCCGTTAGTGTTACAACGATAAACCGTGCACTTGCAGAAAATCACAACAAGTTTTTTGGCGCCGTTGCCGGGGATGGCGTTGTGAAATTGGGTCGTTTGCATCGATTTCATTTTTGTTTTGTATCTTTCAATTTTGTGTTCATTTGTTTTGTTTTAGTTGTTTTAGTCTAGTTGGGCTTTCTTTTGTTTTTTATTTTCAATTCAGTTTATATTTTGCTTTTTATTTAGTCCATTTAATTTAATTTTTGTTATTATTTCATGCTGAAAATAAGAGGACTAGCAATTTTGATACTTGTGCAGGAGGCAGAAGCAGAATGAAAAATTAGAAGAAAAAAAAATAGAATGTCCTTATTTTGTGTTTGTGTTAATTTTCTATTTTTTGTGTTACGTTACTATTCGATGTTTAAGTCTTTCTTTTATTTTGATTACATAGTTTTATTTTTGTTAGTTTATTTTGTTTTGTTCACTTAATTATTTGAGTCTTTTGTTTTTGTTTTAGTCATTAGTTTGTAAATAGTCTCCTAGATGCATTTTCTTTCCTAAAAGAAAAGTAAAAAAAAAAAGTTGAAAATCCAAAAAAAGTTGAAAAATTCTTAAAATTGAAAAAACAAGAGTTTCAAGCATGCCAGTATTTAATTTCTCACAATATGAGCATGAATTTTTTTGGAATTATCTTTCGAAACTTAATGATTATCGTGCTCAACTGAATCAAAATTTTCAAAAATGGAAAATTTGTGAGGTCATTGCTGTGGGTTTGAATTCTGAATCTTGGGGTTATGTTGAGTCTATTTATCCTGAAGGTGTGCTCAGTTTATTATCTAAAACTCAAGATGAAGTTTGGGATTTCTTTGAAACATTAGCTCGGGGTACCTACGAGTTTGAACAAGCTAAAAATAATTTTGGATATCCAACTTCTGATGAGTCTATTTTTCCTGCTAATCCTTCCCCCCAGGATCATTTTATAAACTCATATGACCCATCTTATTCTTATATGTCTCCTGTGTCGTGCGATTCTTGTGAATCTTTTGACCATGATGTTCTTACTTGCCCATACCATGCTTATGTTGATGCTACCTGTGTAAATGTAGAAAAGAAGATAAATGAATTGATTGATAAAATGATAGAGAACATAAAAGTGAAAATTGCTGAATATTCTCAATGTTTTAATCAAAGTAGGGAGAATTATAGTGAGTCTGACTCCAGTTTGAGATCTCCTAAATCTGGAATTAGTCTCTATGATGATTTTGAACCCTCTTATTCTGCTAGGCCTAACTTGAGTAAAGAGATGCTTTTGCCTAGCCTAGATCAAGAGAGTGACTCCCCTTTGTCTCTATCCCTTGCCCTTGCACCTGAATTTAGCTCACCTACGGACGTCATTGAGGATGTCCTAGTTTCCGCCGACCCACCTACCACTTTAAATGATTCTTTTAAGTTTGAGGGGGGTGATGAACGTGGGAACCCTAGTGAGTTAGATTTGAGCGTCACAACTGACTTTGAGCACCATGAGTTAGATGAGTCAGACGATACTATTTCACAGGAGTCATGTGAGGAGGAAGTTGAGCCCACTACTTTAGAATTCAACGATGATATTCTTTCTGTAGAATATGAATCTTTTCCATGTGGGTTTAATTTCGATGAAAATTTTGATGAGGGTTTTTGTGTTGAATATGCATCATTCTCTTTTAACCCTCTAATACCTCCTGAGTCATTCCCTGTTAAATATGACTCATTTTGTTTTGACGTCAATGTGAGTTTGGATATGGACCTGTGTGCTGAATATGAATCTTTTTCTTTTGACCCCATCCAAGCTGACTTCCTTTTTGAATCTCACAAGTCTAAATTTATTGAGTTTGAGGCCATTGTCACTGAACATTTTGATTTAGAGCAGACTCATGAGCGTATTGAACTTAAAGGACTTATGGATTTAGGACTCTTTGCTTTGCCTAGACCATTCGTTCATGATGATCCTATTTTTAGGTTGATGACCCATATGCTGGCTAATTTTGAGTATGTTTGCCTATTTTCTGATTGGGGCCACCAATTTGACAAATTGAAGAGGGCCCTCGCTTGTGCTGCATTATTATGGTGGATGTACTCTATTTGGTGCCAACTCTTTCATGTTCATTGTTTTAATTTTATCGAGAGTTGGTCTTCTGTGTTTAACAAACTGCTACGCGCTCTGACGAGTTTTGATTTAAGTAGCAATGTTGCTTTCGATATGGAGTGGCTGATGCTCTATGAGCCTCTATCTAAGTGCATTTCTGGAGGCTATAGCTTAGGTGTACTCCTGTACCTGACCTTAGATAATTGTTTATTTTTATCTTCTCTTTTTAATTTTGTTTTCTTTTCTATATATTTGTGGCTGTCTTTTATTTTTTATTTTCTTTTTGAGTTTTAGAGTCGTCTCATTTTTCTCTCTTTTTGAATCTTAGTCTTGTTTTTGTATATTTGTTTTTCTTTTTCATTTTTTTTCTCTTTTATCTGTTTCTTTTAACTCCCAATGAGGACATTGTGTGATTTAGGTGTGGGGGTGGGGGAACTTTGAAAAAAGGTTGAAAATTCCTTTAAAAAATGAAATTTGAAAATCCTAAAAAAAAAAAATGAAAAACACTTTGAAAATCCAAAAAGATTTTGTTTTGTTTTTTGGGGAAGCTTAGTACTATTCTAATCAGCTTAAATTCCCTATGCTTTGATTTTTAGCTTGTATATGAACTAATGTGCTTGATAGGTCTTTGTCCTCGGTGTGTCATTCTTAGCCCTAATTCTAACCCAATTTGTTCATTATCGCTGTGTAATCTAATCCCTATTGATACCATCATCATTGTCTTAAGGTCTTAGTTTTCCATGATCGGCTCTCCCACTTGTTTTTGACATAATTACTTTGGTTTTTATTGAAAAAAAAAAATAGAGAAAAAAGAGAGAAAAACATGAGAATGAGAAAAATGAAAATGAAAAAAAAGGGGAAAACAAAAGGAAAAAGAAGAATGAAATTAGAAATGATAAGCATCCCTTTGAAGCATGCGCTACTGTGCGTTACCCTTTGAGGCACATGCTGCAGGGTGTTTCCTTTGAGGTAATACTGCTACTGAGAAAGCTTGCTTCCTATGTTAATAATTCAATAATATAATTTGTATCAGTCGAATGAGGTTGAGTTTGATTTTGATAAACCTGAGTTCTAAGATGATGATACACTTGCACATGAGCACGGGGATGGATTCAAAGTTTTGATGTGCAATTGGGTGAAAAGTTAGTGCTTTGATGTCATCTATGGGGTAGACAGTCTTAATGTGTACATTTTGTTTATATGCAGGCCAATATCTTTGCTACATGGGTGATTTAGTTGATTGGAATGTGTATATATCTTTCCCCAGTTAAGTACATATTCATTTTTGAAAAAATCAAAAAAGATTTTCGAGTTTCTGTTTTCTTTTATAAATTTTGTGGGTGTATCTTCTGCAAACCCTCACAAGATATTACTCGTCCACTAGGGATAACCTAGGGGTTTAAATGACTTGTTGCACATGTTAAGTGCAATCGTGATTCCTACAAAAGTGAGTTAGAATTTTATTTTCATTTTTTTATAGGATTTTTAGTTTTGTTTTACTCGAGGACGAGCAAAACTTAGGTGTGGGGGTATTTGTTCAACCAAAAATTATGATATTTTATGCCCTTTTATTATCTAATTTTTGCTCGAAATAAATTATTAATTTAAGATTTTAATATTAGTTTTATTTATTTTGTAGGAATTTGACACATTTGAAGAATAAATAAATTGCTTGAAGAAAAACAGAGAAAATTGAATCAAAATTGGATTGGGTCATAACAAGCAATTGATTGAGAAAAGATGAAGAAGAATCCGCCCAGTCAGCGGCCTAGTGCTCACCGAGGCCTAGAAATGCCAGCCTGCCTTCTCTTCCTCTCACACGTGGGCCAGGCCCACTTCGGTCCTCAGCAGCCCGGTCCTCCCTCTTTCTCTTTTCCTTTCCTTTTTTTCCCCTTTTGCAGATCGGGTCGAGTTCTCTTCTTCTTCCCAGGCCCAGTTCCATTCCCTCCTCCTTTTTTTTTCCCTATTCTCCCTCATTTCCTTCTCTTGGGCTCGACCCAACTTACATGGCTTGTTTTCCCTTGTCATGGCCCAACCTGCCTCTCACTTAAGCTTGGCATGTGCCAGGCACGTGATTCCCAGCCCCCTCCCCATTCTCTTCTTCTTCCCCATCTGCTGCTTCGTTCCTTCCTGCCCAGAACCAGAAGATAGAGCCATGAATAGAGCAGTCCCATGGCCTGTCTTCTTCCCTCATTACCCAGCCATTACACCCTCTCTCTCCTCACTATTTATTGAGCCATTATCTCCATCTTCAAGACTATGGTTCTTCTTCTTCCTTCTCTCTCTTCGGCTCTCACAAACTCAGAAACCCGAACCCAGAATAGAGCCATGAAACAGGCCCAACGCTTCATCTTCTTCCATCAGGAATGGCCATAGCGCTCTATCTTCGTCTCCTCTTCTAACCGTTCTCAACCCCTCTCTCCCTTCATTCACTCCATCCTTAATCAACCATCAATGGGACGGTTTCAAGATTCAAAAGGGGACCGAAAAAACAGAGAGCAACAAAGGATGGGGACGGTGTTTCTTTGGGGCCTTCAAACGGGGCCGTTCGCGTTCGTCTTCCTCCATCATCTATCAATTAAATCTGTGCATCCATTATTCATTTGCGGGCTCTCATGATTGCCATTAATGAGCGGTTTATCAAGCATTGAAGGGGCCGTTATTTGGAGGAATGAACGGGTGTTGGGAACAAGCTTTAATGGGAGGCCGAAAAACAGAACAGAGCAAGAAGTGAGAGTAGAGGTTAGCATCGTCTTTTTTTCCCTTTCCAATCTAGATTGTAGTTTCACGAATTGGTGTAATTTGATTATAAGTTGTTGGTTGGTTGAGACTACAATTTAACTTCACGATTTGTGTTGAACTTCCGTTGCAATTTCACAGTTCTCTGCTTTCGTTTTCTTCTTCTCGTGCTTTTCTTCGTTTCTGTTCAGTTTTCTTTCCAGTTGCAGGCTTTAATTGGCTAATTTCAGCTAAGTGTTGGTGAGTTCATACTAGTTGTGGTTTGGTTCTTCTCATTTTGGCTAGTGCTTTGCAAAGAGTATGATCCACCAATTCATGAATTAATCTGAATTATTGGAATAGCTTAACCTTGGTATTAGATAATGTTAGCATTTAGTTTTTTATTAAAGTTTAGCTTAGAATTTTTAGTTGTTGATTATATTTAGTTTTGATGATAACAAATCCAAGAGTAACATATTTGTCTAAGTAATGTTGTTCCAAACAAGCTCTCCAAACAGGGCCTAATACACCGTTGTTCCTACACCGCTGTTTGTGATATTTTATTAACCTGGTGGCTAAATGTTGAGAACAAGTCTTAGGAACAGGTTCCGAGCTTCAGTGACACAAGATCAGCAAACAACACATATGGTTTAAGTCTTGAGGAACATTCAGCTACACAAGATCACCCAAGGAATCAAGGTGACCAAGGTGTTTTGGAGCAGCATATTCACTCTTGACAAGACAACTAATTCTTACAAGGAGTCTTGGTTAATTTAGTTTTTATCTTTTAGACTCTTGTTAATATGCCAATCTTGAAAGTATCATTTTTAGCACTTCTTGAAAACGGTTTTCGAAAAGTTGCTTTGGGACACCATTTCCAAACAACCCTGCAAACAGGTGCCTAGGGTGTTCTCAAAAACTACAGCAGCTACATCAGTCTTATCTGGAAATTTGCTTCGGTTGGCTGCCAGATCTAAAAAGATTTGTTTTGAATTTGAAAAAAAAAATTGCAAAACCGTTTTTGCTAAAGATTTCTCTTGAAAGATTCTTATCCCTTATTTTTAGGTCTTGATTGAATTTGGGATAAATCAAGATTTTATCCTTTTCAGGCTAGATTACTCGGCCAAGATATTTTAAGAAAATCTTCTCTCCTCTCTTAGCCGTTGGAAATCTTTGGTGAATCTTCTAAGCGACTAAAAATAGAGGATTTTCCCTATCTTTTGAAAAGAATAGCCGTTGGGTTGTGCGTTTAAATATTGAAATTCTCTCTCCCATTTGACAATCCGGTTTTTACAAAGAAGTAAGAGATTCTTAGAGCTGAATTTCAAAGAGAAAAACCGTGAGAAGATTGTGCTTAACTGAGCTTTCAATTTCTTGGCATAATAGGACTTCATTGTACCTTACATCTGCTTAAGTCAGAAGCACCCCAGTAAGGTGTTTTGTACCCCTGTTCTCAGAACAGAAAGTGAGTGAGTGTGTCCTCAGTCGTGTAGACTTTGGACGTGTCCTATCTGGTGAGATTGGACGTGGTGTAACCTGTCTTAGGGAAGAAGGTTACGTGGGTTACAAGTTGTAACAAGGAGTGTTGCTTTTGTAACGTTTTCAGCCCGTTAGTGAAGTGGTTAAATCCTACACGAGGTAGGTCGTGGTTTTTCACACCTCAGTTGGGCTAGAGGTGTTTTCCACGTAAAAATTGTGTGTGCTTTATTTTCGCATTTATTACTTTGAATTTCGCTACTGAATCAATTGAGAACAACCGCTACAAACAAGGCGTAAGGTTGTTTGTGATTTACAAACAATCTCTGCAATCAAGTGCTACGGTTGTTTGTCAGTTATTAGGCGAAAATCGACCACCATAATTCACCCCCCCTCTTGTAGTTGTGTACTCTTGGAATTCAACAAGTGGTATCAGAGCGGGTTCTCTCAAAAGGGCTAACACCTTGAGAGATTCTGAAGATGAGTAACCACAATAAATCCTTGAAGGGCAATCCATTACTTGTCCACCCTATTTCAACGGCCAACATTATAGTTGGTGGAAGAATAGGATGGAGAACTATATTCAGGTAGAAGATTATGAATTATGGATGCTCATCAAGAACGGGCCCCTTGTTCCCACCAAGGTGCTTGAAGATGGTAAGAAGGTTCCCAAGGAACCCATAGAGTTTGATGGTGAAGACTATAAGAAAATGGAAAAGAATGCCAAGGCCAAGAAGCTATTATATTTTGGCCTAGATCCAGATGAATATACACGTATCTCGGAGTGTGAGTCAGCTCAGGAGATATGGAATGCCCTCCAAGTAGCTCATGAAGGAACAAGTCAAGTCAAACAATCACGTATTGAGCTACTTATGAGGCAATATGAGTTGTTTGATATGGGTGATCGTGAGAACGTGATGAATATGGACACACGCTTCACCCACATAACAAACGAGCTAAAATCCCTGGGAAAATCCTTCACCACAGAAGAGCTGGTGAGGAAGATTCTAAGGATTTTGCCTCGGTCTTGGGAAGCGAAGGTGACAGCCATCCAAGAAGCTAAAGACATGAACAAGATCACCCTCGACGAGTTGATTGGCAATCTTCAAACCTATGAACTCAGAAAGAACTCACAACAAAAAGAGGAGCAGAAGAAGGATCGTGGGCTTGCCTTGAAAGCACAAGAGGATGATGACTCTGACCTTGAGGATGAAGAGATGGCCTTAATGACAAGAAAGTTCAAGAAATTCTTCAAAAAGGTCAAAGAAAACAGCAAAACAAAAGACTTCAGTAAGTCCAGAAACACCCCTCGAGAACAGTTCACAGGGTGTTTCAAGTGTGGCAAACCAGATCACATTGCGAAGAACTGTCCACTACTTCGAGAAGAGCAAGAGCAAGAACACCCCAAGAAACAAGGTAGAAAACAAGCTGCAAGCAGTTCTGGGAGACGATTCTCGAAGGCTATGCTTGCTGCCTGGGGAGATTCCTTTGAGGATGAAGGTGAGTCTGAAACTGATGAAGGTGCTGTAGCTCTCATGGCACAAAGTGACACGGATTCAGATGATGAATCAACAAACAGTCTTACTGATCTCAAGAACAAGGTACGTGGTCTCAATAAAGCAACTCTCGAAGAACTTTTGTATACCTTGATGGATACTTGTGCTGAATTAAAACGAGATGTCCGAGACCTAGAACTAGAAAATGAGATCCTTAAAATGAAAAACTGGGCTTACATGAAAATATTAATACGCTCAAAGAAAACCTCATTATAAAAGAAGGAGATTATTCTCGAATGGAGGAAAAACTCTTTGAGGTGGAAGGAATGGTTGAGTCCTTGCTCAGGGAGAACAAGGGTTTGCATGCTAATATAGAAAAACTGGAAATCGAGCTTATCACAACCAAGCGCTGGAACAAGTCCTCACAAGCCCTTGATTGGTTAAACACTCACCACAGTCGAAACAAAAAGGGACTTGGATATAAGCCTAAACGAACAGTTTACCCAATTCATAGAAAGTATGTGGGATTACCTGAAAACATTGTTTGCTTTCATTGTGGTAAAACTGGTCACTATCGATATTCATATCCTCTGAGAAGGTATGTCATTGAAAAAAATGAAAGGTATGTGAAACAAATCTGGATTAGAAAAGATGAGCTTTACTTGTCTAAAAGAATGGGACCCAAGTGGATCTGGGTTCCCAAAACTAACCTGTGATTTGTTTTGCAGGCTGAAGTGAGAGAGAACAACCCCACAAACAACCCAGCAAACAGGGTAAGAAACACCCTGTCAAACAGATCAGAAAACAACCTTGAAAACAGGCAGCTGTGGTATGTTGATAGTGGGTGTTCGCGGCATATGACTGGAGAAAAATCAAACTTTCTCTCACTTACAGCTTCAACCGGTGGGAGCGTGGCTTTTGGCAACGGCAAGTCTGGGACAATTGTCGGTGTAGGTAGCATTGGTAAAACTCTCTCCCACTCAATTGATAATGTGCACTTAGTTGATGGTTTAAAGCATAATTTACTAAGTGTGTCCCAACTGTGTGACAAGAACAACCTAGTGGTGTTCTCACGAACACATTGCTTGGTTGTCAATGTCAACACAGGAGATGTCGTATTAAGGGGGAAGCGACACAAAAATGTTTACAAAGTATGTATTTCCACTCTTCCCCAAAACAACCTGACTTGTTTGAGTGCTGTGAATGATGACATAATGCTCTGGCACAAGAGACTAGGTTATACAAGCCTTACTCTTTTAAACAAACTTGTTTCAAAAGACTTGGTTATTGGACTACCTTCCATCAAATTTAATGATGACAAGGTATGTGAAGCTTGTGCAAAAGGCAAACAAGTCAGATCTTCTTTTAAATCGAAAAAATACGTAAGCACTACCCGACCTCTAGAATTATTACACATTGATTTGTGTGCTCCCATGAGGATAACTAGTAGAGGTGGGAAAAAGTATGTGCTTGTTGTAGTGGATGATTACTCTCGATTTACTTGGACCTTGTTTTTGGCATCCAAAGATGAAACCTTTGAGAATTTTATTGCCTTTCTCAAAAAGGTTGAAAAGAGAGTAGGACACTCCTTAATTAGCTTGAGATCTGATCATGGAACTGAGTTTGAAAATGCAAGTTTTATCAACTATTGTAATGAACATGGTGTTGATCATAACTTCTCAGCTCTAAGAACACCCCAACAAAATGGAATGGTTGAGCGCAAAAATCGCACCCTGGAAGACATGACCAGAACAATGCTTATTGCTAGTGGTCTTCCTAGGTATTTCTGGGCAGAAGCATTGAACACCTCATGTTACATTATAAATAGATGCATGATCAGACCCATTTTGAACAAAACTCCTTATGAACTTTTCAAGGGCAGAAAACCCAATATTACGCACCTAAGAACATTTGGTTGTAGGTGTTTTGTGCATAATAATGGGAAGGATGCCTTAGGAAAGTTTGACCCTAGGAGTGATGAGGCAATATTTCTTGGCTATTCTTCTCACAGCAAGGCATACAAAGTCTTTAACAAAAGGACCTTGTGTGTTGAGGAAAGTGTGCATGTGCTTTTTAATGAATCTAACTTGTTGAGTGAGAATGATGCACAGGAAGATGAACTTGAATTAGGTCTTGTTCGAAAAGAAGTGTTGCTCCAAGATAAACGAGGTAAGAACACCATGGAGAAAACAACTCCTGAAGGTGTTCCTCAGAACAGCAGGCAAGGTGAACACCAAACAGGGGGAAACACCGTTGAACCCTGTTCGGGACCATGTTCTTCAGAAACAGGCTTACAAACAGGTGCAGAAACAGGCTCAGGAGATGATCGTATGCTTGATATTACGACTAGAGTAGAGCATGGGTCTGTGGATTCTCTTACTCCACGACTATAGAAGTACCATAGTTTGCACCCCCTTGATCAAATTCTGTCTGATATTAACAGTGGAGTGCAAACTAGGCCTAAGCTTAAGAATTTCTATGCTTTCTATGCTTTTCTCTCTAATATTGAGCCAAAGAGTGTGAATGAAGCTCTTGCAGATTCAGATTGGGTCACGGCAATGCAAGAAGAGCTCCATCAATTTGAAAGAAACAAAGTATGGCACCTTGTACCTAAACCTGCAGAGAGAACAATCATTGGAACCAAGTGGGTGTTCCGAAACAAACTGGATGAGTCAGGAACAGTCACTAGGAACAAGGCACGGCTGGTTGTTCAAGGGTATAATCAAGAAGAAGGGATCGATTATGAAGAAACCTTTGCACCAGTTGCTAGAATTGAGGCTATTCGAATCTTAATAGCCTTTGCAGCTCATATGGAAATCAAGCTATATCAAATGGACGTGAAAAGTGCATTCCTCAACGGATACCTTAAAGAAGAGGTGTATGTCAAACAACCCCCTGGTTTTGAAAACAGTGAATTTCCTAACCATGTTTTCAAACTTGACAAAGCTCTTTATGGCCTAAAACAAGCTCCTAGAGCTTGGTACGAACGGTTGTCAAGTTTTTTAATTGAAAATGATTTTAGAAGAGGCAAGGTAGACAATACCTTGTTTCTAAAATCTAAGGGGGAACATTTATTGATTGTCCAAATATATGTTGATGACATTATATTTGGTGCAACTCATCATGATTTATGCAATGAATTTTCAAATATGATGAGGAGTGAGTTTGAGATGAGCATGATGGGTGAGCTTAACTTTTTCTTAGGCTTACAAATCAAGCAAACTCCAAACGGCACCATGATCCATCAACAAAAGTATATCAAGGAGCTACTTAACCATTTTGGGATAGAGTTGGCCAAACCCGTAGACACTCCTATTTCTCCTTCAACCAGGTTGGTTATGGATGATGGGAGTCCCTCAGTTGAGGAGAAACTCTATAGGGGCATGATTGGGTCACTCCTATACCTAACCGCTAGTAGACCAGATATTGTTTTTAGTGTTGGTTTATGTGCCCGTTTTCAGTCTAATCCTAAGGAAACTCATCTTAAGGCTATGAAACGGATACTAAGATATTTGAAACATACACCCAATTTAGCCTTATGGTATCCTAGAGGTTGCAATTTTGATCTTGTTGGATATGCTGATGCTGACTATGCTGGATTCCTAGTTGATAGAAAGAGTACCTCAGGTATGGCTCACTTTCTTGGACCTTGTTTGGTATCTTGGGCTACCAAGAAGCAACATTCTATTGCCATGTCCACAGCAGAAGCTGAATATGTTGCAGCAGCTTCATGTTGTGCTCAACTGTTGTGGATAAGGCAACAGCTTAAGGACTTTTGTGTTGACACTGGATGCATTCCTATTTTTTGTGATAACACAAGTGCAATTAACATTGCCAAAAATCCATGTCAACATAAAAGAACAAAGCATATTGTCATTCGACATCATTTCTTGAGAGATAATGTTGAAAAGGGTTTAATCTCTATGAATTTTTGCACAACGAAAAATCAAATTGCTGATATATTCACTAAGGCACTAGCTAGAGATCAATTTGAGAGAAATAGACTGGAACTAGGGTTGGTGAGAACACCCTGAGATACCTGTTTCCAGAACATGAACTGGGTTTGGTAAGATCAACCTTTACACCCTATTCTCTCCCCCTGTTTGCAAATCTTATTAACAACGGATGTGATTGCATACACTGGAATTGCGTGCATTTTGTCTCTACTTATCCACTTAGTGCAGCATAAGGGGATGTACTGGAGCCGCCTTAATACCATTAAGTCCAATCAAGATCAGACGACAAAGAACAGGCATAACGAAGAGAACAGGTACGCCTCTCGGTTGCTCGATGTGTTTTCTTTCCTTCCCAAGGCACAAGCTTTTAATGCTCACACCCGTTACAAACTGAGAAATCTTCTAAAGATTTTGGGTGCTCTCTCTCTCTCTCTCTTTATATGCCCTGTTCTCAGTTCTGCCGTTCATCTCGCACACAAGCAAAACCTGAAAACCCTGCAAAAACCTAAACCCTAATCTCTCTCTTCTAGCAACAATGGCTCCCAACAACTCCTCTCAATCAAAAGCCCTCGTTCTTGGGTCCTCAATCCCTGTTCCCCCTCGCCCAATCCTGTACAAGCCTTTCAAATTCCTGGAAAGCTTGTCCCTACAATCAGTGGGAATGGGGATGGATGATATTCCCTTCGAGTGTGGAAGGGAATTGCTATTCCTTGTAGGGACAATTGCTTGTCCCATTAAAGTCGAGTCAGAGGGTACACTATCGGGGTCTCAAGACCAACTCTTGGAAACCCCTGAAGGGTTTAATTTTGAGCCCTGTTCTTCGGGTTGTTTCCTGACACAGCGACAGAAACAGGGGCTGCCTCTGTCGAAGGTGTGTATGTGGAGGATCTGAATGTCGACTTCCAAGGGAAGTCGAATGAGACATCAGAGGAGAGTTTAGAGAAGAATTCTCTCCCTGAGGCTGAAACCCCCACTCCGGTCGCTCAAACTGGAGAGAAAAGAAAAAGGGTGAAAATAGTGGCCAGGCGTAGCAGAACGCCAAGAACAAGGCCACAACCAAGGTCTCAGCCCTCTCAAACTCCCTCTTCTCCACAATCCTCCAAGCCTTCTCGCAAATCTGCGAGAATAGCTTTTCAATCCTCTCACCGTATCTCCAAACCCTCTGCTCCTGTCATCGAGAAGATTTCCTCCTCTTCTACCGAAGGGTTCTCGAGTTCTGACTCTGAGAACACCACCTTCAAACAGGGGACACTGGTGTTCTCCGAGTCCTCTGAAGAACAAGCCCCTCCAAAATCAACCACTAAACCTGCTGTGAAGCCCTCTCCTGCAAAAACACCCCTCAAGCGAAAGCCTAGAACAGCCCCCCTACCAGAAGCTACCACCTCTGTTCCTGCCCCCAAACGCCCAAAGCAGTTCACTTCCTCTCCTATGTCTGACAAACATGTGCAGTTGCTTAAGCGCAATGTCGTCAGGGGGAAGGTAGTGAATGTAAGCTTTTTCGAGGAACAAGGTCTGGGGGTGTTCCTGACCAAGTTGCGCGCTCAAGGCTGGCTCGACTTGTTTGTAAACACCCAACTGGGGTGTTCTGTGCCTGAGTTGGCTGAGTTTTACGCCAACTGCAGTGTCACCGAAGGGGTGGTGACTAGTTTTGTGAATGGGCAACGCATTAAGGTTGATGCGCCCACACTTGGGAAAATTTTGGGAGTACCCTCCCAAGGCTTTGACGTGTATGTGAGGGAAGACAAAACAGCCCTAGAAACAGCCAGGCTTCTAGAGGTGTCCCAACGCCTCAGTCAAAAACAGGGCCTGAGATCACCCCTCTCTGTTAAGAAGGGTGAAATGACCTCCCTGCACCAACTATTGTTTATGTTCACTATCAAGAACATAATTCCGCGAGGTCAAGGGCGAAACTCAGCTGATGCCCTCGATCAATGCCTGGTGGACTTACTGGATCGGGAGGAACCAATCAACCTCCCTGCAATCATGATTCGCCACATAGGGCGAATTGCGAACACCACCCGGGCCCATGATCTTGGATATGGGTTTCTGCTGACAAGGGTGTTTGAGCACCTTGGGATAGTGCTCACACGGCGAGTGGAGGCCCAAGTCGTTGATGAGATTGGAATTGACATTCTGCTCGGGTGTGGCTATGAGGTTGGCGAAGGGTCAGTCTCCAAACAGGGTCGTCGACCACCTCAACCACCTATTTCTGGGCAACCTTCCATCAAACTTAAGGCTATTTTTGAGGACAATGCTCGCCTCAAGGATGAGCTCTCAGCTGTCAAGGCTGCTCTTGCTGAGGAGCAAGCCCTCTCCGTCAAATGCCATGAGGAATTGCTTGCCCTTCTCTCCACTCTTACCCCCAGCATTCCTCCTCTGCAAACGAGACCACCCCCTGCAACTTGATTCTCTAGGCTGTTCTCTTGTCTCCTCCCATCTTCGTTTTTGGCATTGTACTGTTTTTAATGCAATATCTCCTTAATGATGCTTCTTGCACCTTATGCTCTATATTTCTTTTCTTGCATTCATACTGTTGTTTAAGCTTTTTAATGATGTCAAAAGGGGGAATAAGACCATATGAATAAAACCATATGACGTGCTCTATGACCTAGCACCTAGAGGATCCCTATCAGCATTAAACGTTGTTAAGCTTTTTAATTTTCTCAATTTGGTCACTTGGTTTGTCATCATCAAAAAGGAGGAATTTGTTGATTAAATTTAGTTTTGATGATAACAAATCCAAGAGTAACATATTTGTCTAAGTAATGTTGTTCCAAACAAGCTCTCCAAACAGGGCCTAATACACCGTTGTTCCTACACCGCTGTTTGTGATATTTTATTAACCTGGTGGCTAAATGTTGAGAACAAGTCTTAGGAACAGGTTCCGAGCTTCAGTGACACAAGATCAGCAAACAACACATATGGTTTAAGTCTTGAGGAACATTCAGCTACACAAGATCACCCAAGGAATCAAGGTGACCAAGGTGTTTTGGAGCAGCATATTCACTCTTGACAAGACAACTAATTCTTACAAGGAGTCTTGGTTAATTTAGTTTTTATCTTTTAGACTCTTGTTAATATGCCAATCTTGAAAGTATCATTTTTAGCACTTCTTGAAAACGGTTTTCGAAAAGTTGCTTTGGGACACCATTTCCAAACAACCCTGCAAACAGGGTGCCTAGGGTGTTCTCAAAAACTACAGCAGCTACATCAGTCTTATCTGGAAATTTGCTTCGGTTGGCTGCCAGATCTAAAAAGATTTGTTTTGAATTTGAAAAAAAAAATTGCAAAACTGTTTTTGCTAAAGATTTCTCTTGAAAGATTCTTATCCCTTATTTTTAGGTCTTGATTGAATTTGGGATAAATCAAGATTTTATTCTTTTCAGGCTAGATTATTCGGCCAAGATATTTTAAGAAAATCTTCTCTCCTCTCTTAGCCGTTGGAAATCTTTGGTGAATCTTCTAAGCGACTAAAAATAGAGGATTTTCCCTATCTTTTGAAAAGAATAGCCGTTGGGTTGTGCGTTTAAATATTGAAATTCTCTCTCCCATTTGATAATCCGGTTTTTACAAAGAAGTAAGAGATTCTTAGAGCTGAATTTCAAAGAGAAAAACCGTGAGAAGATTGTGCTTAACTGAGCTTTCAATTTCTTGGCATAATAGGACTTCATTGTACCTTACATCTGCTTAAGTCAGAAGCACCCCAGTAAGGTGTTTTGTACCCCTGTTCTCAGAACAGAAAGTGAGTGAGTGTGTCCTCAGTCGTGTGGACTTTGGACGTGTCCTATCTGGTGAGATTGGACGTGGTGTAACCTGTCTTAGGGAAGAAGGTTATGTGGGTTACAAGTTGTAACAAGGAGTGTTGCTTTTGTAACGTTTTCAGCCCGTTAGTGAAGTGGTTAAATCCTACACGAGGTAGGTCGTGGTTTTTCACACCTCATTTGGGCTAGAGGTGTTTTCCACGTAAAAATTGTGTGTGCTTTATTTCCGCATTTATTACTTTGAATTTCGCTACTGAATCAATTGAGAACAACCGCTACAAACAAGGCATAAGGTTGTTTGTGATTTACAAACAATCTCTGCAATCAAGTGCTACGGTTGTTTGTCAGTTATTAGGCGAAAATCGACCACCACAATTGACCCCCCTCTTGTGGTTGTGTACTCTTGGAATTCAACATTAGTAATCTAAGTTCACAGCCATCCCTGAGGATCAGCACCCGTTAGCGTTACAATGATAAACCGTGCGCTTGCGAAAATCACAACACATAATAACGGGTTGCCACAACAATTCTTTCACTCAAGCAATTATATCTGGCAATATGTTTGGGGTTAGTCAAACCAAGGGGATGAGAAACATTACCTCGGGTCCATGCATTTGTGGAAGTGCGAGAGGTCCGTTGAGTCCGTTGTGGTGCTCGGCTAGATGTCACCGCCTCCTTAATGCTCCTTTGTCTCTTGTTGTGTGCCATGGAGTAAAAAATTTGAGAAATTGGAACGAAAACCTCAAGATGAGGTATGAGAAAGGAAAATAAAGAGTTTGAGTGAAAAAGATGAGAAATTTGAGGTAGAAGAAGATGGTTATGGAGGAATTGTGAAAGGAAGATGAATAGGGGGAAAGACAATGTAGAAGAAGATGAATTGAGTGTGAAAAAGTGAGAGATTTAGAGAGAGGAGAAGAGTTGGAGTGAAAATGGAGTGATCGGAAATGAAATTTGGAAGAAAATGGTGAGGAAGTGAAGGTTTGACAATGGAGGGTTTAAAGAGAGAAAGTAGGACATAGAAAGAGAGAGTGTGTCGAGGAAGAAGATGAAAATAGGAAGAAAGAAAGGGTTCCACGATCAAAAACCCTTGACCACAGCCCGCAGCAGTCCATCACAGTCCGTGGGGGACACAACGGTCTAACCGTGGTGGCTACTGGGTCATTTTTCTTCAGGTTGAGGCAGGTATGCTACAGACCATGTTTTGAAATACGGTTAGCCCGTGGCATACCAAAAATATTGACTTTTTGAAAAATTGACCACAGCCCATATTAGGGAATACTGATGGTCCGTGCTGTCATCGGTTAGGAACTGCTGAACACTCTTGCCCCTTTCGTTTCTTCTTTTCTTTTGCTTTTTTTTCCTTTATTTTTATGTTTTTTTTTTTTTGAAGTAAAAACTACCTAAAGATGAAGATAAAAACAATAAAAGGACTTAGGTTGCCTCCCAAGAAGCGCTCTTTTAATGTCAAGAGCTTCACCTTACTTCTATGTGCAGTCGGGATCGGTGAAAATATAGGCATTATTTTTGTTGCGAACCATGAAATCATAATCGTTCAACTGAAGGTACCTCCTTAGACACTCAGGTTGGAGGTTCTTCGTCATCATCAATTGACGCCATAATGAATTATTAGTGTACAAGACAAACTGATGGTGTGGTCCATCTCCCAAGATTAAAGTCTAAATTGAATCCTTCCATAGGAGGTAAAAAAGAACTACTTGGGTAAACCTACAATAATCACTCATGGGAGATTCATTAGAAGCATAGGCCCTAACCTGGGGTATGCTAAGTGGCGTAGGAGCAGTAAACTCCACCTTAACATAACCTTGTTTGGGATCCTTAGTAGAAATCTAATCAAAATTGGAAGGGTCATGATAATTCAAATCCTCCATTTCAATCTCAGGAGGAAGGGAAAGTACATCAAATATGGAAGAATTAGGAAAAACCACTGCCTCATCCATAAAACAAAATATAGCATAACACCTATCTACTTTAAATGTTATTCGCCCCCCTTTTACATCAATATTGCAACCTGAAGTAGCCAGGAAGGGCCTATGAAGTATAATTTAGGCATCATCGGTCTCATTCATATCAGCAATGATAAAATCTACCAACACTCAAAAATCTCCTATTTTGATGGGCACATCCTCTAATGTACCTAAAGCTCGTATTTCAGAACCATCTGCTAATTAGAGTGTAAAGGGTGCGGGTCACAATGGTCCTAAATGAATCTTATAAAACATGGAGTAGGCTATCAAACTAACACTTGCACCAAGGTCACATAAGGCTCTCTCAACTTCCATTTTTCCCCTAACACAGGGGATAAAAAAGCTACCTGGGTCAGGAAGCTTAGGTGAAAAGACTGTGGGAATCTCAAAGGTTTCATTTTCTATAAAAGTCATGGGCTTACCACCGTCATTTCTCTCCTTGCTCTCAACCATGATCATTGCTCTACCCTCCTCAAGTAGTATGTCCTCGAGGTCCTCAGGTTCCTCTACCTCCTTCTTCAAGGTAACGCAATCACAATTCTCACAGGGGTTAGATTTGGGTTCACTGCGCAGTCTACCCAGAGGTGTAGATGAAGAGCTACCTTCTTGGGCAATTTGAGCTTCCAACATCGTGTTATAAATAGTAAGTACATCAACTTTAGAGGCTATTGTTTTATATACTCATCTTGTTTTTGTTATGTGAAAAGTATACTCTCCATCATAGCCTGTAGGTTGGACTTTTGGGGAGCTTGTTCGGAAAAGGGAGGCCTTTGAAATCTAGAGGGTTTCCTAGCATTCACTTGGGGCATGATGGAAGGTTTAGGCCTATACGAGAAATTTGGGCGATTCCTCCAACCCAGATTGTAAGTATTGGAATATGGTTCATTGATCAGTCTCAGGTTGAAAATATTGACATAAATGACTTGGTTGCTAGTGTTTTAGCAAACGAACTCCCAACTTGACAATTCTCAGTCAAATGATCAATAAAACCACATATTTCACATGATGGGGGAGGGGCACTAGAATTCATAGCATTCACATTCAATCGTTCCAACTTTTGAGTCATCGCATCTACTTTAGCATTAAGTAAACACAGTAAGTGCATCAACTTTAAGCTTACCTCCAACCGGCATGGGTTGGCCTCGTTCGTTGGACCATTAAAAATTGTTAAACGCCATCTCCTCGATCAAATTGTAGGCCTCATCCTCAATCTTATTCATCAAGCTTCCCCATGCTGCTACATCAGTAGTGGACCTTACAGGTTAGGTCACTCCATTGTAGAAGGCTTGAACAGTCATCCATCTTTGAAGGCCATGGTGAGGGCACAATCACAACAAGTCTTTGAACTGCTCCCAACCGTCATAGAGCGTCTCATCATCCCTTTGGGGTAAAGTTAATGATTTGATTCCCCAAGCTTGTTGTCTTGCTTGGTGGGAAGAATTTGGAAAGAAATGCTCTAGTAAGCTCATCCCATGTGGTGATGCATCTAAGAGGCAAAGAATGAAGTCATGCTCTTGCCTTATCCCTAAGTGAAAAGGGAAATAGGCGTAATCGAATGGCATCGGTAGAGACTCCATTGATCTTCAACGTATCACACACTTCTAAAAAGATCGAAAGGTGTAAGTTAGAGTCTTCCAACGGGGTGCCCCAAATTGGGATTGTTGCACCATGGAAATAAGAGTCGGCTCGAGCTCACAATTGTTTGCCTCCACATTAGGACGAGCAATGCTTGAGACAATGCCTTGGACCCCTAGGGTAACAAAATCCCTAAGCGTCCTTATTTGAATCACCTGCTCCTCCCACCATGGTTGGTGAGGTCTCTTGAGCTTTACACCTTGGTTTCTCAAGCCTTTGCTTCTTCCTCCTTAAATAGAAAGTCCTCTCAATCTCGGGATCAAGTTCGTACTGAAATGGACTTCGCATAAAAGGGAAAAATTCCTACAAGCACAAACACCAACATTACCAACACAATCAAAAAGAAAAGGAAAATAATGTAAAACACTTAGTCAATTTCATAAGATTAACTCAATGGTTAACAATTTGGTCCCCGGCAACGGCGCCAAAAACTTTACACGCCGCAAGTGCATGGGTGTTGTAGTTTAGATTCAAAGATCATCCTGAGGGACCATAATAATCTATCGAGTTAATATCCTATTGAAAATGCTAAGCAATCAATCTTTTCAATGAGTTGATTTAACTATACTAATTATCCAACTGAAAATTCAATCAAAGTAAAGCATCTAGGGATTTGATTCGCCACGTAAAGAGTTAGATCATAAAGTTAAGCATGCACTTTTCATGGATTAGATGATTCAAGGAATTGCAATCGAGTTAAATTTAATCCTTTCTTTCGAAATAAATTAAATTGTCCAAACTAATTCAACTAACACTGTTTTAAGTGTCTTTGATTTAGTCTAGGTTGAAGATTTATGAATTCTAAGTCTCCTCTTAACATGCAATTCTCTCTTGAGTTTTGCTAGGTCAAGTTCTATCAAGGTGATCTAATAATAAGTTTCACTTTTGAGTACTTCACTCGACTACCTAATATAAGCAAGCAAAATTGGCTAAATTCTACTCACAACATTTCAATTTCAAGATAGAAATAAATCATTCCAATCATGAAATAAGCACAAGATTTTAGAAATTAAGGATCCGACTACAACATTCGGGCTAACAAATCTCTAGATTGAATAAAACTACTCATTCATATTTCAAATTCAACTAACACAAGAGTTCCAAGATAAATTCAAAGGGGAAGAAAGCTTTACAACAATGGTAGCCCTTCAATGGTGCCACAATCTTCAAGCCCCCAAGAGCAAAACTTCTCCCTTTAGTTCTTTCATTTTGCTCCCAAAAATAAACTAAAAATTCTAACTTGTGAGAGATGGATGAGAGACTAGTGGTGAGATGATGATGGATCTCTCCCTCCTTAGCCAAAAAGCACCCCTTTTTAAGCAGAAAAACTGAGCATCTTTAGCTACACAATGAAGGAAGATGAAGAGATTAGCAGTTACAGGCTTACCATGGTCCGTTGAAGCCACCATGGGCTGATTGTGGTACTTGCTAGATCTGAATCTTCTGTCCTTCTCTTACTCCATGGGTATAGGACTTGGGGTACATGGTGGACCAATATGCACTCAAATGAGGGCCAATTGGTGGGTTAAATGGTCTAAAATCCTGCAAAAGTCTACAAAGAACCATATCCAAGCATAAAGTGAGAATAGGAGCATAAAGTATAGCATAAAACCCATGAATTCCCAAAAAAGTGCTACAAAACATCCCAAAAATGAAGTATATAGAAGCACTTATCACTCTTCCATACCAAAGTCTAAGCTAGCCTTCCTTGGTCAAGACAGTCACTGCTACAACAGTTCACTTGATTTCAAATTGGCTTTTCACCATCCTAACGACTTCCAATTGGGGCGATCCTTGATTCATTTGGAAGCTTAGGGAGTTAACTTTAGGATGATAAAATAAAATCCTGATCTAGTTCGTATTTTAATTCCCTAAAGTAATGAAAACCCCAACTCCTATGGTGCAGGTTTTCATCCATAAAATTGCTAAATTTGGGCTGAGTTCAAATCCTACCTAATGAAGCCCAATCAATGGAAACCTAAGTTTTATTGACTCCCTAGGATGTCTACTTTAGCTCCATGTGCTAAAATTTGGATTTTAAATTTGGGAGAAATGGCTCAAATATGTGGAGTGTGCACAAAATTTCTATTTTGGAGTAATCTAGGATTTGGCCTTAATTGAGGAAGATACAACTAATCTTTGAGATTACGTAGCATGGGGTGATTCTAAGCACACAAAGTAAGATGTGCCAAGTGGCAAGACCCCCATTGGTGGAGTAGAGCCTTCTAGAAACTTCCTTAAAGGTCGGGATTAAATTCTAGAAAAATATAGCTCATCTTGATTGCAATTATCTTGTCATTTAAAATTATTTTTCTAGGATATTTTTATATGTCACCTATTGGCCCCCTTGCCTCACTAATATTATAGCTAATCCCCTCAATTTTGGATATTTATAGACCTAATTACCTCCATGTATACTCCACTTGAGTTGAATTATGAAACGAAAGGCAAAAGGCCATTCTATCTCTAAATCTATACATCTTTATCCCTTAAATTAAGAGTGATGAGTGGAGTCTTTCCTTTAGAATTCTTCTTTGGTGGACAAAATCTTTTAGGTGAGGAATTTGGTTAGAGGTTATTAATCTATCATTTAGGATCTTGTCATGACACAAATTTCACAATCGTATTGATTATTTAGGATTGAACTCCAAGAGGAACATCCTTTGGATGTGATTATTTACTTATTGCATTGATCTTGGGAGTTTAAGGATCTATACTCACCAAGTTGTTATCAAAGCTAGAGCTCCTCTTGGGTGATTATTGAATCAAAACCTTCATCTTCATTAATTCAATAAAAATCCTCACCATCTTCTCATTTTCACCCCAAAAAAACCCACATTTTGACTTTTCAAAATTTTCCTTCAATTACCCACCATAATCAACCCTCATTAGCCCACAAAGAACCCCAAAATAGCCTAAAGACAATCCCTAATCCAAACAATCATAAACTTTACAACAAAAGCCAAAACACGTCAAAAATACAAAACTAGGAATTTGGCACTAACACCCCGTCGACTTGGCACACTCGTGCTAAGCTCTTACACTGTGAATTTTAACCTAGAAATTTGGCACGACCATACCATGCCACCCAGCATGACTGTGCCACTCCTTGTTTCCCATTTTCTTGCTCGTACTGCCCCCAGCATGCCCATGCTTGCAATTCTACATTTTTACCCCCACTTTTCACCTACAACCATACCAATCATGGCTAATGAGGAAGATGCTTATCACGCTAAGGGTATTCCTCTTGAGCAAACCCATGAGATAAGGAGAAATAGGATCATTATTGAACTTCAAGAGCTTAAACAAGTGAAGGGATCCGAACAACAAGTGAATGAATCTGGACAACACACCCTTACTATTCGGATTATGATGTTAATCCTATTGACATTGTATACTCATCCCCTCATGAAGACTTTTATGATGGGGAAAAAGGTTTAGAGGAAGAAGGCATCTAGGGGATGACCTTATAGACTTCCAGATTGAAGCCCCCGAATTTAATAGAAACCTCAATCCGGAAGACTACCTAGATTGGGTTCTATTAGAGGATCTTTGAGCATAAGGAGTATAATGATGAGAAGGCTTTTAAATTGGCCATTCTCAAGAAGAAAGGATACGCATCCTTGTGGTATGAGAACTTGAAGAGGAATAGAGCAAGGGAGGTAAAGTCTAAAATCAAGACTTAGTCCAAGCTCAAAAAGCACATGAAAAAAAGATTCCTACCAACCTCCTACGAGCAATAGCTCTACCTTAAGATCACTTCTTGTAGCCAAAATAACCTCAAGGTTGAAGACTATATTAGGAAGTTCGAGCAACTCCAAATAAGGGTCGGATTGAATGAAGATCCCAAGCTCAAAATAGGTAGATTCATCAAAGGTCTATCCCCCAACATAGCTCACCTACAACTTTATCTTTCATTTGATGATGTTTGCAATCTAGCTATTAAGGCAGAGAAACAACTTAAGGGTATAAAGTCCTTCCATATCTCCCTTACTAAAAGCCCCTTCACTCGCATTGAAATCAAAACCCTACCCCCATAAGTCAAAGCTCTTGACAAAGGTAAGGGAATTGTTAGTGAGCCACCTAAAAAGTTGGAAGGAAAGAAATTTTTTAGTTTTGGGCATTTTCAAGTTGATCATCCCAATGAAAGGCCCTTACCATCAAGGAGATAGAAGAGATTTAAGCCATGAGGAAGAATTAAGTGAAGAAGGGGATGGAAATTATGGTTTTACTTTGGTGACCCCTAATGTTGGAGAATTGTTGTTGATTGAAAGGTCACTCCATATCCCAAGGGTTTCTTGTGACAAAAGCCAAAGGGAACAAACCTTCAACTCGAGGTGCACCATTGGAGGCAAGATTTGTGGCTTAATCATAGATGGTGATAGTTGCACTAATGTGGCCTCCAAGATACTTATCGGCAAGCTACAAATCCCTATCAAGGAGCCTCCTACTCCATACTATCTTTAATGGTTAGAACCAAATGATGAGGTAACTGCTTCGAGACATGCTCTTATCTCATTCTCAATTCATCCTTATTACGGTGAAGTATTGTGTGATATCCTCCCCTATGGATGAATGTCCTTTGTTGCTTGGTAGACCATGATTGTATCATAATCATGTGATATATGATGGGTATGCTAATACTAATTCATTCAAGTATGATGGCAAAAGCCTCACGTTGGCCCCTTTATCTCCACCTGAACCTCGCCAAGCTAAATTAAAGAATGGGAGTAAGAAAAGCCCTACAAGAGTGAAACACGAGAAAAGTGTGTCACTAGTAATTGCCTTACTAATGGTGAAGCCAAACACCATTAAGGGAGTGGAACTTTTACCCCTTATAGCTCGCCATGAGCTTGAGGATAAAATTCAGAAAGAACCCATCCCTAAGGTCCCATTCCCCATCAAAATGGTGTTAGGAGAAAGGCCCTATGAGGGTGATCAAGCCATAAGTGACACCTCTCTTGAGCATGATGAGTTTGAGTTATCTTATGATAAGCATGTTGAGGTCTTCAATAAGCTCATAAGGCCTAGGAGAACTACTCATTTCTTTTATGTTCTCTCAAAGATTCTGAACAACTCCAACACATTCAAGAAGAGAGGAGTCCTTAGCACTTTCAAGGATTCTGCACATGGTAACCTTTTGAAAGGATAAAAGATGCACATAGGACAAGATATGATATATGTGAGTGACTTATTAGAAATGTCATGTGACTACGAAAGTGATCATGCACAGAAATAAGGCATTTTGCCAAAAAAAGGTGAGTAAATGACCTATGTGCCTAATGAATATTGAAATGTACACCGTAAAGCATATAGTATGGCAAATGATTATGTGCACAAAGTCAAGAGCATAAGCATCAGTCAAGACTATGTATTTGTGAACTAGTATAAGACTTATATTTACAAAGTGGGAAAATAAAAGTGCAAAAAGCAAATTATGGATATGTGAAAGCACAAAACATGTAAATAGTTACTCTATGGGTTAGTAGGTACATATAAACATACAAAGTGGCAAATGATTGTTATAACTATAAAACCTAATAAGCATGGATGACATATGTACGAGTGGCTCACATGAAAGGTTTGGATGATGTGGACCGAATCCAGGTGAATTGCCTGCGTATCCCTCTAAAAAGGAATTGGGTTAGTTCAAAAGGAATGTTTGTCATGACGATGGCAGCCATAGATAGGTGGATCACGCGAAGGGCTCATGTGATATAGACCGAATCTTAGATGATTGCCTATGTTTTAGGTCAAGCGTAGTCCAACAAGTAAATATAATGATGGTGTGGATGTCATGCCCATGTGAGTGAGGTAGGTACACTTAGATAAATGTGATTATGCACAAGTTGTGTGATATGCAGCTTATGAAGTAATTTACACTTGGCATGGATACATGTGAAGGATGCACATATGACGGAAGCATTCATGAAAATTACAATAAGTGGGCAAGGTATCAAAGATGTTGAAGGAATAAGGCTAGTTTGTCATTCGGACTTCGTAGATGATGAGGTTACATTGGAAAAGGGTATGCTTATGTGCAAAGGAAGAGACATACAATGAGTGGAGTTAGACACATGCAATTGATGAACTACAACCAAGGGAATCATGAATATTGCACATGAGTGGGTAAGGTACAGAAGATGCTGATGGAACCAGACTAGTAAGTTGTCCTAGCTATATAGGTGAAGAGGTCATACACGTGGGGAAAAGAGTATGCTTATGGACAAAGTAAAATATACTTAGTATGTAACCGACACAGGTTAGAGACAAGGACATGTGATGGATGGACTGATGAAGTGAGGACTAGTAAAGATCACAAAGGTATGGCCAAGGAATTGGAGATAAAGGTGGAATGAGAGAGCAGTAAAGCATGCATTGGTCCACGTGTCCCTAAAGGCTAACTAAAGGTGATTTGTTGACTCATTATTTATATTCAAGTGGTTTCCAGGCAAAACGATACACTAAGGCGAGTACACATGCATATCTATTTCCCAAATAGGTAGTGGAGTACATGGAAGCACCCTTATAATCTTATTATTATCTATTCATGGCCTTCACTATGTAAGATCATAACCATTCCTAAAATGAAGTGCAGAAGTTACATGTGCCCGATCGAGTTTAGGTAAGCACTCCAATACAACACCTAAAACACATACATAAGATAATACAAGTATAGATATGACCAACACTATGGATGTCTAATGGAAAAACACAACATATGTTCAGGTTAAGACCACTTAGGGATAGATGAAAACCTAATCAGTCCCCTCTATGGATCCTATGTGGGCATGTGCACATCCCTACAAAGAGAGGCCCCGCTATGGGAGCGATCGCTCTAGGTCGAGGTCGGTCTCTATTGTAGAAAGTGGGATGACTGGGGCCATTATCATGTTATGACCCAAACAAGGATAAGCCTTTTATAAACGCTTTAAAAACTATTTTTAAAAACCAAGATGACCCTTATGCCTAAAAAAGGCAATGAATCAATGAAAACAAATCTAGGAACCTAACATGATGTGTCCAGGGTCTTAGTCAGTAAGCTCAAACGTCAAGGACTTACCACTTCCTTTATCCTAAAGATGGACTCCTACTACTATCTTGTATCCTTTTAGATGTCTTGAATATTCATTAATTTCT